>WBNO01030069.1:0-112619 GCA_013400575.1 Peucedramus taeniatus
TTCTGAAGGGGTGTTATTGTGTATGTGCTGAAGCTTTCTGATAGTGTATGGTGACACTCTGTGTATTGTGGCCGTCTCAACTGTGACATTTCTGTATGACAGCCAGTTGTATCCAGACCTCTCCTTACACTGCTCCTCCCTGCTCCAGAGCTGCTCCAACCACCTCAGGAGGCCACAACAAATAACAGGTTTCCCTACAACCAGTGCACAACCATTAATACCCAATTTAATCCATTACAACGTGCTAATCATCACATTCAGACTGTCTCAGGTTCCCGGCACACAAGCCCTAATAAACCCTCCCGGCAGCCCATTTAGCAACTCTAGTGAGGAAAGAATAATGTGCAAGAGAGAAACATTACTAATTAATTTTAACCATAAACAGGCAGCAGCATCACAGAGTGAATTTTCTGAGTGAAGCCAAACCAAATGAGCTCAGGCAGAGTCCTGTGGCAATGATGTGGCTCAAGTGACTGGCAGCTGCCACCAGCACCCCTGAGGGGTGGCCAGACCCACGATTTGGGGCGTTAGGAGGATGCTGGTGTGATGACACCACCTCCCCACAGTGGCCAGGGCGAAGCCAGGGCAGAACTTGGCTTGCAGAGCACGAAGGCACAGGCTGGTGCCTGGAGCAGAGCAGCAATCAGCTGCAGAGCAAAGTCCAGCAGCTGGAGGAGCTGCCAGAGGCACCTGAGCTTTACAAGGTGAGCAGGGCACCTCGCAGAGGAGACTTGTCCACTCCGTGGTGCAGCAGGCACTTCCTGGGGCAGGATTTCACGGGGAATTCAGAGGAACGACACCAGGCATGATTGCACACCCTGTGACAGCGGGGAGGAAGGAGCAGCGGGCACAATGCCCTCACCCCGTAGGGCACGCCTGGCACAGCCAGGAGGGGGAGAAGGGAGAACAGAGTCCCGCAGCATGAGGGGATCCTCTCACACACACACAGAGACACAGACACAGAGACAGACACAGAGACAGACATAGACACACACAGACACACACAGACACACACAGACAGACAGACACACACACAGACACACACAGACAGACACACACACACACACACAGACACACACACACANACACACACACAGACACACACACAGACACAGACACACACACACACACACAGGCACACACAGACAGACAGACAGACACACACAGACACACACAGGCGCACACACACACAGACACCACGGTCCTGTTCCCATGTCCCGCTGCCACCCGGCGCTGGATGTCACCCTGTGCTGGCACAGGTGCCTTCCGATAACAAAGTCCGTGCTCCCAGTGCCGGGTTCTGCCTGGAACGAGCCGCCCCGCTCCTTTGCTTTGCTTTTGGAGCCTTTTCCACTTGTTCATAGACAGCGGAACAGCCGCTGGCCTCCGCAGAGCGCTCACAGCCGGGGCGGACTGTACGCGCCCTACCTGGGGGGGTTTAACCTTTTCATTTTCCCAGCACAGACACAAAGGGAGAGGCGAGAGCAGAGGGAGGCTCACCTGAATACGAGGATTTCTTCATGCCGTCGCTGCGGGCTGGGACATGGGAGCAGGGCCGAGGCCGGGCGGGGTGCGCGGTCCCGGGGGTGCCGCGGTCCTTTCGTAGGGGAGGGGACGCGCACGGAGCCACCGCTCCGGCCCAGGGGCAGCTCCCTCTTGTGAGCGCACACCTTTGCCAGCCTCACACACACCGGGGAGGGCTGTTCCAAGTCTGCTGGCAGGGGAAGAGCGGGGCTCAGCCTGCCCCGCGGCTGCACCTTACCCCCGCGGCACGCAAACCATCCCCGGGGCTCGGCCCTGCCCGCTCCCCGCCCCGCACATCCCGCCGCTTTCAGCCGCCGCAGCAAAGCCAAGGGATGGAATTTCACGCCCCCAGCCCGGCGCACCCCATGGATTTGATTCAGCCCTTGGCTGCTGGAGCAGCTCAGGTCAGCGCTGCTCTCCCGGCTCTAGTTCAAAGTGCATTAGTGACCCGTGAAAACGCCTCTTTCCTCTCCAAACTCGCTCGTCCGGGGCTCATTCAAGGCTGCGAGCCCAGCAAAACGTTTGTGCAGGCTCACACCTCACTTATCGCCGCTGGCAGAGAGCCACGGACCCCAGAAACAGCCCCCAGACATCGCCCCAGCTGTGGGGAAGAGGATTTTACTGTTCCTCGTGTGCCAGGAGGGAGAACGGGCTCCGGATCGCTCCCTGCGAGACGCAGGTTGGGCAATTAATTACACAAATGCAATCAGCCGGGGGCATTGCAAACACAGACAGGAAGAAAGTCAGAGCTACTCTTAATTTGCTCTAAGGGCACGGGGAAGTGAGCACAGGGAGTCTGAACTGCTGGAGGAAGGGCCAGGCTGTTCCCTGGGAAGATTTCCACAGCCCCATGGTGGGTCACCCACACACAGAGGTGCAGAGCACAAGTCCTGTTCACATGAAGGAATCCCACCAGCTCTAAGGAGGGCATGGGCTCCATATGAAGGGTTTCTGCTTGGTTTCAGACTCTTCGGAGTAGGGAAAAAAGTTTTCTGTCCCCAGCCCTAGCCCTGGCATTGCACAGAGACAGAGAAAGGCAGGAGATGAGCTGGATTAAGAGGATATGGTCCTATCAGCATTTCTTACCATTTCTCAGCCATAGATTATCTCCTCTGTAACAGATCTGAGAAAAAGGATTGTCTGAGTCTCCAGCTTTAGTGCAAAACTGGAAGAGCTGGCTGGAGTCACTGGGGGATTCAGTGCTAAGCAGCCAGACTTTGCACTGGAACAGCTCAGGAGCACTCCACATTCCCAGGATTGTAGTAACAACAGCTACCCGGGGCTGCAGGACAGAACTGCATCGCTCTGGTGCTGGGGTCTGCAGGGTGGAGATGTTTGCAAAAACTGTCATCAACAAAACTTTCATCCAAATAAAACCTCTTGAAAACTACCAAAGGTTTGTTGCTTAATCAAGCACACCTTTAAGGCAATAGTAATGATATATTACCCTTTCCACAGGTGCTTTTGAAATCATTAGTCACAAGTCATGGGGGAGAAACAATAGTGCAATGACTTGCCCCACCTTGCACACCAAAGTAAGGGCAAAGTCAGGAGCAGAACCCGCTCCTGGTCACTGATCCCACTGTTCTGCTCCTGCCTGCACCTCTGTGATGGGCCCTGTTTGACACCAAGCACTCACAGGGATACACCTTACAGGAGCTCAAAAGGCAGCTTTCCCTTCTTGCTTATGGGGATATGTGCACGTGTGCCTGCTTTAGTGTGCAATTACCTGTGCACACGTGTGCAATTCAATGTCCAGTCCTGTACTGGTGTGATTACATGTGCAAAGGGTGTCTGTGCCATTGTCCCATGGCTGCTGTGCTGGGACCAGCTTGTTCAGAGCTGTGGCCATTTGATCAGCTCCACTGCACAAACATAAACAGCAAATTGTGGGGCAGGCATCCTACTGCAGGGCCAAACAAACACCATGAGACAGAAAATGGCTGAAGGGATAATTTTCTGAAATACTCCCTGACAAAGAATCCTTTTCTTTGCCTGCCTGGCCTCCGAATTGCCCAGAGAATGGCTTGGCTTGGCTCAGAAGGGCAGGTTAATGTTTAATACAATGCAGAACCCACAGCCTTCAAATAGGTAAGTCATTCAGAGCTTTTTTTTTTCCCTTGCTCTTTCGTAAGTCACGGAGGGAATTTACTGTTCCTGAGAGCAGGGATTTGGACTGCTGGCTCAGTCTGGCTGCAGCTCTGGCAGGCACTGTGTGAGCTTCACACATCCAGCCCTGGCACCCACACCCGTCCTGCCCCAGCCCTGAACATCCCCCTGCCAAACACATCCCACCCTGGCACCGGGGTGCCAGCGCAGCGCTGGCAGAGCCACAGAGCTGGCCACCCTTCAGAGAGGTTGTGTTAGCCTTGCTTGTCCCCACCTCGGGGTGCCCATCTCCACACACAGCAGTGACCTTGGCAGGGACAGCCTGGGCATGCTGCTCTGAGCCCGGTGGCACCTGCAGCTACTGCAGCTGCAGATGTTGCACCTCCTGCAGCAGCTGCTGAGCCTGGCCCAGCTGTGGTGCCCCCAGCAGCTGCTTCTTCCTGCAACACGTGTGTTGGAGTTGCTGCAGGCATGAAAAGCATTGGCTGTGATGCCTTGGAGTGGCTGCCTAGAACAGAGGCTGGACAAGATTAAGAGAATAAAGTGGATATTTATTAAATAGATACACCTTGGGCAGTGCAAAAGCCTCACAGAGCTTACACCCAGGACAGACAATGGTCACGAGATTTTCAGACAATTTTAAGTTTGGTCCACTTACATATCAGGGGTTAATCCTCCATTTACAGCTTGAGGCAATGAAGTCCTATTGCCCCAGTTTGCACACCCCAAATTCACTTTTGTTCATACTTTTGGGGCTTGAGGCTGTAGGGTGTCCTTGAGTTTCAGGCCCAGAGGAATTGTTTTGTCTGACCAAATGTGAAGGCAGTAGCTGACACTTTACATGGAGTTCAGAGTTATGCACTAATGCTGTGCAGGATCTGAAGAATATAAAGGCTAAAATCTTAAGGCATCAGCTGCAAGGGGTCTGTGCTGTGTCTCCCCCAGCATCCTCCTCCAGGGAGCCACGTTCCCCAGCACGTGGGGGTCCTGCTTGCAGAAACACAATCTCCCAAACTAAACACAGCAGGATCAGAGGAGGGAGAGACAAGCACTGCCAGCTCCACACCGTGGGCTGAGGCCGGCAGCCAGAGGTCCAGGAAAGGGTCAGAGGGAGAGAGAGAGCAGCAGAGGCAGCAGCACCCAGAAATGCATCTTGGAGTGAGGAGGAAACGGTACAAGTAAGGAAAGGATGAGCCCCGTGTAAAAAAAGCTGATTACAAGGACTCACACAAATGTCCTGGGACATTCAGGAATGCTGGGCTGTGTCACTGCCTCTCTGACTCATTCCATCTCTCTGACCAAGCTTTTCCCACAAGAGAGGAGCAGGATGGAGTTTTCCCAGGGAGAGGTGTGCTGAGGCTCAGGCTTCCTGGGGTTCCAAGGCATTGGCTGTGGGCAGACGTGGCTGTCATGGAGAGAACAGAACTCTGGGTGTCTAAGAAGAAGGAAAAGTGGGAATTTATCCTGCAAAGACCTGTCCATGTACAGCAGAGCAGACCTGAGCTTGGGGAACAGCATCTCCGACTGATACAGGGGTAGAACCTCAGGTGTCAGGACTGTAAATCCCCCCATGTCCCTCTCCAGCTCTGTTTGTTTTACAAATGCTCCTCCAAGCTCCTTTCCTGACCAAACACTCTTTAGTGGCTGTGACCCCTGCAAAACCCAGCATGGAGAGCCCCTGGATCAAAGGGAAAGGAAGCAGGAGACCACCACACTGGACTTGAGACCTTGGCAGGTACCAAGGAGGGCTCTGGGCACTGCTGCTTGTGCAGTGGGAACTGCCTCACCCCAGAATCCAAAAGCTGGGATTCACTAAGCCAGCAGAAAGGGCCAGGAGTTCATTCATCCCACTGGATCTGCTCACTGCCACTGCAGGAGCTCTGTGGCAGCAGCCTGGCTGCTGGTGGCCCAGCTCAGCCCTGCTCTGTGCCCTCTGCAGGGCACAACTCCCATTGTTGGTGCCCAGGCCAGCCAGAGACACTTGTGAGAAAGGACAAAAGCCTGGACACTGTCAGAATCTGCCCTTCTCTCTGCCACCTTCTTGAGGAAATTAAACTCTTCAGGCCCCTCTGATGGCTCTCCCTTTCCCCTGCAGCAGAGCATTCACTCACACAATGCACCTCTTGTGCCAGTCAGTTAATCCATACAGTGCACTGCTTACTTACATTCATTACCCTCATTTAGTTATTAAAAAAAGAAAACACATATTTTCATTTTTAACAGCTCTGAGAAAGGGTTATCCAAACTGGGATTAAAACTTTGGGCTGTCTAACTTGTTACTGCCTTTTCAGCTGCAGGAATGTTGGCTGCTCCGAGCTCAGTGGAGCCTTATGAAAACATACCTGCCCAGATCTTGGAGAGGAGATAGGAATCAGCTCCATGATCAAAGTCCTTGATAGCATTCCTGGATCATACAGGCTGTTCATGCAGAGCTCTGCAGGACTGATTGGCAGTGACCTGGAACTGCTTTCTGCAGCGCTTGGGGATAATTCAGTGGAATTCACATCCAAAAACCCTCCAAGCTCTGACTTCAGCTGTAGGCACATATGAATCATGTGGCTGCTGTGATGCAGCAGCCTGACTCTCAAGCTTGCAATTAGGAAATCAGGGGTAGGTTTATGGAGTGCATTTGGGGTGACCTGTTCTTCAGGACCATCAAACCCACTGAGCCATGCAGATGGGGTGGTGGGATGTGTGAGAGCAGCTCAGGTCCACGTGGATGGGGAATAATCTCCTACTGGAAATCACAGCTGAGATCTCAGCTAAATCTGTGTAACTTAACATGTGAACAGGCCTCTTTCCCTGTCCTCAATGTCACTGGGGACAGAGTGGCCACCTGTGAGTCCCTGTGTCCCCAAACTCAGGATGGCTAAACACAACAACAGCGATGGCACAAGCCACCACCATTGCTAAAACTTGCCATAGTCCAGTCCTGAATCCCATTTTCTTGCCACTGGCCAGGATTTCAGGCAGCTCCCTCCCCTTCTTGCTCCACAGTAGGAGAACACAGATGTTCAGCCTGTCAGCATCAATCCACAATGCTCAGCTGCAGGAGGCCAGGCAGCTGTGGTGACCTAAAGCCTCATCACTCTCTCTCTGCTTTTTCCAGAGGTTGATTCATTTGCTTAGGACACAGCACAGCCAGGCTCTCTTTGGTCTTAACTGCCCATGGTTAGGAGGCAAATGATTTAGCTGTGTGATTCCTATCTTTTCTCCTTGTGATTCCATCTGACAACAAAGCACCAAAACCCCACAGCACCAAAGGATCATCATGTATGATCTGATGGTCAGGCTGCTCTCGTTGGGGTGATGGTTATGGTAAGGAAGCAAATAATTTAATGAAGCAATTACTCATATCAAATCAGCAGATTTTGTTCTTTTCTTCTGCCTTAATTACGAGGAACCAGGAAGAATGTCCAATTACTCAGGGCAGAATTTCATTACCAAACAAGATAACATCTGCTCAACCACAAGGTACATCAGATGGCCATTTTCATAGAATGGTTAGGGAAGAGAATGCTTCAACCTGAAGTTAAAGTTGAAGAGGGCATTAACAGGCAACAAAATAAAAATTAAAGGCAGTAGTCAAAGCCCATTCAATGGAAGGAAAATCCCTGAATGTAAGGGAAGTCTGAATGAAAGGTCATAAGTGTTTTTCATTTTCAATAGCTCCAGTTTCTGAAAACAAAACTCTTCAAGGTGGCTCCTGAGCTGACCCACATGAATACATCCCCCACCCCCCTCCAAGAATCATTGTAAAATCCCTGAGCTGCTTTCAGAACTGCCAGCTAAGCACTTCAGAATCTAACTGCAAGTTTGAAAAACAAAAGCAGGTCAAAGTCAAACTCTCAAACCCCTCACAGCTTAATCCATTTTTCACAAATAAAGAACCCTGGTTTATGGCTTTTATGGTCTGAGTTTGAGTTGAAACTACAGGAATTAAGCAACAACCTCAGCTTTGTGTCAGTCATGTCCTTCCAAAGTGGTACAGAAGGGATCTGGATCTTAATTGCCACTAAGTGAGAGGATCCCTAATTTTCATCCAGCATCACACCTAACCCAGGGCAGGGCCTTCCCCCAGTGCCTGAATCCCCAGATGCATTTTCACAAGTGCAATTTAGAGAAGTGAGCATGCACCCCTAGGGAAGAGGGGAAAGGGGAGCAGAGGCTCAGTGCTGGAGCCCTGAAAAGCCAGGCCTGCTGGTGCTGCAGTGGCAGGAGGCACAGAAGGCATGGGGTAGAGGCACCACAGAGTATCACTATTAAAAATGAAGGGATGGGACTAATTTTGGGCTAAGAATTATTTATTGCTCAGATAAATATCAATCTCAGAGGCTGTGAGATTTTAGAGGAGCAGGCATTTGGCCATAGCTAAAGAGTAGTCACAAGTTTCTTCATTACAAGGCAATATAGAACTTTCTAGCCTAATGAACAGTTGCCACAAGGTGTATTTTGCTTTTCTAACCTATCACCTTTACTTACTTCTACTGCACTCTGGATGTTTTTGTCCAGTGGCTTCTGTCTCACATGCACACATCTGCTTCTATTGTAACTTCCCAACTCTCAGCTACTCTATACAACCACAGCCTTACATTATAAATGTATTATACCCTTCCCCATCTTATCAATACAGTTTCCTACACTATAAACCCTTCACTATCTTATCAATACAGTCTCTCACTTATTTAAGGCATATTCTTTCTTACAACTATAGAAACACAGGTTTATGATTTTTCTGCCCCATGTCTGTGTATTGTATTTTTACATCAATCTAAGCTTCTTCCAAGGCTGTTGATCAAATCCTTTAATGTCTGTGGAAGTTTTTCTGCTTCTCATAACACAGCAGCTCTCCTGAGCTCCTCAGCAGCACCAACCAGTCTGGCTGCAGGCTGAGCACGTGCCAACAAGCCAGGCACCACTGCTGGGCTGCTCCTATGCCTGTGCAGAGACATCCCTGGGTGGGCAGAGAATGGCACACTCATGCTGCAAGCTCTGCTTAACCGTGCCTGGATTTCCAAATCCAGCCCTGAACGCAGCTCCCAGCCCTGTGAGAGTGATTCAGAGCATTTTCCTACCTGCATGACCTCACACGTTTCCCTCCTGTCTGCAAGCCAGAGGCACGAGCTGCCCCTTCCCCTGACAGCTCTCGATGGAAAAGCAACCCCAAATGCAGAGGGGGCTCTGCCTGGTCTCTCACAGGGAAAACACTGGACTGGAGCCATGGGGCCTGCTAGAACTGGGAAAGGGGAGCAAGGAACTGGAAAATAAAATCAGCAATTAAGGAGCCCACTGAAAATGTGGATAAAGGAAAACCACTGAAGGATCAACCAGAGTCTGCCTATAATCACCAGCAAAGTGATTACAGAATTAGGGATGATTTGTAACAGACTGAAGAGTTGGATACTTGGCACGTGCTATGGAAAAGCTGTAAGGAGGGAATTCTGTGTGCTGGCACCAGGCTCAGAAGCCACAAGTGATGCAGCCTCAGCAGTTCTGTCCTTTACAGAGCAAACTGAGCAGCATTTGGATGTCTTTTCCTATAGCTCTCAGCTTCCAGCTATAATTTGGTCCAGCCATCGATTCCAAGTTTTAAAAATCAAAACAAACAAAATTTAGTTATGCAGAAGGTTGAAAAAATATGAGGAATGATTAATAATAGCCACTGTTTCCTCAGTGCTGTAACACAGAGCAGCTTCCAGCCAGCACTGGCAGCTCTTTTTGGGAGGAAATTACTATTGTCCAACTTTACAGGTGGGGAAACTGAGACACAGAAGGGCTGCAGAAAGCAGCTGGTTTAGCCCAGCTTTAGAGTTGTAGGCCTAGACTTTTATTATACATAAACCTCTGAATATTCCTGGAAACTGGGGCAGGCTGATCTGTGATACACTGTCACCCAGCATCAGCCTTCACTTGTGTCTCTGCCTTGCTTGCTAAGGACATAATTCCACTGTTATTTTCTCTTTTCTTGCACTGGCAGAGCTTCCTTTCTCATTGCTCTTTATCTTCCATCTATGTCATTTACTCCTGAATTTCAAAGGATCATTTTGCCATCAACCAGCAGCAGCTAAAATACCTGCCCAAGATTTAGGAGAGTGGAGAAACAAAACCCAAACTCACTTTCAATCAACTCACACATGAACAACAAGCCCCAAGCTGACAAGTCCAAGAATTCCAAATTAGTTTGGTACAAATTCCTTTGGAAAGCTCCAGAAAGCTGCAGGGGATTCTCCCACTGACAGTGAAAGGAGCAAATCTAAAAGTCAGAGGAGTTGCAACAGGCAGTGACTTTAAGGGTAAAAATCAGCTTTATTTGAAGCTCTGCAGTGCCAGTAAGGAAGCAGCCAGGGCTGCCTTCACACCCAGCTCAGAGTGATCAATCACCATGAATCACCCCTTGAGAGAGGAGCAGGGAGGTGATTTAAACACTGAAACATGCCTGCTGCTGTTCAGCAGGTACCTGCATGACTGGGCTGCCATACCCACCTCAGAGGGACTTCAAACAGCCTGGGGAGGCAGGAGGGAGGGTGCAGGAGCACATCTCCAATCCATGTTCCTGCCCAGACCCCCTGAGCCCCCACAGGGGACAATCCCAACCTTGCTACTGGAGAAGCACCTTAGAGCCTGAATATGTATTTTCATCTTATGTGTTTCTTTAGAATATCCTCAGCTTTCCAAACTTTGGTTTTGTTGTCTTTTTTTTTTTCTTTCTTTTTTTTCTTTTCTTTTTTGTTATTGTTCTTGTTATTGTTTTGTTGGGGTTTTTTTTGTGCTGACACTCCCATAGTGCAGACAGGCCCTGTAAGGCAGCACCAGGGAGGAAGAGAGAAAATACAGGACACAAAAAAGAAAAACTGCCTCTCTCCTTACTGAGGGCACAGCATTAAGGGCAAGTGACCAAACAGAGCTGGGGTTTGAGCCCAGTTCTGTACAAACATCTCAAACCCACATTCCTGCCCAGACCCTCTGAGCCCCCACAGGGAACAATCCCAGTCTTGCTACTGGAAAAGCACCTTAAGAGTCTGAATATGTATTTTCATCTTATGTGTTTCATTTAAATATCCTCAGCTTTACAAACTGTGGGGTTTTTTTTGTGCTGACATGGTGCAGACAGGCCCTGTAAGGCAGCACCAGAGATGAAGAGAGCAAACACAGGACATGAAAAAGCAAAGCTCTCCTCACTGAGGGCACAGCAAACAGAGCTGGGGTTTGAGTCCAGCTCTGTTCAAACTGGCAGGGGCTGCAAAATGATGCAGGGAAACTTCTCCCAAGAACAACAGAGGGCCGTGCTGTCAGCCCAGCCCCTCAGCCCTGCCAAGACAAGCCAAGCAGCACCAGAGGCTGCTGCCAGTGTTTTGGGGGGCTTTGAGGAGTCAGCTGGGGCTCAGGCTGGGGCATGAATGGTTTCCCAACAGAAATGATTCAGAGTCTGGAGCAGTTTCAGGAGCAGCTGGCTGGTGCCAGGAGCTTTGTGAATGTAGCAGCAAGGAATGCTTCCTCCCTCCTCATCCCCCTCTGCTCCCAGCCCAGGCAGAGCAGAACCACTCGGGAAAAGTGGTTTGTGATCCAGAAAGCCCGGGGGGATCTGGCCCCCATTTCCACACGGGCTGTGGAGGGAAGCTCCACGGAGTAGCTGCAGGACCTGTCACCTGCTGGGAGGGTCGAGGCTCCAAAAAACCCTCTCCTCACCCATGGCCAAAGACAAACAGCTCTGCTCCGAGGAGGGGGGAAACAGGAACTGTAAAAGGGGTATTACAAGCCCTAGTGCAAAAGCCTTCCTGCTGTTGCTGTGTTTAACAACTTGTATTCCCAAGAGGAGCAGGGCTGAGAGCAGTCTGACCCCGTGCAGGGTTCCATCCACTGCCAGCCCCCAGCCTGGCACAGCTGCTGCCCTCACCCCCCTGGGGCCCTGTCTGATGGATTCATTTTCACTCAGGTTCTTGTTCCTGCCTTGCCCTCCCCTGGCTCAGGTGATGTCCCACTGACACAGCCTCTGCTCAGTGTTGTAGTGATTGTCCAAGGGCTTTAACCCATTTAACTCTGCAGCCAGCAGCACAGGCAGCTCCTTCTCCAGTGAGGTCCTTGTGTGGGCTGAAATCAGCTACAAACATCCTCTTTTGGCCTTTCCTTTCCTTTCCCTCTAAGATTGAAACTACTGAAAGCAACTAGAGGTGCATCCACCTGGCCATGGCTTTAGCCAGCATCTCTGAACAGAGAATTATGTTCTGAAAATCTGAATTCTGAGGATAAACACTGCCTGTGAACACTGTCTTGGAGAGGAGAAAAGCAGTGGAAAGTAACAGTTCAACTAAACCGCTCTGAGATGCAGCTTCAGGATAGTGTTATGGCAAAAACACCTCACATTTCAATATTTGCTCACTGATCTGAGCACTGGTGGATTCAGTTCTCCTAGTTCCCCCTTCAGGTTTCTCATGAGTAGGAAAAAAAAAAATGGATGCATTAGGTAAATAATTCTTCCTGAAGCATTCAGCAGATTCTGATCTCCCCAGGACATCTCCACAGCCATCTGCAGGACCAAACCCCTCAAGTCTTACTTGTACTGCTCGGTCTTCGTGGCCAAAGGAGTTTTCCCAAGGAATCAGACCTAGGATTGTTAATTTTGGCACAAAATACAGGCTTTTGTGCAGAGATTTTAGCAGTCACAAGGTGGAGCTGTTCCCGATTGTATTTCCTTTTCTGTAGGCTTTTCCACCACGCAGAATTAGAGGGAAGGCAGCCAGCAGTGTGGTGCCTGTCTTTGGAGAGGTCGAGCATAAATCAGTCTGATCTCTGTCTGAACAGAGCCATTCTCCAGCTGCTGCTTCCAAGCCACGCACAAAGAGAAGAACACACAACTGTAAACATATTTCTCCTTCCATTAAAGCCAAAACCATTTTTATAATAATTATTACTTGCAGCACACGACCAGTGCCTCACAGCCCACCATTCTGATTCTAGAATTAGAGGCTGTTGATACCCACAGCCCCTCTGCAGTGTGATTCCAACCCGGAGGATTTTGAGGAGCAAATCTGTCTTTCTGCTGAGCAAGACAGATGAAAGTGCCATTTCATTGGCACTTCAACTTATCTAACCATAAGAGCAGCTTGGCCAAAGACAAATTACACTGTTTATACAATTAACAGTCCTGGATGGGCATATCTCTTCCAAGAAACCATGAGCCCTTATGAAGCTGTCTTTTTACAACAAGGAAGAAAGCCAATGCAAAAGTAGAGCGTGTGGCTGCCAGTTATAATTGAAATCATTTTAATAATTCATGCCTCATTACCTTGCCACATGGCAGTTCAAAGACCATCTTCTAATCCTTTAACCCTTCTCTCCTGCATCCTTTGGTTTGGTTTCTTAGTTTAATCAGTGAAGAAACAAAATGGGGAATGCTCATCAGCACTTGCCCATGGGGACAAAACCCAATGGGGGCTGGTGAGTCTAAGCTCTTAATCCCCTTCCTCCTGCCCTCCTCAGTTTCCTGATTTGATCTCTCACTGCCTGCTGAACCAGTAAAGAAATTAATAAACTGTCTATTAGATATGCCAAGCTGTTGGCTGAAGCTGGAATTCTTTATGGCATGTCTGGTGCAGCACTAAGGACAAGGGCAGCTCTTGTTATTCAGCTTTATATGGCCAGGTGAGAATTGCTGGAAGCAATTGTGTCCTTTAACCTCTGATATCTCCTAGGATTTTTCCAGCTTTCAGTTGGAAAAGTGAGTAGTCAGTCCCACAGCCGTGCCCTTTCTCCTTAGCAGAATTGCAATTCAAAAGTCAGGATACCAAAACATATTTTTTAATGGTTTTGAAGCTTTCTTGTTGCTCCATTGGCCATGGAGGGAGAGAACACCTGATATCTATTTACTCTTCCAGTACTACGTGGGCAGATTGCAAACAATAAAGTAAGATCTACTGTTATTTATGGCTGCAAGTATGGTCCTGTTCTCTTATGAAAAGGAAATAACCTTGTAAAAACACATTCATTTTAAGCACAGTGTGTATTTACACACAGGAAGGGTCCCTCCTTCACCAGTTCAACTCAACGTGCGTGAGGGAAACCAAACCACGTACACACAAACATGCGGCAACACGTGCAAAATAAGAGTGCCAGCAGGAGATTTCAACAGCAGCAGACTATCATCCTATCATTTCTAATTATTACTCAATATGTTCCAGCAGGCAGGTACACAGAGCTGGAGATAAACCCAGCCTAGTGAAAGCTGCAGCACAAGAACAGCACGAGCTCTGTGCTGCTGTCACCTCTCCTCAGCCCTGAGCCCCCAGCAGGAACAAACCCCATCTCCTCAGCAGCTGACAGCAAGGCCCTCCATGCTCCAGCTCCCACCTGCATCTCCCCACAAAATAGTAATATTCAATCATAACAACATTAATATTCAATAATATTAATAGTCAATAATATTAATAATCAACAATAGTAAAATATTAATATTAACAAAATACAAAATATTATTTTGTATGAAGAATATTTTTGATGGTTTTGTTAATTATTTTTTGTATGTATTGGAGTAGGTAAGGTATTGTTATAGGTATTGTTATATAGGTATAGGTACTGTTATAACTATGATGATAATATATACACCTTTATTTTTAATTTTTTTTATTATGGTGTAAGGTTTAATTTATTGAGTAGATTATTTGTGTTTTATTATTAATTTTAATTTTAGTTATGTACTTTAATTGCATGTTCTTATGAATGGATTTTGAATTTTTAGATAGGTTTATGTAATATATTTTATTAAAATTTTCATATTTATGTTTATGTATTAGTAAAAGAAAATTGATTGTTGTTTCATTTCGTAGTTGCATGTTTTATAGTTTTGATATTGGTTAATAAATTATTATTATTGGTTAATAAATTATTATTATTATTGGTTAATAAATTATTATTATTTGATATTGGTTAATAAATTATTTAATGTAAGAGAAGTAGCTCGGAAGAGCTGCTGGCAGGGGTGGAGAGAGCCCTCAGGCTCCAGCTGCAGGAAGTTCATGTGCCCACTGCTGTTGAGTTGGTGCCTTGGGGAACAGCACAGGGTCACCTTGGGGAACCTTCCAAACACACACAGAAGCCAAGCCTCAGGGCATGGAAACCTGCCCAGCTCCAGTGGCATTAGAAGAGGAGATTTATCCCATTTTTTAGTTGATCACAAAGGTTTTCCTGTTGAACACAGAGCCATTCCCACTTTCCCTGCACCAGGGAGAGGGGATGACTCACCTGTGTGAAGTGTTTATCAGAGAGCTGCTGTGCCTGTGGATGGTCTGGATCAGAGTGTGGGGAGGCCCCCGGGCCTTCTCCCAGGCTGGATGAATGCCTAGCAAGAAAAGGGATCTTTGCAGGGAATTTATTAGGCAGCCTGAGCAGCACTCCAGAAGCTGCATGTTACCTTTGAAGCCCTAAAATAAAATCTATTGACAGATCACTCTAGCTGCAGGGGGAGGACAAAGGTGATCAAACACAGGTTTCTTTCAGGGATGAGCTCTGAGCCAAAGCTCTCTCCATTTAACAGGGAAAAGAGTACAATGAGTGTGACTCACGGCAGAGCTTTGTGGGTGATGTGCTGCCCACGGGCAGGATGCTCAGCTGATGAGGCCATTTCAACCATTAGACCCCATCCAACATGTCATGCTGCTCTTAAGTGCTGCAGAACCAAGGTGCCCATGTGGGGTTTTGCCCTCAGAATGCTGATAAAATTCTTAATTCCCCTTTTCTATCACTACTTACATTAACAAGTGCTGCCCAGTAACAAAAAATGTTAAGGTTTTCAAGTACCATCAAATTGGATTTTCCAGTTTGTAGGAGAGGAAAAGTAAAGGTCACAGTGATCATTACAGCTGTCTCCTTATTCAAAGCAGAGCACTTTGGAGAAGAGTTTGGCCTCACTTCTAATCAGTATTCAGTACTGAAGAGCTTGGGGCTCTTCTGGTCTGGGCAAAGGGCCAGAGAGCGACTGAACAGAAAAAGTAAGCAGTCTACTCTAATATCACTGAGCAAACCAGGTGAAATACAAAAAAATAAGTCCATTAAAGCACAAAGCTCTAATTCAGTTTTCTGAATTTCAGTTTCTTTCCCTGTAACAAGATTAGGAATTACAGTAAAACAGGCAAGACATTGATCTTGAGTTTGGTGTTTAAGGAGGATAAAAATGGTGCCTTGGAGAAAACGCTGCCAACATGCAGCAGAACTCAAAGGATCAGAACAGAGCTGTGGATCATGGAAGGAATCAGGGCAGAAGTCCAAGAATTTGCCACAGCCGTGTTCTGGACTGCTCTGAAAGATTACCTGCTCCCAAATTCATCCTCTCTGAGAGCTGGCTGCTAATCCCTTCTCAATTCCCAGGCACGCTGCACCCTTCAGTCTCCATCCAGCTTTTTACAGCTGAATCTCCTCCAGCTCTTCCCTTCCAAACCCATGTTAAAGTCTTTTAAGGGATCCCAAGCATTATCCAGTTGAACACAAAAGAAGAAAGCTGACCATGTCTCTCCTCCTTCCCTGGCCATCCCTTCCAGCCACGCTGCCAACTCCCAGCACATCCTGACCATATATTTAGTCTGCAATAATTTGCTTTGCATTGTCTTGTGCAGGATCCAAGTGCAGGGATTACATATCCAGTGAGGCATCCAGCACTCTGGGAAACCCTGGAGTTTTGGAGACTCAACTCCTCGTGCTGCTGCCAGAGGCTGAGAGCCCTCGTGGTCCAGAGCACCACAGCAACTCAGAGGAGCTGAATGGCAACTCAGGGAGACAATTCCAAATCCCTGTCTGTGTGTGGAGTAGGGTGAGAGCTGCCATTGAACAGATTCAGGGAAGGGATCAGGGCACTGGGTGAGGCTCCTTGGCAGTCCTACCTGCCAGGACACAGTCATGGGCACTTCAGGGCAGAGAGGCTGAGGCACAAGAGCCACCACAGAATCCTTAACATGGCAAAAAAAAAAACTCCAACTGGCAAAAAAACCCATTTCTAACTCGGGCTCCTTCACTTTGTAAGGAAAGATTGGGAAGGGGGACTTGGATAGAGAACACTTGGAAGCCAATGGCTGTGAGATACCTTCTCCTGAGGAACCCAAAGCTTCTCATTTGTCTGCCTTTAAAGGACACAAAGCTCATCTGGAACTGAACATCTGGGCCAAGCAGTGTCACCAGTCTAAGCCTGGAGCTAAACCTGTCAGACCAAAGCAGAGCAAGAGCCTTGAGGAAGCACCTGAAGGGCCCAGCAGAGCACAAGGCTCCAGGCCAGTCCAGGGACATGGGAAAGGCTGGCACACCAGGGTGGTGGCATTCACCTCCTGGGTACCCCATGCAGCAGGTCAGATTTAACCAACACCTCCTGAGATGAGCATAAGTCACTTCTAAAAAGTGGTGACTTTTAGATTCAGGGGCTGTTTTGACCGACCTGTGTCCTCATTCCATGGGGGTGGAGGTACAAACAGGGTGGAGTCAGAAGCAGAGCCTGTTGAGTTTTAACTTTTTTTCTGTTAGAGATGGAATTAAATGTGTGAGATGGTATTTTTTGTTCAGACTCAGATGTTTATTAGTTTTTATCTATATGGCAGTTTTACAAACAGTGAGTTTTATAATATTTTAACAAACTAAAAAATGGAGTTGTATTTCCTTCTTTATAAGGTTTTTAAAGGGTAAACTGTTTAATTAAGAAATGACACTTAAATTATTTTTATTTTTAACTTAATAACTAACTTGTGGTTTGTAATGTGGACTTTTTAGTCTAATTATACAGTACCACCCAAATCCATGAAGAAGAAGGTGAAGAAGGACTAGCTTCTGCCTTAAAACTTTTATCTTGCTTTATATATATTACTATATATATAGTAATAAAAACTATATCACTATATAGTTTACTATATATAGTAATAAAAACTATATCACTTTAAAACTTTAAGTTTTCCACCATTCTTCTTCTTCTGCTTCTATTCAAACCCCACACCCACAATCCCAGTTCTGTCATTCCATTTTGGAAGCTTCTCCACGGCCTCAGGTCAAATGCAGAGTTCTCTTGGGGGTCAGTGCCTGTCAGCACAGAAAGTCTGAAATTCTCAGTAACAGGGTTCCAACAGAGCCATCACTGCCCCCAGGTGCTGAGATTTACACCCCTGAAGCAGCACCCTGCAGGTGAGCCCAGCTTGGGCAGAGCAAGATCTGATGTGCAGGATCAGGATGTTCATCGTGGACAGAGCTCCTTCTCTCAGCACTGCTCTGTGCACAATCCTAATCCCTGCCTGGGGTAGGAACAGCTTCTTTCACTCTGTTTTCATCAACCATTTAATGGTGGCACAATCAACAGCAGGACTCCAGGGGTTTGTGCCCCACAGGTGAGCTGTAGGAATTATCAGAACCCACCACAGACACGGCACCTGCTTGGATCCCTGAAAGCAAAGGAGCCTTCACGAGGGTGTTGGGGATGTTGGGAAGTGCTTTAACAATTGGTGGTGGTCAGAAGAAATGGTTTAGTGTCTGCCAGAGGCAGCATGTCCTGGTGCCCACCCAGCTCCAGTACCAGTGATGCCAAGCAGGAGCAAGGATAACCTCGCCACGGAAGGGAAAACTAAACATGGTGATTTTTTCCTCTAGAGCTCGTTCCCCTACGAGCCTGTTCACTCTTCAACACACAGAAATTCCTGGGGAAATATCACCCTCTTGTGTCCAAAGTGAAGCAAGCAAGAAATGCTCCAAAAGTGGACAATTAAGGCTGGAAAATAAATACAAATAAAAGTGGAAAATGAAATCCACATCAGCACAGCTGCACGGTGGCCATTGGACTCTGAACTCTCCAGTTTAGAGAAGTGGTCTCCAGACCAAGGGCGAGGATGGGGGAGCTGCCCTGGGGGAAATGGATTTATAGAGAACTCTTACAGCTTGATAGAAGGTTGACATAGTGTGCATCTGTATGTAAACTTTGAGATAAGAAATACTGATTTAGAAATGCTGTGGAATAAGACAGATATTGTTGAGAGAGAAATGGAGCTAGAAACAAGTTTTAAAGGATGGATTTGTAAAAAAGACTAAATACTTTGGAGAAATAAAACTATGAAAAATGTATTGTAATAGGACTCACGAGGGGTAATTTTAGATGATTGGCTTTGAGGCATTTACAGCATGGTGTGGCAAAAGCTGATAGGCCAAGAAATGCTTATAATGTATTGTAATTAGGAAATAGTTGGCTTCTGATTGTGATGGTGTGAATTATAACATCTGTATTGTCTCACCCCTCACATGAGACTGAAAATGGAATAAAAGGTTTTAAAATGTGTCACAGTTGCCCCACTTCTGGGTCAGGAAAAGGCTTAGTCCAACACTGCCCTCCAGAGCTCCTGCAGAAAGGGTTGTGCTCTGGTTACTGGTTTAAATTCAATAATCAAGGGTCTCAATCCCACTTCACTTAGGATTCTACAAGCTGTAAAAGGTGAAAAGCAGTGATTCCATGCATACACATGTCAAATGACACAGATATTAATTAACCTTGCTTAGCACTGAGAGACCTTCATGGCTCTCACTTGCTCCTGGCTTTAGCCTGGAACCACAAATCAGGGAGGGATCCGTGCAGAGCAATTAAATATTCACACATCTGCTCTTGCCAGTGCTCTGCTACAAACAGCCAAACTTTTACCAAAATCTGCCAGCCTGGTCTGCCACCTACCTGGGACTTTTCTGGGCTTTGCCCCCAAGAACCTGAGGCACTCTGTGCTCCCAGAGCTGTGGGTTAAGGGGGATTTGCCAAGGTGCAGTCCTGTGAGCTAAACTGGGCTTTCACTTTCAACTGAGATGTTAACCTGCCACTCAGATCCCACTTCAGACATGAGCTGACCACAACTTCATGTTCTTTCTCCTGCTTACTTCGTCCTTGGCAAAAAAAAAAAAAAAAAAGAATAAAAAAGAAAAAAAAATAATCTATCTATCTATCTGCAAACATGACTTGAGTGAGGCAGTGAGGCAAACCTGTTTTCTGTAGTAAAAGTTTTTTGTGTTCTCCTTTCTCCTGAGCAGGCCCAGGGCAGTTTCTCCTGGGCTTTGCAGAGGTGGCATCTCTCCAACAACTGGACACACTGTGAGCTGGTCCCTCAGTAACCCTGGCCCTGCTCACCCCCAGCTCACACCATCACTTCTGCATTAGGATTTGATTTTGGGCAGCTTTTTTTGTTGGTTTGGGTCTTTGGGGGGTTTTGTGGTGGTGGGGAGGTGTTTTACTGTCCTTTTGTTGTTGTTGCTGGCTTTTTTGTTTGTTTGGTTTGTTGTGGTTTTTGTTGTTTTTTTTTTTTTTTTTTTTTTTTAATTTATTTTGGGGTCTGGTTTTTTTTTTTTTTTGGCTTTTGTCCATGATTATTTTTGCATCTCTCACAGCACTAATTATGACAGCAACCCTTCCCAGAGCATTACCATATCTTTCAAAGGTTTTGGTTACCTCATTTGGTTTGGTCTGCTCACTTGCAGCCAGGGTAAAAACATTTCCCACTGTCCCATCCTGGCTCAGCTTGCTCATCCCAGAGTGCACAAGGTGCCACCATCCCTCATTTCACTCCCCCTGGATATTTCTGTCCTATATCCTTTTAAAAAGCAATTTAGCTTGGGGAAAAAAAAAAACAAAAAACAGTGATAAACAGCAATAAAATAGCCAACTGCAGACATGAGATCCACAATGTGTTTGTCATTTAGATTTAATCAAAATGTTAATAGGCATTCAATGTTATTTGAGAATTTCAGATGTATTTAATATGAGAAAATTTGCATATCTACCACTGAGTTTTTAATCCTTGATAAATGTGTAGAATAATCAATTATTCAATGAACATACAAGAGTTGGCTGATTAAATCTCAATTATAAAGGCAAGTCTTACCCACTCTATTTATTATGACTGTTCTCTCAGCATTGCCTAATTAAGCCATATTTGATTATGGGGTGAAAAACATTTATTGCAGATATTGTGGCTCTGTAATTGATGCATATCTGTGGCCTGGCTGTTAAGCCCTAATAAATACATTTTAAACAGCTAATTATTTAATTAACAACACTCTTCCAAGTGTAAACCATTCTGCAGCCCTGCCATGAAAGCCCTGACAGCAATTAAAGCTCTGGAAGCTGCTGCAGTGTTTTCACCCTCTCCCTGTGCCAGCCTTGCTGGGATGCTCCCAGCTCTGCCTCCAGTGCTTTGAAAAGAGGCTCCACCACAAAATTTGGGATCCACCAGTCCAAACTGGTCTCTGCAGTGTGGACATTGACACCTGAACTGGGGTTCATCACAGTCCAGGGAGAGGAACAGGCATGAGCAGGGGATGCTGTGGTTTTGTTTGTAGGACACATCCAGCTCCTTTTATTTATCATTTTTTTCTTTAATCTTGTGCTGCCAACATCCTGCTCCTCCAGCAGCCTCACAGGTTCACCCCCACCTTGAAGACAACTGAAGGTCAGCAAGATGAAAGGACAGCTCAATGATATTACGTGTTCAGTCACATCTTCTGAACTTTATTTTCTCACCCATTTCCTGAAAGGTTGACAAAACTTTCCAAGTCAAGCTATTTCCAGTCACTGCTTGGCCCAAGAAGCAGCTCTGTGCTGATCTCCACTTCAATTAACTCCAATTAATAAGAGAGGCAAAAGCACAAGAGCTTTGTAACTCTTTCATGGCAGGAACCCTTCTGCAGGAGACTTTGGACATCACCAGGTGTCTACAATTTGGTTTCAGCTCCCAGTTCAGCAACTGGAGATGTTCAAAAAAGAAGAGCACCAGAGTCTGCCCAAGATTTGTGCGTTTTCCTTCAGCTATGAGAATTTAACTCCTCTTCCTTGCTGAGACTCAGGTACCAGAAAATCACAGAATCACTGGGTTGGGAGAGACCTTCAAGATCATCGAGTCCAACCCAGCCCCAACCCCTCAACTGAACCCTGGCACCCAGTGCCACATCCAGGCTTTGTTAAACACACCCAGGGATGGTGACTGCACCACCTCCCCGGGCAGCCATTCCAGAACTTTATCACCCTTTCTGTGAAAAACTTCTTCCTAATATCCAACCTATATTTCCCTTGACACAGTGTAAGATCTACCACAGAAACAGAGAAAATGGAAAGGGTCTGTGTGAACCCCTCCTAGATAAACACACACATCCACAGCACCAGCCTGCAGATACACACATCAGGTAGGCTGCAAGGAGATTTAAGGGCAGTGCTGAAGCTCAGCAGCTCTGTGACTCTCTGCTGATTTTCTGCAGGGTTAAGATGTGCAGTTTAGGCTAAGCCACTGTCTTTTCCTGTGATTTAAAATGAGCATTGCTCTAAGTTTTCTTTTTTTTTTTTTTTTCAGATCAAATCATTCACCCTGCTCTAACTCCCCTGCATTACAAGCACTTGCCCAGCTCATATTTTTTAAAAAGTGTTTGCTAATCCAAAGCAAGAATTGCTAATGCAAACCTGGTGGGATGTAATTGCAGCAGACACCAAAACAAGTAGAAGAAGCGAGAAGGATTTTTTGCTAAGAACTACAGAAACAAGCCCAAAGCTCCTCAGAGAGGAGCAAAGCAACCCTGCTGCCTTTCCCAGGCAGGATTCCTCCTAGCAAGGGATCTTGCAAAATACCATAATTGAATTATCCATCTGTTTATTATCAGAGAATTATCTGCTTCAGGGTTTTCTTCCCCTAGAAGCCAAAAATGGTGAAAATTTGCAGTGAAAAAAAAATCTGAAAAGCTGAATGCAAAGCACCATGGTCAGCCCCAGGCAAAGCCTGTTTGGGACCAGAGGAAGTTTAATTGCATTTGGTCTTTAGGAAACAAACACTGACAACCCCAGTATCACACTGGGGTGTTACCCACAGTCACTGCCCCAGCCACTCTGGTGCCTCTTGGTCTCCTTTGGGCCACCAAGGGAGCACAAGAGGCAGCAACAATCAGAGCCCCTTGAACACAGGGATGCTGTGAGCTCCTCTTCAAGTCAGACAGCTTGGTTTATCTGTTAGTGAGGGATCCTCTTCAGGAGTTCTGCATGCTCCTTTATAAGGTAATTATAAGTAAATTATACTTATAAATTATAAAGTAATTACAATTTGAATGTAATTTTGACAGCTTGACAACCTTTTTTGACAACCTTTTCCTCCAGCTATAATGAAACTCAAAGTAATAACTCTGCTCTTCTCTCTCCTCAACCAGGCAGGCTGGTAAGCTGGACCCAGAAGTTCCACCCACAGCACCCCAAATATTATCATATTCTCAGTAAATTTGGAACCATCTGTTATATGCCTCTAACCCAGGTTTGATGGCAGCAAGCAGCACACTGGCCTTGCAGAGGATGGCAAACACCCACAGCCTCTTTAAGCAGCCAGTCAGGTGCTTCAAAGTCTCTAAAAATTCAGGCAAATGTAGTAAATCAAACCAGAGCTGTGTGTAAAAACCAGTGCTGGATATTGATGGTTTAAAACTCAGTCCAAACAGGCTCAGTAATTTGGTTTTTTACAGTGTCTCAGAAAGAATCACTTAAAGGAGAATACTCCACTATTTTTATCTTGGGAGAGGGTGTCAAAGCTGTTTCACACTGGGGATAAATGCAGGCCCTTTGGGGTAAGGCATATATTGAGCAGAAATACAGCTACTTGCACCCTCCACCCACAGCTGATGGGGAGATGGCAGGGATTCCTTTGGAGTGGGATCTTCTGTTTGCAGCTCTGAGCTGCTTTTTCCTGGGAGGAAGAGTCAAAGCTGAAGATTTATCACTAGAACTTAGCTTCAAAAGAATTTTAATGAAGCAGAAATCCTAAATGTAGAAAATTAAAGAGCCTCCTGTTTTATCCCTGGTATCTAAATCCTGTAGGCAACATGAAAGTCACTGAAATATTTCTAAGCCTGAATAATACAAAATGTATAGATGAGAATCTTCCTCTGATGAATATTTGATGGGAATAGTGTCAGCATGGAATGTGGAGAGCACCTTCACTCCCACACACATCTGTGTGTACAGGCAGGAAGCTCTAGAGGCTGAGACACTACCCAAGAGTCTAAAATTAAGATTTTGCCATGCAAAAGCACAACAAAAGCACAAAAGCTTCTGTGTTCTTTTGCCAGCCAGGGAGCACAAACTCCTCCTCACTGTGATGTTCACAGCCTCTCCCTTCACCCTGGTCCCCTTTCAAGCCTCTCCACATGCAGCATTTCCAGGTTCTAGCATAAAACATCATTCCTAAAGCAGTTCATTCAGCACAAACTGACATCAAGAATATCCCTCTCACAACAACTCTTCTGTGTGGCTGTCTCAGCTCCACACCAGATTTACTGTGAGTCCCCCTCCTCAGGCAGAAGCTCTTCAAGGTCCCTGGACTGGGCCAACCCCAGAGCTGAGATGAGCCAAGGAAAGGGAGCAGCTTTGTTTTCCTAGCATGAGGTGTGAGCACAGCTCAGTATCAGCTCAGAGGAGTTACAAGGGAATTAAACTCGAGCACAGACTGTGAATGATGCCACCAGCAGGAGGCTTCAGGGACAAATCAGGCACACATTTCACTGCTGGGATGGGCTGGACCTAGACTTGGAATCATTCTGTGTGCTGGAGTTGTGCAAGTCCTTTCTAGACCTGGCTGGCCCTAGACCATTGTTGGCTCTTTTGCTTCTTTTTGCCAGGGTCAGGATTAAATGCACAGACAGTATTTCTTGTTTGGACTCAGATGTTTAGTAGTTCTTATCTATGTTACAGTCTCACAAACCATGAGTTCTGCTGCACTTCACTAATAAGGAAAAAAAATGGAGCCCTATCTCTCTCTCTCTACAAGGCTTTTGAAGGATAAACTTTCCAATTAAGAAATGACACCTAAATTATTTTTACTTTTAACCCAATAACCAATCACCCCTGCCCCACAATGCAGACTGTTTTATCCAATTACACAAAACCACCCAAACCCATGGAGAAGAAAATGAAGAAGGACCAGCCTCTGCCCTAAAACCTCCATCTTGTTTTATATGAATATTACTGTATTTTAAAACTAAGTTTCCCACCCTGTGATATTATTACACACTTCTATTCAAACTCCACACCCACAATCCCAGTTCTGTCATTCCATTTTGGAAGCTTCTCCACAGCCTCAGGTCAAATGCAGAGTTCTCTTGGAGGTCAGGGCCTGTCAGCACAGAAAGTCTAAAATTCTCAGTGACCAGGGTTCCAACAGCCCATAACTCTGCCATAGCATCCCTTCTGGTGCCTCTTCCCACTCTTTAGGAGCAGTCTGTGTCTTTCTCCATTCTCTAAACCAGCTCATTTTTAACAATCCAGGGAGTTCCCTCCCTCATGAATGGGTATGCCCAGAGGTGTGGCACGTGTTCTATAATCTAAGCATAGGAACAGATATTAATAAAAGCCTTTACACTACTACACCATTAAACACCACTCTGTGATCACATGTTTTCCTGTTGAGCATTGATGCCAAATCCTGCTGTAGTACTCACCATTAAAAATCTTTTAAATGTGCTTTCACTGATGTAAAAAAAAGATATTTGAGGCAGAGCATTAAGTACAGATTTCCTTCTTTTAGACTGGTATTTCCTTTTTCCTTTAGCTGAAAAGAGTGTCACTCACAACCCTACTACTCCTTTCCCCTCAACTGGCCAGGCTGTCTGACAGAGCTAAGGGCAGATCTAACCAGAATCTGATGTAGTAAATTGAAGCACCTCAGATCTAACAGTGATACTTGTGGTTTTTGAAGATACATCCTGTTTTAATGCAAAGGAAACAAAAAAAGACACAAAAGCAGGGAGGAAGAGCCTAAAAGATAAAAATGCAGCTTCCAATTCCCACAAACTAAACTTGCTCCTGAGGAAATACGCTGACAGCACAAATATTAAGGAAAACTTCACAATGAAGAGTTGAGTTTTTGAGGCATTGCATGTGCCTGCTTTTTTATTTAATGTCTTTCATCATAGATGTAAAGGCCACAGTTATCCTGGGGGCTTGATTTAGGCCCCTGTTAAACAAAGGGCAGCCACAGAGACAGAAAGTGCTGCCTGGGGGTGGATGCCAGGTGATGTACAAGGTGCAACTAAACCACAGCAGAGCTGCAAAAGGTTGTGACATCCCCTCCTTCATTTACTGGCCTGGCTGAGAGCAATTCCATGATGCCTTGTGAAGGCTGACCTAGAACAGAGGCTGGACAGAGTTAAAGAATAAAGCAGGGATTTATTAAAAGGCCTCCATGGATCCACCTTGGGCAGCACAAGAGCCCAGCCAGGGCTGCACCCAAGATGAACCAAAATGGTCACAAAATGCACGACCAGGCATGGGGTCTCTCACTTTGATCAGTTCTGCTCCATTTGCAGATTGGAGTTCATTGTCCAATTCCAGCTTTAGCCCATGCAGTCCCATCCTTCTTGTTTTTCTCTCTTCAGTCCACATTGTTTGTGCTCTTGGGCCTGAGATTTGGATCATTTGTCCTTGGTCCCCAGCTAGAGAAGGAATTGTTTTGTCTCCCTGCTCTGTGCAGAGAGCTCACCATCCCATAAATATGAAGCTTAGACCCACACACTAAAGCAGCACAGAATCTGAAAAAAGCCAAAACCTGAGGCATCATCCAGACTGAGCACAAGTCCAGTTCAGGGCTGCTGGGTGTCATTGGGAACATCCAGCATCTCCTTCCCCAAAACACTTCCCCCCCTCAGAGCAGGGCTCCACCTGCACTCACTGCCCTTTGCAGGCAGCCTGAGGATGTAGCTGTGACCATCTCCCACTCTTTCCAGGATGTTTGACAATTACAAGTAATTCAGCTTCACAGATTCACAGTGCACCTCCTACAGAGCTTGTGTTTCACACATTAACCACACAGAGCTGGCTTGTTTTTCTCAGACCAAGCTCCTGCTGGAGGAGAGCAGTGGTGCTCCATGCACCCATAGCAGCAGGGACTGCCCCAGGATCAGCTCCCTCCAAAACCCAGCTGCTTTCTCTAACCTAGAGAGTACTGTATCTGTATTTCTGTATATCTGTATTTCTAACCTAGAGCTGTAGGACTTGCAGTTCCCAGAACATACAAAAAACAACCAATAATCAATTATTCAATGAACATACAAGAGTTGGCTGATTAAATCTCAATTATAAAGGCAAGTCTTACCCACTCTATTTATTATGACTGTTCTCTCAGCATTGCCTAATTAAGCCATATTTGATTATGGGGTGAAAAACATTTATTGCAGATATTGTGGCTCTGTAATTGATGCATATCTGTGGCCTGGCTGTTAAGCCCTAATAAATAGTACAGAACTAGGCAATGACTTTGTACAGCTTTTCTAACACAGCTGTACCTCCAACAAGACTAAAACAGCACTTACCTAAAAATCCTGGCAAGTGACTCAGCCAAACCAACCTCCTCTCTTCCTGCTCCTCTGTTTTACATCGTGGCTCCCTCAGCTGCACCTGGCCATCTCAACTGCAGGCAACCTGGAGTGGGGAATTAATTTCCTGCCTCCTGCTGATGGGAAATGGCCTCTATACCCACCTGTGTAAGGTGAGCACATCAGAGTCACTTAAACAGGATTATATGTAGAGCTGAGCAGCCTCAAAATTTACTAGGGAAAACTTACTCCCAACAGCAAGGAATCTTCCAACCAGCAAAGGACATTTCAGAACTGATAATATGTTGTCCAAGTAAATACAAATACTCTGTGGGTTGGTTCAAAGTGAAGAGCATTTCAAGAATATATCAGCATTTTAGGAGGAGCCTTGGTATGGACCAGCTGGGCCACCCAAAAGCTGGCAGGGGTCAGTAGGAGCTTGTGTCATGTCCCATTTCAGGGGGACTGGGGGCAGCAGATCAATGCTGCAGAAAAGTAATGGCACAGCTCTTACATGAGATGAGTATTGGGTAACATTTTCTATCTCCAGTTACTGATCTTTTGAGTCTTGGGCTTATGCCTGAAAGTGCCTGGTCCTGCAAGGAATGTTCCTGCTTTCCCTACAACCCTTCAAGGGTAACTGCTAAACATCTCTGATCCTAGCAGACAGATAGCTCTGTATGAGGGAGCATGGTTGTTCCCAGCCAGCAAGCAGCTTTCAATAGCTAAAAGAGCAAATAAATCTTAAATAATAATTTAAGAAAACCCAAAGAAACAAAAAAAACCCCAAAAAACCCCAAAAAACAAACAAACAAACAAACAAACCTCCCCACAAACAAAAGCAGGATCAAAATTTTACCCTCCAAAACACAATTTTTTGTTTACTCTGTTTCTCAGGCAGGTCCTTTGTTAATGCCACAGACTGGTGGTCCCCTCTCCCCATTTTGTCCCTCCAGACAGGAGTTCATGTTTCCAAAGGTGCCCAGTACACCCATACAGCAGCTGAGGCTCATGGCTGTACCCTGCAGGCTCAGGCACTGAGCACAGCTCTGAGCTGGAGCTCAGAACATCCCAGGGGCCACTGGATTGATCCAGGACTTGTACAAATGCCAAGTTTTGTGGCAGGCAGGGCTGCTGCATCAGGAGTTGAGCACTGTTAACTGCATTTCTGCATGGCCTCCACACTGGGATACCTGAGATACCCACACCAGCTCTAACAGAAGTATCAGGAGTGACCCAATTGTGGGCAGAGTTTCTGAGCCCAGAATAAGTTGGGTCTGCAGGAGCCAGACTGCTGCTGCTGTCTGAGCAAGCAGTGCACAGAGGAGAGGTGCACAGGCTGGTGAAGAGATGCCCAAATAAAGTGATGCAGGGCTGGAGCTGAGCGACTCACAGGGGATGTCAGTGGCCATAAATATCATCTATCAGCTCTCCACTCTGATGTCAGAGATCCAATCTGAGATAAATAAACCACACCAAAAGATAAAATCTCAGATAGTATCATCTGTGACTGTCAGAGCAAGGTCATTGGTCATGTCTCGTGGTGACAGAGATGTTACAGTCACCAAACACAACATGCCACTGGCACAAGCCAAACATCCTGCTGGAAAAAAAAAAACAAACAAAAGCAGGAGGTGCTTTCTCTTATGGCTTTTTGCTAGGAAGTAGATGAGGTTTACTAATCAAAAAATCAAAATTTTAAAATGTGAAGCAATGACAGTGCTGCCAGCTCATCACTGAACAGGTTTGATTGTCAAGTTATCCTCTTCTACCTCATTCCATGCAACAACAGAACAGGAATATGAGGGACATGTTTATATTGGCAGGATTGAATGAAAATTGCTTTACTACCTCCCTTGGTGGCCTTGGTCCAGGGGCATCAGCTATCCACTGCCTCAGCTTCTCTTCTTTAAACTGGGAAAAGCAGAAGATGGAGTTAAATCAGTGAATTCTGCCTGGAGCAGATCAAACCCTGCTCACACGCTGGCCATGGCCAGCAGGACTGCAGCTCTGCCCTGGCTGCAGGAGCCCTGGGGCTGAGTGTGGCTGTGGGAAGCCTGGAGACACATCCATGTGTCCATGCAACCCCTTTTTGTGTCTGACAAAGGGCCTGACTTCTACCTGCTAACAACCCCTCTGCCAAGGCCAGCTGCCCTGGGGACAGCAGGGACCTGTCTCCACTGAGTGACAGAGAGCACAGAGTGGGGTGGCAGTGACAGGGACTGGGACAGGGACAGTGACAATGACAGTGAGGGACCCTAGGGGCCACAGGCCTCAGGTACCCCCCTCAATAATGATGCCTTCAGATTTTAGCTGTTGTATTTTTCAGATCCTGCACTGCATTGGTGCATAATTCTAAACTCCACATGAAGCGTTGGTTAACTGCCTTCACAGTTTGGTCAGACAGAACAATCCCTCTGGGCCTGGAACTCAAGGACACCCTACAACCTCAGGCCCTGAAAACTATAAACAGAAGTGAATTTGGGAGGAGCAAACTGGGGGAATATGACTTCATTACCTGAAGCTGCAATTAACCACTGATATGTAAATAACCAAACTCATCTGTCTGAACAACTCGTGACCATTGTCTGTCTTGGGTGTAGCCCCTTGGGGAGGCTTTGTCTGTCCTCAATGTACCTGAAGGCCCCTCAGTAAATAAATCTGCTTTTATTCTATAACTTTGTCTGGCCTCTGTCTCTAGGTAAGCCCAAAAAAGGCATTGGGAACACAGAGCACAGTGTGGCAGTGACAGTGGCAGTGAGGGACCCCAGGGCACTGGCAGGTGGCAGCTCAGGGGCAGCCAGGCTGCTTTTGGGGGTGCTGCTCTGCAGAAGCAGTGCCCCAGGCTGCTTTTGGGGGTGATGCTGTGCAGAAGCAGTGCCCCAGGCTGCTTTTGGGGGTGATGCTGTGCAGAAGCAGTGCCCCAGGCTGCTTTTGGGGGGGCTGCTCTGCAGAAGCAGTGCCCCAGGCTGCTTTTGGGGGTGCTGCTCTGCAGAAGCAGTGCCCCAGGCTGCTTTTGGGGGGGCTGCTCTGCAGAAGCAGTGCCCCAGGCTGCTTTTGGGGGTGATGCACAGAAGCAATGTCCCAGCTCTGCCGAGCACACAGCAACCACAGGCTCCTGCCAGAGCGTTCTCACAGGTCTCTGTCTCAGCATGGGGACAGGCCAGACCACAAAGCACGCCCCTCAGCAGCCCCCTTAGCACCTCTGAACATAAATAACACCCCAGGCCCCCTGCAGCAGGCAGGCTTCAGTGTCTCCACCACAAACCACGGTTTGGATCTTGAGATGTGAGAGCAGCCCGAGAGAAGCCAGCTGCAGAAAAGATGTTATAAAGGAATGTAATTATTCACCAGGAGGACAACAGCCATCCTTTCAGTGATGGGTCCCTCCTGGTTCACCTAATCCTGGAAAGTCTGAAAAGAAAAAAAAATCCTGCAAAGCCTCAGTTCAGGCTGTTCATGAGTTTCTCTGTGAGTTCTAAACCTGCTAGGAATTCTTCTCTATTTCCTCTTTTGGCCAGGAGAGAAATATAATTATCTATTTTTCCATGCTACAAATTTATTTCCAAAACACCCTTGCAAGAAGGAGCACATGGCTCCCTGTGTGTGCTCTCTATGAAAGGACTGTTTTTCATTTTAGCCTGGAAATTCATTAGGAACTGTAATTTCTTTACCTGCAGTGTGTACACACACATGCTTGATTTCTTTTTTGGAATCTTTGACCATTCAGGGTTTTTTTTAAAAATTAAATAATTTTGAGTCCAAAAGCTGTTAAGATTTTAGGTACCAACTGCAATCCAATTGAGGAGACTTCCTGGAGAAGCTTCCACTGTGAGCATTAGCAAGTATGAGAGTGAGGGTAACAGAGAAATCCACAACGATGTTACTGAGTTTCTTCAGTAATCTTATTTCTGAGAAATCACGAGTATTTGTGCAAAATGTCATCTCTGCATTGGGACTTTAAATGTCACTCACCCACAAGCTTGCAGCCAATTGTCTCTGAGCAGAGCTAAAACAGCACAAGTGGAAAGCATGAGCAGTAAACTGGCCTTGGTGACTTCTTAGAAGACTTGCCCCGAGCTGTAAGGCAATAATGTGTGGGGAAAGAGACCCCACAAACCAAGTGTCTCCTCTTTTCTGTCCTACCAGAGCAGAGTGATAAATTCCACCACCTGAGGATGAAATGATTACTACCATTGGTAAAGCATCACTTGTACAATGACTCCCAGAATAAGCTTTTACAACTTGTGTGATTCTGCTAAGAGCAGATGGAGCAAATGTCTCAAGGTGTCACGAACTGCAGACAGGGATGAACTTAAAGGCTTTCCTAGAGTGTTACTAATTACTGACACTAATTCATAGAAGGAGTGAGAGATCATCTTCCACTTGGCATGTGCAGTGTTTAGACATTATTCCCATTACAGACAGAAAGCACAGGGGTGTAGCAGAGCATTTCTAATATCTCAGCTGGAAATCTCTGGGGCCATGGATGTGTTCTCCAGGGAAAGTTTCAGACACTTGCCAGTCTGATGGTGCAGTCAAATACCAGCCAAAAGCAAAATAATGGTTCTTGTGAAGTAGTTACACAGGAATTAGCACCATCCACAGAGTTCATCCAGCCCTTCCAGCCATTCATTACACAGATGGAGTCACCTCCCATCCACAACTGGACAGATAATCTACTTGTACCAGACTGATTGTGACAACACTGTAAAATTTTAGTGTTAGGACAAAATGGTTTATTCCCTTTAGTCAGTATTTAGGCTGGTTGCTTTATTTCCATTTCTTGAATGAAAAAATGATGTGAGATTCTTGTAGACAGGGCAGGGTGCTCTGGCTATCTGAGAGAGTAATGTATGAAGAGTAATGTATTGATTTTCTAAAAAGTAAGTTAAAACCTGTTGAGACTCCAAATGAAACTGGAAAGATTTCTTGCATCTTGAACAAAGCCAGGAACCAGTCATTCTTGAAGGAATTGAAATAGTGTTAAAAACCATGCAAAACAACATAAATACTGTTAAATTTATACAACAAGCAGTAAAAGAACTCATTAACTAGTGCAGGAGCATATTAACCAAATAGGTCAGATTAAAGAAATGGCACCAATGAAGCATTTTCAGCACCTCAAAGCTATGAGAAAACCAAATCTATCTATGACCCAGAAAAAAACCTTGCATGTTTTCAAATTAACTGTAAGCTGATTGCTAATATAACGCAAGTTGAGGGTTACAAAGCATTCAAAAAGAAACTAAATGCTTTGGCAAACAAGTGCTTACAAAAGCTTGCATACCATGAGTGGAAACAGGTTTTTTACTAACAGAGGACTTGAGAAATCAGCAGTCAGTAGCTTGTCTTCAGCAGAGCCAGCAGCGCTGGACATATTTTGGTCAGATCCTCTGAATTCTGTAACAGCATGCCTCCTGCATGAGTTATTGGATGGAAAAGGGGTCACAAGCAGCCACCAGCAAGAGACATGTCATAAATGCCTCTCTGAGAGTCCCTTTGGGGGGTCCTGGCTGGCTGTGGCACAGCGACAGCGGGGACACTCTCCCGATCTCCAGGGGAGTCAGGAGGGGGCTCAGGCTCTCGCCTTTGCGAGGGAGGCAGGAATAGACTGTGGTGGAAGGAGGAGTGGACTCCAAATGGAGGGATCAGTTCAGGCTTATTCAGGCAGTGACCCTGAGCCCAGCATGACCTCACTCAGAAGACCAAAGCCCTGGGTCAGAAAGCCCCTTATAAAGGGAGGAGGGAACAAAGCTAGGGAGCCAATGGGGAAACATGGGGGTATGGACATTGGGAAAATGGATCTCTGGGGAGACCAACGGGGGTAACCTGTGGGAGGAACCCCGGTTCCTGAAGCAGTCACTCGATGCCCTGAACAGAAGTTTCTAGGGGAAGGGATGGGCTGCTGAGTGACGGACAGGACACCAGGGAGGGGTTGAGGGAGGAGGCAGGATGGGCAGAACCACTGAAATAGGAGAGAACTGGGATAAACCAAGGTACAGAACAATTATAAAAAGGCATATAAAACACAACACCGACAGGGGGGAGAAACTGGCTCCAGACCACTCTCCCAGGGTGGGTTTCAGACATGGATCATGCAGCACTCACGGCTGCTGGGAGCACACAAACACTGGATTGCAGGAGTCACTGGAGACATTCCAGTGTCCTGCAGTATGTCACAAGCCACCAGAGCAGAATCTGCTTCTCTCCTGTCTCCTGTCCTCCTCCAAAACGTTTTGTGACTCAGCTGGGCTTATCTCCTTGCACCTGAGCTCAGGCACATCCTTGTCACACACACCTGAGTCAAGGGGTTAAAATGCTTTTCCAGCTGAAATTCCCTGAGTCTACAGGCTCCATCAGGACCAATCCACATGTGCTGGCTGATATTTTCAGTTCTGCAAATAACCAAAAGTCTTCTTGATGAGCTTTGCTGTCGCTGTTGAGTAAGAAACAGCACAGACTCAGCAGAAGGTTGGTTTGTACAGCATCTCACTTTACTTTGAAAATCTATCTTGTATACACTGTTTGTTATAGACAGACCAGACTGGTCAATTAATCAATACATTTCACCTGATTGGTTAATTAACAAAAACACCCTTCTTATAAACAATCTTTGAGAAAAACAGGAAAACAGAGAGTAGGAAAACACCACCTGCAGGTTGTTTAAAATAACAAGCTATCATTGTTTATCTTCAACTCCCTAAAGTCTCTCAAGCTGATCCTGAGAAAACTTACCTGGTTTTCTCGCTCTCTGACCAGGCTGTCACATCCACACCTTCCCCTTCCCAGGCACTCAGCCTCTAGACCCCTGAGTCATTTCAGACACTCTTTGTACCTTGCCTCTTGGGATTTCTCTGCTTCTGCCCTGCTGCCCTTGCTCAGCTGCCGTGCTTTGCCCCATCCCTGTTCCACACTCTGACACTGGAGCTGCAGCCCTGCTTCCCACCTGAGCCTGCTTTGCTCCCAGCTGCAATTCCAGTCTTTCATCCCATGGATGGGGCTGGGGCATCACCAATACCCTGGTACTGTTCTCACTGCTGCAGGTCCCATCTCAGCCTCAGAACTGCACTTCCCACCTCTCCTTGAAAACCATTTCCCTCTCCAGAGGCTGAGACAAGACAGAAAAAGAAGCAAAGGCAACAGAATTAGCCAAGAGCAATTCTGTCTACAACTCTGGGGTGAAAATTTCAGTTTTTCTGCTTTCCAGGGAAGATATGAGACAACTCTGCATCTTCAGAATGCTCCAGCCCTCTTTATTTAAAATAAAATTAATTTTATTAAATCCCCAATTATTCCCTAACTCTCTGGAGCTAAATTCCCCAGCAGTTCATTCACCACTGCTTGAGTTAATCATGGTGCCTATGAAATGGCTCAGTGTGTGTCATTTCCCTCAGCAAGATATTACTTCTTTTTTTAAAAGAACTGTTTACACCAATACAAATAAAAACCACCTTCACCATAAAACCCCATCCACTACTGTTTGCCTTCACAGTTTTTTTTTTTCCTTCACCATTGTGGTCATGTTTGCACAGCAGTGTTGCTGCAGAAAGCTAATCACACAAAGCTATCACTTTGCTCATTGTGAACCTCCCTGTGCTGGCTCTCAGAGGTTTTGCCCCTTTTTGACTAAACCTGCACCTTGTTCCAAAAATGAAAATGTGATGAAAAGTGATTGACTATGGGCACCACAGTTCCTAGATTGGTACCTGATTTGTTGATTCTTCCCCAGCTTTTCACCTGCCCCTGAGCTGGGCTTTTCCAGAGAAAAAGACAGAATTGGTCCCAGCACTAAGTCTAAGAAATCAAGAAAAATTTGGGCAATGGGCCTGGAATACTCAGAGTCTGAAAGGTTCTTTTCTATTTTCTTCAGTGATTGGTTGTAAAAAGAAAAGCCTCACTTGCAGATTTTGTAATTAAAGTGGAAAACAATTATTATGTTGTCTAGTGGGATGCTATTAGGGGCAGTTTATACAGAATTTTCAAAAAGCCTTGAATCACTATTTAAAAAACCCAACAAACTCCTAAAAGAAACATCCATTTATTTGCAAGATATATGAAACAGGTTTTAATATCTGTATAAAAATATGGAAGAACTGTACAAAACTCCGATACAAACACAATTTATCCAGGTCTGGCCATATGAAGACAGCACCTATTTTGCTCACAGGGTGAACCTGAACCATCCACCCCTCGCAGTGAGAGCATTTCTCCCTCAGGTCTGGTGCACAACAATTCATGAGCAATATCTGGAGGGAAATGGGCTCTCCTGAGGGGCAGGATTGTCTTGGCAAGCTGAGATCTTGTCAGAGCTCAGCTCTGGAGAGGAATTACCCTTTGTGCCTGGCTTTGCTCCAGCTATGCACTCAAAGACAAACTGACACTAATCCCTCAAAAAAATAATCGCATCAATAGAGAGAAATTCCAGTCTCAGCCTCTCCTCAGCAACCAGAAGCCACCCACCATCAACCCTGCCCTGTACCAAGGCAATTCAGCATTCCTTTGTGGAAGATCATTGACTTTCCACAGTGGCTCCAACAGTGCAAAACCAAAACACCCCTGGAGGAGGCTGAGCCCTTCCTCAGCCCAGCTCCCCACAGCCACCTGTTCTAGAAGCTGTCACCAAACCAAATTTAGCCTCTTCTTGCCTGAGGTGGATTTTCATAAATCCCTTTGATAAGAAGGGGTTTTAGATCATGCCCAGGTTGGAATGCAGGCATTGGCTTTAGTCTGGAATATTTCACCTTGTGTTGTACAGTGTGGAGTCACTGGGTTGGAGAAACACATCCAGCACATCACAAACATTTCTGCTGTCCCAGTGTCTTAGGTTGGAAATGGGGGTGTGCATTCTATCACCATCTGTCAGAGCTGGGGCAGTTCTCTGCTGTTCATTGGGCAGTTTTTTCTTTATCTCTCCACAGCCAATCCTCCCTCCAGGAGAGCTCTTCTGTCCATGGCCACTGAGTGTCCCTGCAGGGCTGATAAAATTCCATCATCCCATGGGGAGATGCTCTGCCCAGGGGAGGAGCCAAGCATTCCTACCTGGATCCAATCTGAGGATTGGGACACCACAGCAGCCTTTGCCCACTGCATTCCCAGAGGAGCAGCTTTCTGCTCCACTGCATTCCCAGAGGAGACCAGGCCCATCTCCAGCACCCCTGGAGCTGCAGAGGAAAACTCCACCCTTCTCCAGGATCCCTGCTCCACCAGAGCCACCCCTGGCACTGCAGGAGGAGCAGCCACCATGGAATGGGACTGTGCCACACCCTGACCCACAGGGGGTCAGCTCCTGTTCTGACTCTGTCCATGGTTTGTTTTTGTTTGTACTATTACATTTGTGTTGTTAATTTTCCTAATAAAGAACTGTTATTCCTATTCCCATATCTTTGCCTGACATCCTTTTAATTTCAAAATTATAATAATTTGGTGGGAGAGGGTTTACATTTTCCATTTCAGGGGAGGCTCCTGCCTTCCTTAGCAGACACCTGTCTTTTCAAACCCAGACACCCAGGAAGCCACCAGGACCCAAGTTTAGTCTCTTTGCTCATCAGCCACATCAAGACCCCCATCAGTCACGAGTGACTCTGACAGAGGCAGTAAACTAAAATCTGGGCTTGATTGTGTTTTTGTGGGACCATCATGGCCTTGGAGCAGGTGAGCCCACATGGATCCAGCATTTCACCCTGCCACGTTTCTGAAAACTTCAAAAATAGATTTCCCTGCCGCAACTCTTGAGTAGTTTTAGCTGCCTGAGCTCTTGGGCAAGGATCCATGAGAGAACTGGAATTCATGTCTGTGTGGATCCATTGCAAACTGCTGAAGAGACCTGTGTGGTCTTCCTAAGATTTAGCAAAGCTCAGAACCAGACCTCCCCCTCCATCCCACCTTCCCAGAAAGGGTTATTTAGCAAAAAATGAGCCCATATGTTGCATTTAGCCCCAAAATGCTGCTTTTTCACACTGAACTGCATACACGTGTTCAGGGTACCTGCATTTTGCTACATTTTCTGTACATCACAAAAAAATAGCAACAACAACAATTAAAAAAAAAAACAAAAACAACCAAAAAAAAACCACAACCAAAAAAAATACCCGCCCCCAAAAAAAAAAAAAGCCCACAAAAAATCCCCCCCCAAAAAAAACAAAAAACCCATTGAAAATGTCCAAACGGCCTTGGAAATGAGTTTCTTTCCACTGAAGAAGGCAGGTGATAGCAATTTCAGTTCAGGTGGTTAAAGCAGCTTCCAGAGTTGCCTGTAAGGGAATGGTCCCAGCTGGCAGAAGTTCATTCACCTCTGGAATAGGTGTTGCTTCTGATCAGTGTGTTCCGCCTGGAGTTGTAGGACATGTCTTCATATACCACATTGGGCTTTTTCTTCTGGAAATATTTCTTTACCTGCAAAACAAAGAAAACAGCCATTCAAACCAGAGCCTGGAAAGACCCCAACCAAGGAGTCATTTTCCATCTTAGGAGTCAATCTAAACCATCTGTTGGAAGAGGAAACATACTTTCAAAATTCCTCTCATGACCCAGTGAGGTCTTAGAGGACCAAGTGGAAATTATCAGCTTATTTATTTAACTTTCTTTTATGAGTCTGATGCAATTTCATGAGAAGTTCCTTCAAGAGTTGGATGTAACTGTAGCTTTGACATAAATAATAAATGACAATAATAATAAATAAGGCTCATTCTTAGAATGTTACTGGTTGCACAGGACACCAGGTCCCACTGGGCTTTGCCAGAATTATGTTACACTACTGCTTTTTAGGAGTGCTGGATCCACATTTGGAAGGACAAGACAGGAGCCTGTCAATCATACACTTAATTTTCAGTAATCTTTATGGACCAGAAGGATCTATCAGAGACAATTTCTGGGCACTTTCTGCAATATATGTATAGAAATAATCCCAGGAAAGGAAAAAAGTATAATAATTATTTTTTCTGGAAAGGGGACAATTTTTTTCTCCCAGCACTACTTTCAGACATCAGGCTATTTTATGAGGTTCTTGTTGTCCTTGTGCTCTCCTCCAAGTTACATCTCTTATAAGCTTACTATGTACAGATCCAGCTCAAATTCACAAAAAAATTTTGAAAAAGCAAGGAAAGCAGAACAGTGAGGGGCTTTGCTCAAGGATACACACACAACACATGGCTGTATCAACCACACAGCTCACTCGAGGTTTGTTATCAAAAGACAATAAATATCTCATTTACAAAGGGTTACAGACATGTAAGACACTGTGTTAGCTGCCAAGAGTTTACAGCTGGAAGATATTAAACAAGGGCAAATAGGAAAGCAATAGGAAGCCACATTTGCTTAGATTTATCAGATGTTTGCTTGACTCAGGCACTGTTTAAAAATAATATCAGTTTACTCCACCAAAGTGCCCCAGTTTTGCTGTGGTGACAGTGTACTTACATCCACACGGTACAAGGTGCAGCACACCAGGGCACAGAACAGCAGAGCCACCACGATGAGAAGGGCATACAAATCCCAGCTCTTCTCACATGCCTGCTCCACTTCTGCATCCAAAATTACAGCAGCATTATTATAAATACGAAAATGCAGAATTTTGTCAGATTAAGCTTCTCTGACACAGAGATGGGGTAACTGAGAGGTGTTTTAAAAACTTTTATTCCATTTTCAGTCTTATGTGAAGGGTGACACAATACATATGTTATAATTCACACCATCACAATCAGAAGCCAACTGTCTCTTAATTACAATACACTGTGTTTCTTGGCCTGTCAGCTTTAGCTACACCATGCTGTAAATGCCTTAAAGCCAATCATCTAAAATTACCCCTCATGTATCTTTTATAGTTTTCTTTCTCTAAAGTATCTAGGTTTTTTTTGCAAGGCCATCCTTTGAAACTTGTCTCTCAGCAATGTCTGTCCTATTCCATGGCATTTCTAAGTCAGCATTTCTTATCTCAAGGTTTACATACAGATGCACACTGTGTGAGTCTTCTGTCAGGTTTTGAGAATTTTCTACAAAACTATTTCCCACAGAATTTTTTTTATTCTGGAAAAAAAAAATACAATTTAGCCAAAAATTTGGATATTGACAGCTACAGTAGTAGCTGTCATGCCATTGGTATTCTCACTGGCATTCCCTGTGCTCTTCCAGAGGCTGGGGGTGGCTGCAGGTGGGTCAGCAAGGGGCCCTCCACAGAGGCAGCTTCCACACCACTGACAGGACCACACATTCCTAATGGGAGCAGAAAAGGATTTCCTGCAGTGATGCTGCAACCCCGAGGGCTCTGAATTATCCAAGAGCCAGGCTGGGGAGGGGTGCAGGCAGAAGCAGGAGGATGCAGTGGTATGAAATACTCTGAGCAGAATAATGCTGCTGGAAAGAGTTTCAACTCTCTAAGACCTCAATTAATCCATATATTAATAACACACTAATTAATAATAACACCCCTGCTTTGTTGAGCTACTGCCATTTCCCCCACCTCACTTTACTGAGTCGTTGCCCCAGTTGTGGGTGGTGGCACAGAACAGGACCACAGTCTGCTTTACAAAGGAAAATCTTTTGTAAACATTATTTTTAAAAGCCCAATGCACAGGGTTAAATTGCACCAGTAAAACCAAAATCAAGCACTCTCTTGCTGGTTCTGACTTCAGCTTAGCAAATGGGTATAGCACCATCCTGCAGAGAAATAAAAACCTCATCTTTGGGGCACAGTAAAGTAAAAACCCATCTTTATACCAGAGAAAAATCAAACCCCCTATTTGGAACACAGAAAAGTCAGACCTTCTCTTTGGAACACAGGAAAATGAAACCCCCTCTTTACAGCACAGAAAAATGAACACCCCCTCCTTTGCAGCACACGCTGACAGAGTGCTCAGCGTGTAACAAGGGTATGTGAGAACATCTCTGCTGTGGTCTGTGGTACTTGAAGCAAGTGCCCAAGGATTTCTTTTCTGCTCCTCAGTGTGAGTATTTTTAAACACAAGATTTGCTAGAGGGAATGGTTTCTAAAAGCCATTTATGTCATGCTAAGGTCAAAGAATTGGTGCTGAAAGTACTTAATTATATCCTAAAAGTGACAGATCGCACACAGGGAAGGGTTTGTTACCTTGTTTTGACCTTTTTTTCTTTTTCTAAGCTGCAGGATTATAGCAAGGTCTGAATTCCCCTCGGGTTGGACGAGGCAGGTGGAAACACAGAGTTTGTTTCTGTGTCTGAGCTCACCAGGGCACAAAGGAGCCTGAGCCCACTCTCCAAACTTCCTTAGGTTTGCCCGTCCTAACTAAAGTTCAAAAAGCTTTCTGTCCACAACACAACAATAGATATTTATGATTGAACAAGCAAAAGGGTGGTACCTTTAACCAGGACCATGGTGCCACTCGCTGAGAGCAGAGGGGAGCCCTTCACATCCTGGGCACAGACATAATTATCACTGTCCTGTTCCTGTAGCTTGTGTAGAGTTACCACAATTCTATTTCCTTCCCTTGAATACTCCAAGCGATTCCCAAAGGCAGGAGAAACCTCTGACACGCTGAGATTTGACACAGACAGAACTGTGCCAGGCTGCACGTGAGTCCTGAGCAAGTAGAACTCATCTCCAGGTGAGCTTTTCAACACACAGGTGATGCTGACAGACTGGCCTTGCTCAGGGTTGGCATGGAGTGGTGATTGCTCCAGAGGCCTCCTGGATTTAGCTAAAAACAGAGAGATTAGTGGTTATCACATGCTTAATTCAGTGCATTTTAACTGGGGAGCAAGGGAACAGAGCAGACAGAAAGAACAGACCATAGAAATGTAGATAAAAATGAATTTTTAAACATGCTTTACACAGGCTTTGAGAAGAAGGATATATTTCAGTATACCCTGGCATGTCTTCTTGCCTCAGGATCTGAAAGTAGGACTGACCAACAGGTTTAGCTGTTTGTAAAGGGTCTGCATCTACCTAAAAAACTATAAATATTGACCTCCTCTAAGGGAATACAGCCTGACCAGCACATCCTGGAGCCATGCATCATTGCCTGCTTTCTCAGGTGAGATGAAGCCATAGAGAGAGCTGGGGGCTGTTGGTGTGGATCAAATCACACAGTGTGTGTCCCATCAATGTTGAAATGGTCTATGAGAATGGAGTCATTAATGACTCACTGTCCAGCTGGGAAGACATTCCACTGAGTTCCTCTGAGGACAGGACTTGTTTCTTTGAACATTATCATTGAAGTGGATACGGGAGTGAGGACAGAATTTATCAGGTTTGTAAAGGGAAGGTTGTAAGCATTTCAGAGAAGAGGATCAGAATCAAAGAGAGATATAAAACAACTTAAAATAATTTGGAGAAACAATACACAATAAACAAGATGTGATTAATTTGAGAAAACACAGCCAAGAAATTTGAGAGGAGAAACCCAAGAGAAGAGATGATAATCCTTCATGGATATAAATTACTATTGCTGATAAGCAATCAATTAGATTTCACATGCCTCAGGGACAGGAAAGGAAGAAAACCCTGTAAGCTTTGGGAAAGATGTTTCAGGTTAGAAGGTCTCATTGGAAGAACAAGTACATGGAGAAATAAACTATTCCTCCAACCAGAAACACTTGCCAAAAGAAGCACTTCTGCCCATTCAGCAATTCCTCACTTACTAGAGAAAAAACCCTTCACTCACTCATGCCCATCTTGCAGACCCTGCCTAACACTAGCTTCCCAATTATTACCAATTTTTAATTTAAGACTAATTAGTGAAACCAAAAGAGATTTGCAAAAACAACTGCTACAAAAAAAAAAAAAAAAAAAAAAACAACCTCTTTGCTCTGCTAGATGTTTAAAAAGGTTTGACAGGTTGTTTTGGAAAGAGCTGTGACCTCACTGTTTCCAAACTGCTGCAGCAACCTGTGACTCATGGGAAAATATGTAGCTGGAATTAATGAGTCACAAATTAATCTTCTAAGATGGTTTGGGGTTTTTTGGTACCATACTATTTCATGTGTTTTCTTCATTGTTTCAGTGAGCAAACCCACACATTCCTTCAAATCTGTACATGAGCAAACATGAAAAGTTCTGTCAGACTCATCCTCCCATTGTGTCTTCTTTCAGTCTTTGATTTAAAATATAGATCTGTATTTACTAATTTGTGACATAAAAGGTGGAATTGAAATACCTTTGACCACTACTATGGTTGTCTTCCCATATATCTGTTTGGGGTTGCCATTGTTTTTAACAATCTCAGAGCATACGTAGATTTCAGAATCAGATTCCTGTAACCTGTGCAGGGTTATCTTGAGATTCTCCCCTTCCTTTGAAGACTCAACACGATTAGCAAAGGCAGGATTGACAGATGGAGGTCCCTCCTTGGGACAATATGCCACATCGACATTCTGTCTGATAGCTCTCAAGTACATCTCCACTTGATTTTGTGAATCATTCACTGGGCAAATTATGCTGATGGAGGCTCCTTCCCAAGCACTGATAACATCTCTTGGCTGTTCATTTCCACCACCTAAAAATTAAAATGCAACTGAAATTGTAATATTGGAGTTCCTCTTGGTCTGATCATATCAAAGGACTTTTCAAAACCAACTCCTCCCCCAACAGAACTGCTCCACAAGAATGGACCTCAGTCTGCCTATGCTGGACATGTCATTTCTGGCTGCTCTGGCACCTGTAGTGCCTTTCATGCCCAGTGACCTGAGCAACTCAGCAGCTTCCCAAGCTTCAAAGGCCTTGGCAAAAAAGTGGCTGCTGTCACTCACAGAGAAAATTTAGTTCTCTCTGTACATTCCCAGGAACCTTCTATTAGTTCTCAAAATACAAACTTCACTAAGATTACCCTGATAATTGGTTTCAGATCTAAATCAGGAATTTAAAAGTAAGAAAAAGAGGCAGAGAATAGAAGAAAATACACTTGCCTTTTTAAAGGGGCATTTAATAACATCAGGCAACCAGATAATACAGATTCTCAGATTCAATAAAGGAAGAGAGTTTCAGAAGGTGTAAGTCCAGTCTATTTTAATAAACAAAGGCAAATGTAGAATGAAACCCTTGGAGTTCTCCCATGTCCCCAATATCCAAAGAAACTGAAGGGGGAGTACTTGTTCAATGAATAACGAGGAATAGAGAGATCAAATGGGAAACACCTGAAGGAAGCTACATCAGAAGCAAAGGAAAAAAAAAATGAAATAGAGAGCATTGCATGTCCAAGACAAACATAACTTAGAAAAGGTTGGAAAAAAAGAAAGAAAAGATTGAAATGTAAGAGCATTGATGTTGTACGTACCATCCTGGGCAGGCAAGCATGGGAGAAGCAGGAGAAAGAGGGATGCAGTTGGGAGACACAACATCCACAGCATTTTCAAAGGTCTTTTTAGTTGCTCCCCCAGTCTGAACAATGAGTTAAAGTCCTGAGAAAAGAGTCCTAAGCCCCAGGTTGGGCTGTTGTTTGCCAGTTAGTTGAGCTGCCTCCTGAAAGAAGTCAGAGTTTTGCTTTTACCTTTGTAGCACAATGATTGTGATAGAAGGGGAAAAACCATTTATCTGGGAGGGGCACCTTGGGTTTCTTCATACTTAAACCACCCCTGTTTTCTTGCTGCTGAGCAACCCCCAGCCCTCAAGGCAGCAGTAGAAGGTTGTTTGTGGGGAGCACCTACCTCCCACTCTGAAGACAACTGAGAAAAGGGAAGCTCAAATTTGCTCTTCCCAGTGCCAAAGTCAGGTGGTTCTCCCATCCCAGAAATGCAGAGGCTTGGTACAATCAGTTCAGTTTCTCAAAATTCCCACAGGCTTAGATTGGTGGCTGCAGATGCAAAAGTCTTGGCTTTGTAAGGGGAAAGGAGATGAGAGATGCTCCATTACTTTAGGAAAACCCTCAATTATTGTACAAGCCCTGCACACAAACCAGCAGATTTGATCTGCATCATGACAATGTGAAAAATTGCCAAGCAGGAGGAGCTGGAGTTCCTTCAGCAAACACCAGCCACTCACACCCAGCTTTCCCCCCAGGGCAGACCTGATCCCCAAACCAGCCCACCTCACATCACCAGCAGGAGAAAGAGGATTTGACAGGAAATCTGTAGAACCCTAACAAGGTCTTTTGATCTTGCTGCTAAGAGGATCTATTAGAGGAAACATCATTATCTGAAACTCTCAGGATTTTCCTTCTCCCTTAACTTCATTGCAAAGCCAAGACAATAAATAATTCCAATCTTTACCAGGACAATAAAGCCTTTTCCACCATAGCAAAGTACTCTCTCAAAGTAAGAATTAAACTTGCAACCCAGAAAACCAATTATATTCTGCATGTCTACTTAACAAGTAGAAAGAGCAACAATTTCTAAGAGAAGAGATTGGTTCTAACACAGGAGCACTTAAAGAAGACAGAGTGAGCACCACACACATTGTTTGTGACCAAGGAAGCCTTCATGGCTCTTCCCTTCTCTCTGTGCCCGTGGAGCCTTTCCAGCCCCCAGCTCAGTTCCCCTTCCAGAGCCCTGAACAGGAGAGGAGAAAGTCACTTGAATCCCAGATGAAAAGCAGGATGTTAGTTCCTCCCGTCTTTAAAATGTAATTAGATGTAATTAGGGTCTAATTTCCTGCAGTTAGATGTTCACTTTCACTTTTAGAGTGTAGGTCAGCAGTCTCCCTGAACATTGACACCAGGCAAGTCCATGCTGATGTGTGGTACACTGCAGGAGGGAAGAAACCAATCACACTCAAAAACTTCCCAGGAACCTGCTTAGAAGTACCTGGGCAGTCACCCTGTCCCTCTGGGTACTGCAGCAGTGATGTGAGTGACTGGATTTGAAATTTGCTCCCCAGTCTGGCACTACCTGGCCATGCAAGGGCTCCTAGGTCTGTTGTAAGTTCAGGGCCTGTAAGCACAGGGCAAGATGAGGGTAAGATCTGCTGCTTTCTTTTCTCTTTTTTTGGGTGGGATTTTTTTGGGTGGCATAAGGCAAATCAAACTACCAAGGTACATTTTAACTGTCAGCAAATGCAGCACATGGTTACAATAGGGAAGTAATCTGGATAGTGCCTGAGCCTCTCCTTTCCCCTCTTCCCTACTACCCCAGATATTGGCACAGAGCCACAAGATCTATGCCTTGATTGGCCTCTACCTTTGACATACAGAACAACGGGGTTGTTTTTTGTTTGTTTTTTTGTCAGCCTGTGCAAACTGTCCCCCAGCCAGTGACAAGCAGCAGTCCCAGCCCTGGGCTGCCATAAACTGCAGCTGGATCTGTGAGCAGCAATGCTTCCTCCCAGCCCACAGTTCACCCTTTCACCATGCTGCTCTCTTCCACCCTGGCTCTCAGCACAGTCTTTTTAACAGAGATTTCACAGGGAGCCTCTGTTCCAAACAAACCTGTGCCAGTCTCAGCCAGTCAGGACTGCTGCAGATGCACAGGGACTGAAAGCTGTCATTGCAACGAGCCTCTAGCCATGTAATAATTAACATTAACTCCATGATCCAATAGCTGATCAATCTCTTTAGTCTATTCTTATTAGGAACCCCATTGCTTTTATAGACAGTTATGATACAGGTGGACCTAATTGGTCCTCCAATCCAAACACCATCATCATTGGCTAATTAAGAAATCACCTTTTGTAAACAAATCTCCATAACACATTCCACATGTTCACAACACCAGGTGCAGCAAGTGAAGATAAGAATTGTTTCTCACTCTTTTCTCTGATCTTCTCACAGCCGGAAGGGAAATGCCTGGGAAAGTTGTGTGCCACTCTGTAGCCAGAGAGCTGCTGCCACAGAAAGCAACCTGCGGGAGCAAACATCTCACTGCTGCTGCTGGCCGGGCTGGGCTGCTGAGCTCACCCTGAGCTGACCCACCACCCACTGCAGCCTTCCCTGAAAATGCCTGAAACAGCCTGGGATTACTCCTGGAAAATCACCTTGCTGTTAGAGAAGGAAAATATGGCTACAGAGCAGTCTTCAGGTCAATCAGGTCATAAAGAAACCAAAGCCCAGTGCATGGTGTCATCTCTGAGTGCATGGCACCTGATATACTCGGACATGGAGATAAAGGAGAAAATGCCAGTGGTACTCCCCTGTCACAGCAGGCACAGAGGGCTGTGACAGTGACAGGAGTCACACAACCCCAGTCCAAGGTACCTCAGCACACAGCACTCTGTGTAGGAGACAACGGCCCTTGGCCCCTGTGAATCCACACCGACCCTTTTGCTCTGGGGCAGCATCTGCTGGTCCTGGTTCTTCACTGCAAGAGGTCTCAAAGAACAGCCAGAAACTGGGGAAAGGAAATGCACTGCACCCCCTGTTTGTGAGCTGAACCCCTACTTCTGCAGAACAAGGGGGGAGCCCTGTGCATGCACTGTTGCACTCCCATCCCAGGGATCTCCTTAGGGAAACTGGAAGTGCCTAGGCTGGTGCTGGCAGAGCTTTCTGCATCTTTGGCTGCTCTGAGCAAGAGCAGTCCCTTGGCAGCTGTGAGGAACTCAGCAGGAACCCTTGAACTTACTAGACAAAGAATCCAAGTATTTCATGGAAACAGTAATATTGTATGCAGACCCCCAGCCGGGGAATAATTAGCATTGAGTCCATGATTTCAGAAGGCTGAACAATTGCTTTATTAAGCTATATTATATTGCTTACTACACTAATACTATACTCTACTATACTACTACTAAAAAAAAAAAAGTGACTCCTTATTGACAGTCCCAAGACAGCTTTGGCCTAATTGGTCAATCAGTCAAAACAACCATCACTGTGTCCAATTAAGAAATCCCTTTTGGTAAACAATTTCCATAACATATTCCACATGTGCCAAACAACAGGAACAGCAAACGAAGATATGAATTGTCTTCTTTCTCTGAGCTTTCTCACAGCTTCCCAGGAAAATCCTGGGAGAGAGAATTATGTCTCTGTTCAGAGAAATATGTGAGTACCACACAGTAATGGTTATTTACTAACTCCACATCTTCGCCAAATGGATCGCTGAGAAAAAGAGTTGCCCAGCAATTAAATGTTCATTTTCTGAAGCATTCTTTGAGCAAGTTATGTTGATGGAGTCTCTCTCCCAAGCACTGATAGATGTTCTCTTGACTGTTCATTTCCACCACCTAAAAATTAAAATGCAACTGAAATTGTAATATTGGAGTTCCTCTTGGTCTGATCATATCAAAGGACTTTTCAAAACCAACTCCTCCCCCAACAGAACTGCTCCACAAGAATGGACCTCAGTCTGCCTATGCTGGACATGTCATTTCTGGCTGCTCTGGCACCTGTAGTGCCTTTCATGCCCAGTGACCTGAGCAACTCAGCAGCTTCCCAAGCTTCAAAGGCCTTGGCAAAAAAGTGGCTGCTGTCACTCACAGAGAAAATTTAGTTCTCTCTGTACATTCCCAGAATAATCCTATTAGTTCTCAAAATACAAGCTGCAGTAAACTCAGCCTGATAACTGGAGCTGGTGTCAGATCTAAATCAGGAATGCAAAGGTAAGAAAAAGAGAATAGAAGAAAATACACTTTTTTTAAAAGAAGTATTTAATAACATCAGGCAATTTGATAATACAAATTCTTTGAAAGAGGATTGCAGAAGGTGTAGGTCCAGTCTATACTAAGAAACAAAGGTACACAAATGTAGAATAAGACCCTGGGAGCTCTCCAATGACTCCAATATCCAAAGAAACTGAGCAAGAAGTACTTGTGCAATGAATAGCAAGGAAGAGAAGAATCAAATGGGAAACATCTGTTCAAAGTCTTTGAGGTCTTTTAAAACATCACCAGCATGGGGATCAGTAAAATTCAGATTTGATATTAAGCACCAGCACAACAGAGTTTATTGGTAAGCTTCACTCTGCTACTGAATGGATGATGAAGACATATTGAGGAAAAAACAAGCAACAAACAAAATCCAGTTAATCAAAGCAGAAATGAACCAAAAACTGTCTCTGTGTGTGCTTGTGTTTAGCTGTGTGACAAAAGGACAGTGATTCAACAAACATTTACATTGCTTTAGAGATTGTGCTGCCCTGATTTTTGCCCAGCAGTCCTGATACTAAATTAAATCCAATGCAAAAGCTGAGGATTTATTCAAATCAGGTGAGAACGGGGAATGATTTAAAGATACCAAGTACCCAATGGGATTCCTAAAGGACTGTGTTCATCTGATGCTGCCTAAACTTGCCTAATTTGTCTGGAAGATTGATACCAGAGTTCTGTTCAGCCAGGGGGAGGCCAAGGTCTCTGTGACTCAATGCCATTCCTGAGAGAGCTGGACACAGCCTCACACCCACTCTGCACAGGAACAGAGATGTGTCCTCAGCCTGCAGGTGGGGGAAAATCAAATATCTCTTCCAAACTCTTCCAGTTCAACCTTCCAGCCAGCTTGTAGAGCAAAAGACTTTGGTGAATGCAGAGATGACCTGAGAGTTAAAACAGTACAGATACCTGTGTGCTGCTGTGGCATTACCAAGTGAAAGGCATGCAGAGGACAGGGGAAGCATTTCAGAGCTGTTCCCACTTTGTCACAGAGAGAATTCAGCTGGTTTCAGTGCTGCTGAGTCAGCCACACACCCTGGGGTTCCTGCTATCTGCAGCCAAGCCAAGGAGAGGATGGGGGCTCCTGGTGCTGCTTGTGCTGCTCACAAAGGCCTGGAGCTGGACAAGAGTCACTGTGCTCAGGGAAGGTGTGGATGTGGTGAAGGTACATTGGTGAAAACTATTTGTGAATAGGACTATTTGTGAATACAAGGGCAGGAGTTCTTATGGAAAATCTGTCTGTGTTCAGCTGGTTGCTGTACATCGTGAGAGAGGAGGAGGATGCTGCTGGCAGAGAGGTTTTCTCCCTTGTAGATGGTTATCAAGAATGTGTGAGCTTTTCTCTGTCAGAAGCCTGGCTGTCTTGCCTAGAAGCTGCAGAATTGAAAAAAAAAAATTCTGTGAGGCCACCAAAGAAACTGGTAGATTCCAGTTAGAATTATAAACAGAATGCCTGTATTTGTGAAGTCCTCCAGGCACTTCCCCTCTCCCATCTGCTTCTGGGCAACCCCTTGCTCCACAAAGGGGGCAGCTTCAAGGCTCTGCTGTGACCCTGCCCTGGTGCTGTGACCCATCAACTTCTGCCTTAGAGGGGCTCTAGGACAGACCTGAAACATCACTGGACATTGCACCCCAGGGCAGGACCTCGGGCAGTCATTAGTGGTAATTTTTTTACCCCTCACACCAATATATCAAATAATCTATTGATGTAACAACAGTGAGACTGGTTTTGTGCTGCCTTTGCTGGGCAAAAGCAAAACACTTGTGCAACTCCTCCTGAAACAAATTCAGACTTGGAAATTTAATCCTTTGGCTCTCAGAAAGAAACAATCAGCATTAGGGGATGGACTAATTCAGGAACTGAGAGGAGGCTCAGCCTCAGGCATACACAAGGTGCCAAAATCCCTGGAGCCAAGTGGCCAAAGGATGGAGGGGGAAATCCATATGGCAGGGTCAAGGGGTGTCTGTAGAAGTGTCCACAGAGCCCATCCCACCTCTCTCCATGCATATTGGTTTGCAAAACAAACTTCCCTCTTGGATCCATTTAGGGAAATACTTGTTCTTAAATTGCAGCTGGCTCTGGAGTGGGCAGGACTGGGAGAGGGAACCACTCTCCTGAAGGCTCTGTCAGCCTGGGTGTCCATCGGTGTCCTGGCTGGGACACATCCTGCCAGGGAAGCTGCACAGCAATGCTGCAGTCTGAGACTGCTCCAAGGAGCAGGATCCCGTGGATGGAAGGCTGAGCCCTGAGACTCCTTGGCCCTGCCAAAGTTTCCCCCTTGCTTCAGGAGGAAGCAGTGAGGAAATTCCTTCTGTGTTTATTTTTCACAACAAAGCCTGGATGGGCACTGTCACCGCAGCCACAGGAAGAGAGTTCATCCCAGCTGTCAGCCCAGTGAACATCATTAAGAACTGCAGGAACAACACAATGGAGATGAGATCCAGGAGGAAAACCCTTTATGCTTTTTCCACTTCCTATGGGACCCAGAGGCAACACAATTTGTCAGACTGTACCTTGGCGACGCCGCAGCCGCAAGAAGTAAAACATGGTGCCCCATCCTGTGCCAACCCCAACAAACAGGAATGCCAACAAGATGCCAAGGCTGCTCTTTTTGCTGGTGAGAAATTCAGGATTACCTGCAGAGTAGAAGAAAACAGAGCATCCAAGTGAAGCAAGCAGGAGTGGTAAGCCATGAGCTGCCTTGCAAGCACCACACAGAGGAAGTGGCCCCATCTGATAAAGAGAGAAGGAACTGATGAATGAGGGAACAAAGAGCCTCTGGCTCATCATGCCTTACATAATGCTCACTTTATCAATATTCAAAGCAAATTCTTGTCACCCCACCCAACAGATACCTTTGAACATCAATCTTATCCAAAATAACCAACAACAAATGGTGAGACCCATCCTCGATGAGGTGTTCAAATAAGGAAATCCACTTTGATTGGTTTTTAAAAACCTTTTTGTCCATGACCTGGAGTTTCTACCATGAAAGAAGGAAGATGACAGGAGTTTCTGCCATGAAAGAAATTTGAATATATAAATGTCACCTTTATTTGACAAATGTCCTCAGTCTGGAGGCAAAGTCTCATTTAGCACTTACAGATGAGGTCAATTCTTGGGAGCTTGTTGCACATTCATCACGTACCCCCTTCCCTCACCACCTCTGTGTCTGTCACTATGTAATTACATGAACCTGAGCCTGTGGACATCTGTCCAGGACTGGGCATGTCCATTTGCCAAGGAAAAGTCTCTGAGACTGGTTGGCTGCAGCATGTGTGGATTCAAATTATGAACGTACAGGACATCTCGCTGCCCATGTAAAACTCTGCTCACATCAAGCTGTCTGTACAAGCCCCTTTCAAAGCAAAAGGCAAACACAAGAAGAGATTAACCTAGAATCCTCTCATTAGGAATGGCAACTGGCAGTGTGGTGGGTTTTGGACGTGACTTTTGAACATAGCACTTCAGGTTAGGGTTGTGTATCCAGGGAACTGCCTCTGCTTCACAGCAAACATTCTTCTCCTCAGTACTGATGTTCTCTCCTCCATTTTCTGAGAAAGATGAAAAGTAAAAAAGTTTTGATTATAAATATGGATCATGTAGAAGATCTTCAGTGAAGGGCTAAAGATGTTGAAGAGGTGAATAGATTTAAAAAGTGGATCATGTTGCACAAAATGTTGGAGATTGCTATGATTGCTACGAGTTGGAGATGTTTAATTCCCTAACAGTACAAATCAACCATTATCATTAGACTCCCCTATTACCAAAGATGATGAGTTGTTCTGGGAATCAAGAATGGAAATATTTGAAGAAGGTAAGAAAGTTTTCACATGCAGTTAAGAATAACAAAACATCTCTAAAAAAGCTTATCATTATCTTTATGCAATAAAAATCTATTTAAAAACTTTGCAGCTGCCTTTTACCCACAGGAACCAAAGAAGAGGAACAAGCAAGTAGCTTGTTGTAAATCTCTAGTAGTAGCTGAGTAAATCTCTAAGAGCCTGGAGTGCATCTCCTACCAACCCTGCATCCCACTGTGCCATTATAGAGCTTATTCTTCTTCTAAGAGAATCTGGAAAACTCCCTCCTACCTTCACCTATACATCCACCCTTCCCCTCTCAGGGAATACAGGCATCCCTGTCTACAGCAATTTCCAGATTTCACTGTGAATATTTCAGTGTCACCAAAGTTTTACACAGTAGTGACAGCATGCAGATATTTTGCAGTGGTGAGCATAAATACAGGTGAGAAATGGTTTATGGTGGTCAGAAATTAAATACAGGAGGAATGATTAGGCTAAATAAAAGCCCTGCAACCTGAGCCACCATGAAGTTCTGCCCTCATGGAGCCCTTGCTCCATGTACTGACAGGTGTTTGAATCCCTGATTTTGGCAGTTTTGTGAGGAAGCTGAAAAGATGCTCCTGGGTGTTTATTGAACTGGACAGAAGAACAGCACAGAGCAGCTCTTGAGGCTGGACCTGGGTCTGGGGAGTGTTAACGCTGAAGCAGGTAGGATTCACACATTGCAACATGGCACAGAATTTCACCATGGGAATTGGTGTTGCTAAAAAAAAAAACCCTAAAATAAAAATGTATCTTTATAAATCAGAGTAACATATGTTTATCTGAATCTCTCCTAGTGTAGTTTTAAGCACTGTTTGACCTGAAATAACTGAATTTACTTTTGTGGATTACTTTATGACTTTTTTTTTCACAGAAGAAACCAAATCATTCCACTTTATTCACTCATAAGCCTTGCTGTCTGCCCAAATAGAGAACAGTTCCGTTTCCTACCCAGAAGTGTTTTCCATCAGTTAATAACCAGGTTCCCAGCATAGCATACCTCCAGAATTCAGGATGCCACACCAGATTTTTGATGGCTGAGTTTCGTCCGAGAAGATGCCATAAATTCCTTCAAGACAGGAATTTGCTTGCTCAAAGCAAACAGTGATGTGTGATTTGTTGGTCACCAACTCAACTGTTACATTTGCAATAATGTTTGTCTTGTTTTGTATTTCAGCGATTTTTTTAAAGTTTTTAAAATCGATTCCACCATCCTTGCATGTGCAGCTCTTATAGTCCTTACAGTAGTAGACTGTCATAGTTCTGTTGTCTTGTATCCCATTAGCAGTGCCAGCGTTGGACATGGCAATACCTAAATCAGAAAAAAACAAAGGAAAGAATTTTCCACTACTTTTCTCCTTGGATGTTTAATGTTAGAGAACAAGATGGGTCTTGGTGGACAAGCTCAGTCATGGCTTCAGAGACATTGTCTGCCAATGGGCAAATTTTATACAGTATTGGGGCCAGTTCCCAGGATAACTTTTGGGGTAGAAACATGATCGAATTCCCCCACTACTTCCACTGTTTTTTTAACTGGGAAGCTGGCAGCTTGGGAGGTGAGTTGAAAGATGTTTCTCTTGCTGAGCTCATCTGTTCTTGTCCTCTTTCCTTCCCAAACTCCTTGGCACAATCCCACCAGGTGTCCCTCCAACACACTGCCAGATCCCAAGACCACTGAAACTCAGAACTGAGCTGGCACCCTGCCCACTCTGGGTGCAGTGTCCCAGGCTTCCTCCCTCAGACTCTCCTGGGAAAGAGTCGGTCCTTTGGGAGAGGACTCACCTCACCTGACATCAGACAGACCCAGTCACCTCTCCCAAAAAAGGAGATTGTGACAGGTCAAACACATCAACCTTCACCTCCTTAATTTTTCTCACCTTAGCGGTTTTGTGGTCTTGCTTTTAACTGGGCATAGCTGAGTTTCTCTAACAGTTCAGAGGTTTTGAGCTATGGAAGTGCAGGGAAAAGCACCGAGGTCAAACACAGAGACTCACTTGGATGGGGAGCAGCAAGAGCCAGGAGCAGGAAACCCAAGTGCAGGAGGTGGGGAGAGTCCATGGGGCTGCCCAGGGGGCTCAGCTCCAGCAGGGCTGGAGCTCTCCCAGATCCTCCCCAGTGCCAGGGCAGGCTTCTCCCTCAGTCTTCTCCCTGTTGGGAATTAAAGGCAGTGTTTAGCACCCAGTGTCTCTGTTCTCTTTATCCAGACAAAAAGATAACAGCTCCCAGACCAAATGCCAGACAGCTGCTTCCAGCCCAGGTCATGGGATGGGAGCAAGGCAGAGGAATCCTCACACTGCTCAGCTGCTACTGCACTCTACAAGGGCGTAGAACACAGCCCTTCCCACCTCTGGCTCAAGCACAGCAGCAGGAGACTCTCTCTGCAGAGAGAGGGAAATCCCTCCTGAGCCTGCTGGGCAGGAGCTCCACGTCCACATCCTCCACCAGGCAGTGACCCTCAGCAGGAGCAGTGAATAACAGCTTGATTTGCTGTCACTTCCAAAACACATCAGAAAATTAACTAAGGAAGATGGATTATGATGAATGAATGTTTCACTTGGCCTGAGATAAAGTATTTGTTTTTAATTTAGGAGATCTGGCAGAAAAAAAGCTGTTCAAATCAAATGAACAAACAAACAACATCTTGGTATTTCTTTTCAAAACATCCTTGGATTTAGTCAGAAGTTAGTTTTCATTTAAATAAAACTGTCACAACTTTGTGATATATGTTTTAGTAAAATACTTGCCAAATAAGAAAAAAAAAAGTAGAAAATTCACCTAACTTTCCTCACCAGACTAGCTCTGGAAAACACAAACTGCTTTGTTCCTGGGAGCTTTTCATCAAAAGCTTTCATTAAAACAACTTTTTTGCTGCCATTACGTTGAGGAAATTACCAAATTAGTTATACACTAACTCCTAACTATACATTCAACAGAAGTTAACAAATGCTTATCTCTTATGGTCTGTGCTGATCTAGATCTGCTGAGAGCTCCACCCCATTTCCCAGAAACAGGTGAGCCAGGAGAAACACAACCCAAGGACACGGCCTCACACAGCCAGGTGCTGACCCTGTCCTTGAGACCAGCTGCAAAATTTCCTGTGGAATAAAACCTGGGACACCTCAGGCTCTCAACAGCCCTGTGCAGGATGCAAATCCAGGGAATGCTGGACAGAGCCAGGCCCCCGGCACTGCACCCTCCAAGGAGAGATCCATCCTCTTCCACCACCACCTCTGCACTTCATGCACAGAGCTCCTGCTCAACTAGACAGTCCTGCAAGGATTTCCATACCCCACCAACTATTAACAACAATCTCTTCTCTTACATAAAAAAATCATCCATAAAAAATTCATCTTCCTCTTCCCATCCATAAAAAATTCATCCTATCTTTTAAATTATTTTTTTCAGATCATTCATATTTCACACGTTACCTTATCCCATTTCCTGATTTGCAAAGCACAGTTAACAATGTCTGTCCCTCCTACCCTGCAGATGAGCAGAGTTCCAAGGGATTGACATCAATCTTGGAATCATAGAATCATAGGTTTGGAAAAGACCTTCAAGTCCAGCTGTTAACTCGGCACTGCCAAATCCAGCACTTAGATCATGTCCCTAAGTGCCAGCTCTTCTTGACTTTTAAATGCCTCCAGAGGATTTATACCCCAGGGCATGTTTCCTGTACAGAACAGCTGCAGCACATCTGGCAGAGTTATTTGCCCAGAGTTTAAGATTTGGGTTTTTCCCAGTAGTTTTCAGCCTGAGATTTGTATCTTGTATCCTCATTCATTAGGTCCTCTCTTGTGTAGTCTTCTTGCCCCTCTCCTCACTCTGGTCAAAGGACATGTTCCTTCCTCTTCTCTCTGGTGACATTCCCTCCTTCTCCCTCCTCTTTTCAGTTTCAACAGCCAGAACACCATCCACCAAATCTCTGTTGCCCCCCACACTGATCTGTCTTAAAATCTGGAGACTCTCCAGCTGCCTTGGCCAGCTCCTGCCATCAGTTTTAAATTTACTTCAATAAAACAGTCAAATCTAAAGTGAAACACATTCTTTGGACAGAAAATATTTTTCATCCAGGCTTTTTTTGCCTGTTTCATTTTCTTTTTCAAAGTAATACAAACTTTCACTTGTCAGAGCTTCTGAAGTTTTCTGCAGAGCTGTAACAGAGTAAAGCCAGATCCTACAAGCAGATCAGGAACAAGCAGTAGGTGAATACAGGAACAAACAGGAGGAGCTGGAGTTCCTTCAGCAAACACCAGCCACTCACTTCCCTCCAGGGCAGACCTGAGCCCCAAACCAGCCCACCTCACATCACCAGCAGGAGAAAGAGGATTTGACAGGAAATCTGCAGAGCCTTAACAAGGTCCTTTGGTTTTGTTTTTGAAAGGATCTATTTGAGGAAACATCATTACCTGAAACTCTTGGGCTTTTCCTTCTCCCCCTAGCATCATAAAAAACACAAAATAAATAACTCCAGTGTTTGCCAAGAGAAGGAGGAATTCAGTCTCCAATGCAATAACATCACTTTCAGCAGAGCAAAGGTTCTCTCTCCAGGTTAAAATCTGATGACCTGGAATACTCTGACCCATGTTTCTTCCTACTCCAACACAAGTTAAACCAGGTCTGCCTTTCCAGTGTGTGTCCTCAGGTTTTCTGCCTCTGGCACAGTTCAGTGGGGACCCCCAAAGTGACCAAAGCAGAGGCCCCCCAACACCCCCCAGGAGCCAGCAGAGCAGAGCTGCTGCCCCAGGGTTCACATGTCCTCCTCTCTCCAAACAACCATTAAGCACAGTCATGGACACACAAATTCCAGCTGTAAACACTGCATTTTCTCATCCCTCCTCTCTCTTCCAGCCACATACCTTGGGCTCTATAGCTTTAGGAGTAATTTAGTCTGTGGGTTTTATGGTCAGAACCAGCTTGGTGGAGCAAGACACCATAATTTCTAAAATATTTATTTGGCACCATAAGGGTCCTGTGGCTCAAGTTGTAGTCAGTTTGGAGAAAATAGTACTATTAAAGGAAGTAAAGCAGCAGCAGAACAAAACTCAAGGAATTTCAGAAGATCCTACAGATTTTGTTTTCTACTCTAAGTTCTTTCCCAGAAAAGGAGAAGTATTTACATAAGATAATTTTGGTATCACTTTCCTTATCACATTTCCTTCACTGCTCTGCTGTGTATCACTATCAAGAAGCCTTTGCAATAAAGACAAAACAATAAAAAATCATGTGAGGGGATAAAGCAGCTCTTTCCTGAGTGAGCAGTGAGTGCACTTTGTATCCACAGCTCCAACAAGCCACTGCAGAGAGAGCAACCAGCAGGACACTGTGGTTGAGCTGAGAAATCTCTGCAAAAAAATCCTAAGTGTAAAGCACACTTTGGCTTTCTTCCACCTGCTCTGAAAAAACCTTCCACAGCATTATAAAGCAATGGTAACATTTTTTTACTGCCTGCAGTACATTAAGTAGAATGATGTGTTTCACTGGTTTATCTTCTTCTATTTTAAAACCACTAATGCTTTGTGTTTTGGTTCTGTTTTGTTTCATTCTGAACCCAGAGCTGCCAGGCTGGATTGTTCATTAGGTTGGACTCAGGTAAATGCACAATCAGCTCCTTGAAAAGGAGAAGAGCTGCAGAAATTTCTCCTGCAACCCTTCTGACAAATTCTCCCTTATTTGCAAACATGACAGGATGGAACTTTTGGAAAAGAAGATATTAGCAAGACATGCTAAGGAGCTATGAGGGAAGAAGATAAGGTTAATGGATATGGGAAAAATGATTCAGAAATTACATGAACAGGAAAATGCTGTTAATATATTTATTCTATTATTTCTGAGGTCACTCACAGTTTTATATAAATGCACCAAGAGGAAGCTGTTGGGTTTCTGCATTCCCACAATCAGTGTGAGATCACACAGAGCTCTCTGGAAGTTGCCAGTCTGGGCTACACATGTGGTGTTATTTAGTTACAAAGATCACCTGCACCAGAGAGACATGCTCTTCCCTATGCAGAAAATGTGCAGCACACTGAGAATTTCCCTCCTGCCACAGGCATTTCAGTGCCTGTTTCTGAATGTCTACTTCAAAACAACGAAGAAAGAATTTGCCAGAGAACAGGGTGGAAGGCAGGACCCTCTAAAGAAGAAGACAGTACCTCAGAAGCTGTTTGTGTCCAAGGAAGCCTTCATGCCTCTTCCCTTCCCTTCTCCAAGTGCCTGTGCAGCCATTCATTCAGCTCCTCTCCCAGAGGAAATGCAGAAGTCAATGGGATCTCAGAGAAAAAGGCACTTCACTGCTCCTCCCATCTTTAAATGCAACCCGAGGACACAAGAAACGACATTTTCATTTTCACTTTTGGAATGCCCATGGACAGTGCCACAGAGCAATGCAAACCAGGTAAGTCTGTGCTTTTGAAACTGCAGGAACTGCTTTAACGTGCAAAAACTGCTGTAACTGCAGGAACGTAGCTGGATCTAAGAACAGCAATGCTTTCTCCCAGTCCATAGTTCACCATTTCGCTACATTGCTGTTTTATTGCACTTTTTCCCTATTTTTATCACATGATCCACAGTCCAGAAAGTCCATACAAAAAGTTTCTGCTTGCAAATTTTGCTCCAGGAGAAAAGGAGTGCTCCTGGAATGATTCACGTGCTTGATTTATGCTGAGCACTACAGCACCTGTGCCTTTGTAGTGGAAGACGTGGAGGCTGACCCTTAGGGAAACTCAATTTCAGGTGTTTATTTAGCAGACGTCATACAGAACTGATCAGCCTTCAATTTAATCACTGTGCTGCACAGCCACACTGCCCCTCCAGTGAATCTGGGCTTTGCTCTCACAGTCCCAGCTCAGGGCAGCAGCTGTGTTAGAAAAATGCTCCAAAACTGGGACATTTGTCTACCACTTCATTGTCATGTTTCAGGCTCAGGACATTTAATTGGAGACATTTCCACAAAGAGAAACCAAACCACCACTACAACAAACACAGCCAAAACCAAACAAGCCAACAACAAAACCCACAACAAAACTCCTTGTTTTCCTTATCCTGTGGCCTTGTTATCCTGCCCTGGGCCAGAAGGATCACCTCCAGCATTCAGGTAAGGTTTCTACATCTCTACAGAAGTTGAATATTGGCAAAAGTAAGTCATGAGGTGGGTAATCATTACCAGGAATGACCTCCACAAGGTGATATAACCACTCTTGCACTAAGCCCCAGATCTGCAGTGTTTTTCCCTCCAGTGCCTTGCCCTGGCTCTCAGGACAGTCTGGCAGTGACTTCACATCAGGGTCATGCTCCAAACAAATGTGTGTGCCAGTCCAAATCAGTCCCAAATGCCACCTGACCCTGAATTCTCACCCAAAACAACCCCTGGCAGCAGAGTCTCACTGGGTGCCACGGGCTGGGCTGAGCTGCTCAGCCAGGACTGCCTTAATGTGTTGTAACGTGGGATGTGAATTAGCACAAGCAAAGGAGCTGCAGTTATGAAACGTAGCAGAAAAAACACAATCTGCAGGGTTCTGTGGTTCCCGGAAGACTGCTTGGTTTGAGGAATTGCTAACAGGACTGAAGCCTTCACTCAAACCCAGCCAAGCTAAATAGCAGCTGCTATAATGCAAGCTGGCAGCACTGAAAAAAGCAATATTCTGGGAATATGACTTAAAATTTTAATTTTTCTTTTGCCTTGATTCATTTTCTCAGAAAGGGTTAGTCTCCAAGAACAGGATTTGGTAATACCAAACCACATAAGAGTTGTTTCAGATTCACCTCTTCCTCAGAGATACAACATTGAGTTCCCCTGGCCCTGCCATAATGTCATTTTTCCATTTTCAGTGTTCTCTGTGAGTGATACCAAGTTCCTTTAAACATCTGCTTTCTGCAAGCATAGGGCAGAAATTCAGGGGTAACATATGCTGCCTAATTTAGAATTATCAGGAACAGGCAAATATCTGTACCCAAAAACTGCTTGGAGAAGTTTTAGTTTGTACAGAGTTTTCACTGCATCCTTTGACTATAAGCTATGTGATAAATAGAAAAAAATATTAGTAATTCATATCTTCAGTAAAAAGTTTCTCCTTCTTGTTAATTAAATTGTATTTCTATTGCAATAATCCCAGAAACTCCACTCCTGAACAAGGCTTCATTTCGACTTCCAAGTGAGACAACCTCCAACAAGAACTTTCTTCTATGGCCAAGGAATCTTATACTTTGATCCATCCTGACAGCACAAAATCCCTTCTAGCTGAATCCAGAATTAGCAGCCCAGAATACCAATGTTAACTTCAACCTGAATTTTACCCAGAAACTCAACACGATAAATGAACCAGAAGATATAAAAGTCAAATACTATGAACATAGAAGAACCTCAGTTTCTCTTAGCTATATGCATGATTACAAGAAATGTTTTGGGCTTCTATTCCTTTTTGTTTCAAGGAACTGCAATATCCTGTGTATCTTATTTCATGTTCTGGAAATTGAAAGTAATAAGGCAGCAGAGGGATCTTTTCCAGGTCTCAGTATTAATGGTCTTTATCCCATTAGACTGCTGGTCTCAGTGTGCTTTGTCCTTGACTTTGGCTTCCAAATCTCACTTATGTCCAGTTTCATGGTGGTGAGAAATTCCACTGCTAATGTGGCACATTAAGAAAACAGAGCATGAGGTAATTTATTGCTGGAGCATAAAAAGGATAAACCCAATAGTTTATGACAGCCAATGTAGGGTTATAAAAATGTTATTTTATTGCCAAGCCATTCACCAGGCAGGCACCAAAAGAAAAGCTGTTTTCTGGCTTTGGTTAAAAAGTTACCTTACAAATTTAAGCGTACACATTCAGCTTTGCTCAGAAGGGTGAGAAGAGAGGCTACTGTGAAAAAACATGTCTCTTATCTTGGCACCAGTGAGTTACTGCAGAAGAAATCAACAGCTACCCTAGATACTGCAGGTAGAAAGAGCTTGTGCTAAGCCCCCATGGACACCTCATGAGGAAATCTCCTCTTCCAGGAACTGCCCTGGAGGCAGATGAGCAACCAAGGGCAGGAATGAGAAGAGATTAACTTCTTAACCCCAAGGACAGATGGACTGTAGACAATTTTGATCTTTTGCTTAGAATCATAGAATCATTAAGGTTGGAAAAGCCTTCCAAAATTATGAAGTCCAACATTTGACCAAACTCCTTTGACTTCAAGGCCGTGGTCAGTAAGAGAGATGCAGCCACAGGGGTGAGCCTCCTCTGCTACAGGAGCTACTCTTCAGTGTGCCACGGGGGAGCACAGCTCAGGGACGCCCTTGTGCTCTGGGCACAAGGTAAGTCATGGAATCACAGAATGGTTTGGGTTGGAAGGGAACTTAGAGGTGTAGTTAAAGATCTAGTCCCCCTCCCATGGGACACCCTCCACTAGACCAGGTTTTCCAGAATCCCATCCTGCCTGGCCTTGGACGCTTCCAGGGATGAGGCAGCCACAGCTTCTCTGAGAAACCTGTGCCAGAGCCTCACCACCCTCAGAGCAAAACAGCTTCCTCCTAATCTCTCATCTAAAGCTACTCCATGAGTCTGAAGCCATTCCCCCTTGCCCTGTCACTGCATGTGCTTGTAGAAGTTCCCTCTCCATCTCCCTTGAAGGCTCCCTGTAGGTCTGGAACCTTCAGCCTCGTTAGTTCCCAGGGCTGCAGGGCCACTCAGGGCAGCTGTGCTGGGCAGGACCCCATTGCCAGGCCACAAACATTTCACCAGCTTTTCTTCTGATGAACACGGAAATGGTCTGATGTCCCCCATGTGCTGTCCCCTGCTCCAGTCAGCACCATCTTGATACCATAACACTTCCTCAGCAAAACTACCTGACTGCTCAATTGGATGGATGGATGGGCAGATGGATGGATGGAGGATGGATGGAGGGATGGAGGATGGATGGAGGGATGGATGGAGGGATGGATGGATGGATGGGGGATGGATGGATGGGCAGATGGATGGATGGGCAGATGGATGGATGGAGGATGGATGGAGGGATGGAGGATGGATGGAGGGATGGATGGAGGGATGGATGGATGGATGGGGGAGGGATGGATGGATGGATGGATGGATGGATGCATGGATGGATGGATGGATGGGCAGATGGATGGATGGATGGATGGATGATGGATGGATGGATGATAGATGGATGGATGGATGGATGGATGGATGGATGGATGGATGGATGGATGGATGGAGCAAATTAAGGTGATCTTGAGCATCACAAGGCAACAAGGCCCAACCCAGCAGCTGCCCATCAGGCCTGTGCTGTGGCACACAGAGCAGCCCCTGCTGCCAGGAGCTTGTGCCAGGCCCAGCAGCTGTGTAGCCACCCAAAACTCCCTCATTCATTCACTGCAGGATGATCCAAACACTTTCTCAAGTATTAGGCATCTTCTCTTACGATTTTTTAAAATTTAAGTGGTGGGAGAGTTATTTTGAAGCCTGCCAAGAAGCTGCTCACCCTACAAGACAAGATCATACTATATTTGTGCTTGTGCTCAATTTCATTGTCAACCTGTTTAGAGCTGCAGATATTGGCTGAATCACCTGGAAACAGGAATCTTGTCTGGGGAGACAGCGAGTGTGAATAAAGCACCTCACTTCCTTCCATAGCTGAGTCTTGCTTTTGTTTTTCCAAACTCCAATACCAGAGCTTGGAAAATTACTGTATGGTATGTAGCCAATCATTGTCTTGCAAGAAATACAAGTTGCTTTGGAGAAATACAAGTTGATAACTCCAGTGGCTGTGGCAATGCTCCAAAGCTACAGCAAAAGCTGGAAATGAACTTGCTCTAAAAGGCAGACATTTCCTAGAACACTCTCCTCCAAGAGTGCCAAACCACAACTGTATCTGCTGCTGTGACCCTCTGACCTCAAAATGCTTTGATGTCTTTTCAGGAGAAACAGCCCCCTTTTCCAAGCATTTGTGCACCCACTGTGCATGTCCAAGGGAGCTGGTTTTGACTGCTATGGCACAGTTAGAACCCAACAGCATCCCAGAGATCAGAACACACAGAAGCAGAGATCCAAAACCCCTCCGGTTTTGCAGAGACACAACCTGAGATCAGCTGAGTTGTCAGAGCAGGTGCTAATAATGCCAAGGTTTTGGGGTTGATCCCAAATGGGCTATTCACTTAAGAGTCCCTTCCAACTCAGACTATTCTGTGATTCTGTGAACCAACAGTATTTTGGACAAAGCAGTTCCATCACAGTCCAAAACAAAATTCAAAGCCTTCTGTGATAGGAAACTAAAATAACTTATCAGAATAAGTTGTTTACTTACTGCGTAATACCAAAGCCAGCTGTTACAGCTGTTCCTTTAATGAAAGAGAAGAAGGATCATCAAAGAGAAAGCTGTAAATTAAATCCAGGATGGGACCCAAATTTTCTTTGATTACTCCCTGAAAAAAACTCTGTGGTGACCTTAACAGATCTTTGTTTCCCTACAGTTAAAGAGGACATAAGGAAATTTCTATTCTCCTGAAATACCAGGTGTTTGAGCCCATGAAACAAAGCAAGCAAGTTATGTAGTGTTTGGTTTCCAAATCTCACTTGCAGAGCTTCCACTTTCATGTTTTTCAAGGGACTCTCTTGCAAATGTGTTAGTCATTAAAATAGTGCATGGAGTAATTTATGGCGGAAATATGAGGTCCATAAATTTTTATGGCAATGAAGACAGTATCACAAAAGTGATTTTTATAATTCAAGTGATCAAATAATTCACTAGTCAAACACCTGTGTACCACCAGACAACTGCTCACACAATGAAGCTGTTGTCAGGCATGGTTTTCCCCGATGCCCGAGGTGCTGTTCCCTGAGGTTTCCACATCACCAGAGCAGCAATTTGGCTGCAGAGTTCAGGGCTCTTAGAGAGATGCTCCAGCCAACACCAGGACATTTGGCTGCCATTACACTCATGTGCCAGGCTCAGGGCATCAGAGACAGAATGGTTGAGAGCCCCAGTAATAATCACACTCAGACTTGAATTAACATCACCACCAGAACATTCTTATGTCTACTTCCCCTCACCTACCCTAAGCTTTACTCCAGGTGCTGCCTCCTCTCTAACATTTCTACAGGTTTTGGCTCAGGCTTTTCTACTTTCTACCCCATCCCCTTTCTCTTCAGATCAAAAATCAGCTGAGCATGAGCCAAAGGGAGGTGAAGGAAACTGCCTTCTGCAAATGGATGCTGGATAATTTTAAACTTTCCAGGGCAGCCTGCAGCATCCTATGGATAGGCAGAGCTCACTGCATCCTCCCCCAGTCCCCTCCTGCCAGGGATCCCCAGTGTGTGGCAGATGTGGTACCCAGGGTTTCTGACTGACAGACAAATGTCTAACCCTTGTCTAAGTTTCCTTTAAGGTAACAGCTTGTTGTTATAAATGTTCTTCAGTGGTGACATGTAAATGTATGCATTTTATGGATCATTTCCCTGCCCTTTCCCCTAACCCCTAAAAAAGCTGTGGTTTAACATCTTATAAACCCCAGTGGCATATTGAGATATACAATGGGCTGTAAAACACCTCCTCAGCTGAAAAACTGGGGTTGTATTAAATTTTTTAGCTGCCAGCACTCTGACTTCTTTGTAACAACACAATGACACGCCTTGTCATGCATTAAATAATCATCTATGGTCCTAAGCTGTGCCAAGGGAAATATAGATTGGATATTAGCAGAATTTTTTCACAGAAAGGGTGATAAAGTGCCCAGGGAGGTGCTGGAGTTACCATCCCTGGATGTGTTTAAAAAAAAAATTGGATGTGGCACTTGGTGCCAGGGTTTAGTTGAGGTGTTGGGGCTGGGTTGGACTCGATGACCTTGAAGGTCTTTTCCAACCCAGTGATTCTGTGTGCTTGATCTTAAGACTTTAAAAAGTAGGTACTCTGAGCAGCCCCTAAAAGGAGACACACAGCTTCTTTCAAAATAATCTTAAAGAAATTTGATATTTCCCTGGCCGTCTTGTCCTAAGACACAGGGATGTGTAGAGGGGTCCTACTGCCCTTTGGGATAAGCTACTCCTACTTGCAGATTTGCCCTACAGCCAGCAAGTCCACAAGGGTTTATGCACTGGAGTCTAGAGCAGCCATCCTGCAGTGCAGACAGACACTCATGGACAGACACACAGCCAGAGAGGCAGCCGACCCAAGGGCTCATTGGAAATCACAAGTCCAAGGCCAGGGCCAGAACTGACACCATGCCAGGCAGAGATGACACCAAGCTGCTGATAAAGGGCACCAGGCACCACTGGGGGGTCCCAGCCCAGCCCACAGCACCTCTGACTCTCTCAGGGCCAGAGCTCCAGAAAAAAAAAAAAAATTAATCTTCTTTTCCTCTTCAACCACTCCAGCTGTTTTTCTTCTCAGTGTTTGCTTTTTAATTGCAACATAAGTACAAGTTTATCTTGAAGTTTATGGCTGCAGGGTAGATTTACAGCCTGGGTCATTGCCACATCATCTGATTGTGAGGACATATCTCTCTCCTCGTGCCCAGCACCAGGAGCTGTGTCTTGGCCATCCCAATTCACCCCTTTCCAACAAACCTTGCCCACTCAGTTCTGTGATTTTATTTCCAAGCCCAGCCTTGTTCCTACTTCTATGAGTCTGCTCACCCTGACAAGAGGAAAATTTAATCTCTCTGCTGTTTTTTAGAGCCTGTGACAGTCAATAGCCTAATTTGAACACTCTTTGGAAAAGTCACTACTGAGGAATATTTGCAATCAGCCTCATTCTCCTTCATTTATTTGTTGTATTCTGAACTGCACAGACAAAGTTTAGTGCAGAGTATGTATTGTTCTCTTTGCTTTACCACTGTCCCATGACTGGAAGTGATAGATGCAGCCACAACAAAGCTGAACCCCAGCCAGCTAATACAGGAAAGATCCAAATGCAAGTGTGTTGCTGCTATGACCTGCCTCAGCACATAAAAACTGTCTCACACAAAAACGGCCTAGAGGTAATTTTTAAAATTTAGGGTTGCACATCTGGGACCATAATTGAAAGCACTTCCAGCTTGAAGCGAGTTAAAAAGCAGCTGTCTGGGAGAAAGAGCAATGAGCAAATCTTTCAGTTCTCCAGAGCAGAGGCCTCTACAATGTGAGACAGGATGGGGCAGCTCTGAATGACTGATACCTCAACTTTAGATTTAGTTGTATTTAGAACCCTATCATCTGGCTTCTGCAGGGGACTGCATCTCACCAAAAGATTCACAGGTCTGAGAAAACAGTGCTGCAGTCCTTTCAACCCCAGCATAAAGGGATTCACTCCCCTTCTGCCAGCTAAAAATCACTGCTTTTCTGCACATCCCTGCCCTGCCAGAGGCCAAGTAAACACAGTGCTGCCTGCAGCAGCAGGATGGGATCTTCTTTCTGCAAGGGGAAATACTCAAGTAGAGCAACATCAGCTTTAAGCTGTCAAGCTTTCCTCATTTGTCTTTCATAGACAAAGAACATGACCCTGAAGAGGAGCAGCAGCAACAGCTCTGCTGTTATTTTGATTTTTTTACGTTTTCTAAAACTTTTTGATGTTTGCATTTTTATATAGAATTTTTAATATACTTTATATAAATAACTTATTGTTTTCATTCTTTTATGAGGGACAAGTAACTTGATAGACTATTAGGTTACCCAGTGACATTGAGAAGGTGACACTGTCACCCTCCAGTGACACTGACATTTCAGGAAGATATAAAAATAGAGTCAGATTTTTTAATAAACAGGTTTTCGTCTGCCTTGAAAAGAACTGCTCCACATCATTTGTGCTATATCCTAGAGTAACACTCTGCTGGCTCCCAGGCCACATATTTTAGTCTTATTTCCTTCTGCCAGTCCAGACCGTGGAAATAACCAGCTACAAGTTCCCTTGGGAGCATTTATTGGACAGTGAAGAGTTGGGACAGTGATGCCTGGGAAATTTGTATATTTGCTTATGGTTGTATGTCCTTTTTTTGAGTCTGCAATACCCAAGAGGCCAGCAAGCCTAAAAGCCAAGATCACCCAGCAACACATCCCAGCTCCCAGGTGGTCACTCAGTGGGATCTGGAGCATCCTGCCCTTACTGTATTCCATTTTATCCTCTGCAAAAGCAAAACCAGCTTTGGGATTCAGAGGGGAAAGCTGCCACCAGGATAGTTACTAAGTGCTCCAACCTGCTCCTAGGTCAGTGTGCCTGACAGGTACTTCACTGCCTCCTCAGCCACCTTCTTTCTAGAAGCCAAGCAACTTGTTCACATTCATGTCTCCATCCACAGGATGCAGATTCTGTGGATTTGGGCATTCCTGTCTCAAAAGGGAACCAAAGGAATTGCAGAGCATGTCTACTGATGCAGACACAAAGAGTTATGTTATTCCACAAAGCAAAGAGCACAAGTGAAAACTCAAAGACAATGAATGACCTACCTGAGTGTTCCTTGGTGGCTCAGGGCAGCTCATATGCCTTCTGAGGAATTTAAACACAGGTGTTGCCCGGAGAATAGCAAAATCCAAAAGACAACAAAAAACATGGTAGGAGACATCTTTCCCAGACACATCTGGTAAAATCTAGGGAGCAGATTGCTTGCTGAGGGGAGGGAGCACTGCTCAAACAGCAAACCAGGAAAACCAGCTCAAGACCCCATACAGAATTTTAATCCTGCTGTCTCTGATATTTAGTCCTAGTCCCAGTACTACAGACCTCCCAGCAACAGCTCAGAGGCCAAAGCCACACCCCCAGGAGTTCAGTGTGAGATAAGCTGTTAAACCATTTCTCCCAACAGAAAACCCAGGAGTTTTTACAGCCCTACTCCCTTGCAGGTATCCTACTGCAGGCTTCCAAAAAACCAAGCAAACCTGCCAGTGGGAATTAAAGTCTGCAGAATTAAGCAGGAACAGTAGAAGGCAATCACAGCGTCATAGACAGCAGAGAAGTTTGCAAGATCTCATGAGGCTGAAACAGACTGTTCAGATGCTACAGTCTACTGCCTCGTGCAAAACCAGAGAAGACTATACACAGATGGTCATGGTAGTGGGAAAAGAAATTAACAGTGGAATGTTACCTCCTTCAGTAGTCTTCCTTGTATCATTCAGGCTTTGCATATAGCTCTACTGCCCTTAATTTGGCCATTTATAACAAGGTAGATTCGTGATGTGTATGTTGTTCTCAAAGGAAATGATTTCAGCCCTGGCATAAGAGACCAGGGAATTTACATCTATTTCCTGTCTCACATGAGAGCCCTGTGACACAGGTGGCTTTGATATTGGCCTGAGATTAGATTAATGCTTCCAGCTGAAAAGGAAGAACCAGTGTTTCACTTTCTGTGGGTGTATTCCAAAGGATGAACACACATGGGGTTTAACACTATCAACAACTGATGCCTTGACACCACTGGGTCTGTCTTGTGCTCCCTGACTGTACAGATTGCATTGGACCAGGAATCTGGAGATTTTGGACCCTTTTTCCTTCTCCAAAAGGGATATTTAATCACAGGCCTGTGAATTTATTATATTTCCTGCACACTGAGGAGACACAAGGTGTTAACCTCACTGCAGCCCAGGCCTTTGGTGGCTGTTGCAGATGGGGGATCAGGTGGGGAGCACCCAACAATGCAGAGCATCTGTGAATTCTCTGCAGTGCAGTTCCCCTACAGACACTCTGCAGCAAGGCTCATTGGTTCCACTGCTTGAGGCAAGGCAATAAAACCAAGAAGAAATTCCTTTTGCAGCTCTGTGTTTCCCTCTCTTGAGGGCTGTGCTCACCCCTGGCCCTCCCACCTGGACCACGCTGCTGTTGAGGTCTCCATTCCTGCTATGGAGCAATTTCAACTCGTGGTATAAAAGGATCTTGCAGATGGCAACATCATTTCTGAAACATCAGTGGGTTTTTTGGTTTGCAGCCAAGGACTTCCTTATCTGGTCATAGCTTCTCTTTCCCACCCAACACAAAGATGACTTGAAGCTGTTTATCCAAACAAATTCTATTGTTCTAGACCGACTCTTTCATACCAAAGCCCGGCTCTTCCCTGTGGCACAGTTTTATTAAATTTTCCAACTCCATTTGATGTAACTGGTGCTCTCTCATACCATTTCCTCCAACACTGACTTTCAGTCTTCTCTAGAGGTGTTTTTCTTCCATGAGGCACAGCCAGATGCTGGCAGGCTACAGGCCAGTCCCACAGAATACTCATTTATCAATGCACCACAGATATTTCTCATTACTGCTAACATTTTGCACTTGAAGCCTTGTCAGTTGTGCAATACAGAATGTTTCAGAGAGAAACAAGACTTCAGGCACTACAACCCTGGCAACTTCATTATTCCCCAAGACTGCTTATCTAGCAGGGACTGTACAAACTAAATTGGGGGACAAATGAAGCCTTTCACATTTTCCTTCCCCTTTAGAAACAGACATAGAAATACAGCAGTCTTTACTGGGGTTTCTCCTTCTATTAACATGGCAGTAAATTCATTATCCTGATGTGAAGGCACAACCAGGAAGAGAGTTTTGCCTTAAGGGAACTGAATTGAGGAAGTGTGGTCAATCAGCTCAGTATCTGACCACCACAGCAGTGAACTCACAATCAACCCTTCAAGACAGAGATGTCAGGATTACGGCACATGTGCCAAAAGTAGCTCAGTGCTACCTGAGTTATCATGGAATCCCTTGTTCCCTTCCTCTTGTTCTGTCAAAGTGAAATCATCAGAAAGTGTTAGGAAGGAAACACAGATCAGAACAACTGAAGCCACAACATATCCACATTGCATTAGCTCATACTCCAATGATATAAACTAGATCTGAAAAATATACAAATGTGGGGAAGGGGTAATGTGGGAAATATGGGCTGCAGGGGCACAGGAGACAACAAAGATGTGAAAGAGATGGCCATGAAGATGTAAATGACCCTGAGAAACAAGGAATGTCACCTCCCCTGTACTTGCAGGACAGGAAAGTTCACAAAAGCAATCATTGTGGTCTGGGCTTAAAACGATTGAGAGAAGGGCCCTTTGCTGCAGGACAAGGTGCCAGCCCAGAGACTCTCAGTACATCTGGGATTAGACAGATCCATGGGAGGAAGGTGCAGCAAACAGGGCTCTTCAACACTTTGATGTGAACTCCAGCTCAGGGAGTCTCCAGCACTTTCCTGCTCAGCAGGTCCATCCCAAGGGAACACCAGCTACTTGCAAGTCGCTGTCATCCTTAGAGATGGAATCTTGGGATCCAGCCCAGGCCAGCAGAGCTGGTTTGCCCTCCACAAGGGTCCAGTCAAGATGTTCTTTGCCTCTGAAATATGGACAAGTGGGCCTGGAGTTTTAATTTGGTTCCTTTTTCTGCTCAGAAGAGCATGAGGGAAAGTGGATGAAACAGGTGAGGCAGCAGGTGCTGAATCCAAACAGCTCTGAGTTTTTAAAGGATTATGGATGGAACAGAATGGGGTTAACCAAGAGGCACTGTATTTTAATTTTTCCATCCATAAACACAAGTAAAAATAATTGCTAAATTAAAAATACTTGTGAGACATCCAAATCACATGCAGAGTACATTTATTTCAACACAATGCTGCTGCAAATCCAAATAACTGAAACTTACAACACAAAACTGCATCAAAACACTGGCAAGAGACATTTAGTCAGGAGCTACATGAGGACCTCACACCCCACAATTCCTGTAGATTAATTCTCAGGAAGGTTATGAGTTTTTCTATCAGACCATGCTCAGTTCTCCTCAGGGTTTCTTTACAACATCCCTTCCATTTGCACAACTCTGACTTGCTGCACACATTCCCAAACAAGATCTGCTTTTACACAGATGCTCCAAGGAAGGAAAGATCTAGGAAATAATTTCATAACAGAACATTCTCATCCTTTTCTATGCTAAAATACTCCCTTACTCCACCCAGGAATAATACCACTTTTTCTCATCAGCCTGTGACCTACTGCCCTTGCAAAGGTAACTGAGCTCATGAAGACCTGGAGGGATGGACAGTGGCACCAAGCACTGCCTTCAGGTGATCAAGAAATCATCCCTTGCTGAGAACCAATCCAGAGGTGAGCACCACAAACTGGAGCACAGCTGCAAAGAATTAAAGCTCCCAGGATGAAAAGCACTCTGTCTCAGCCACCAAACTGGCTCTTGAGCAAGTTACATGTAACTGTAGATGGCCACAGAACTGTTCTGCAACAGCTCAAACTGGCCCTTCCAACAAAGAAATATCATTGTTTTCTTTAGCTGAAATATTTCCATTTTTATTTTTTTTTCTAATGTTAAAATTATAAATTTTAAAATTTATAAAAATTTAATTTAAATTTTAAGTTCCCCACAGGCTGGGGGAGAAAAAAATCGAGCAGCCAAAAAAACCCCATCAATTTAAAAATGTTCAACACCTGTTTTCAGGCACTTAGCTTCACCTGGGAGAGCTCTGGTCCTGCTGAGGAAGATAATTGTTGTTCCAGCAATGAAATAGGAAACCCATGGAATAGATAGATAGATAGATAGATAGATAGATAGATAGATAGACTGATAGATATAAATAGATGACATAACCTCAGCATCAGCACAGCTTGTTGATGCCATTAATGTTAAAATAATAAAAGCAGAGAGAAATCAAACATGTTGACATCATAAAATAGTGAGAAACCGTTTTTTATATGATGTGATAAGATCTCTAGAATTGCAAGTGAGAATGCAGCTTCCTGAATCTTCAAGGGATGCTTTGCTTTTGTTCTATTACGTTGGGGAATTAGGCTGATTTCACATGAAAGCCTGGACCTTTGACCCTTCCACTACTGGAACTCCAGGAAGACAAACTGAGGTGAAAGTGCCAGGGCTGGATCTGCTCCCAGTGGCCTCCCAGAGCCTGAGCCCACAGATAACAGGAATGAAGGGAAGAGGTTATTGTGCAGGACAAAGCACCAAGGACAGCTGGGGGAGAAGTCACTGCTGTCCATCCTGAGCTGAGTTTCAGTTTTCTCTCATACCTGTTTAGGGTATTCACTTTATCTCCTCAGTCTCCAGCAATTTAACTCCCACTTCTTAAACTTCCATTTCCTTCTATTGTGCTGACTCATAGGCAGACAAAAGCTCTACACGGATGTTTATTTTCAGAGAGTGCAAAATGATCTACAAAAACCATCCTGCAATTACACCCTTCAAAAACTTCTGCTTTTAGTATTTTGTTTACTTTTAACTTTAAAAGTAAACAAGTAAAAAGTTAAAAGTACTTTTAATGTACTTTTTACATTTTATTTTAAAACTATGTTTATGACCAAGCCCAAGCTCCTGCTCTAAGAGAAAAATTCACTAGCAACCCTAACAGCATATGCACTGAAGCTTTTTAAATCTGAAAGGTCGCCTTCTAAAAGCAATCCCCAATGTGGGCATTTCTGCCCCAGAATTCCACTTGTAATTACAGCAGAGCAGGAGAATTTCAGGAGCTCAACACCCTGCATGTGCCAGGCCCCCAGAGGGGCCCAGGCCTGGTATGAGCCCATGTGCCACTGTCACACAGAGAGAGGCTGTGACTTGCAGCCAACCACAGAGGGAGGGTAGTGGAGATGGGGTTGCTCCAAAAAACCCTGGAAAGAGCTCCACCAACAGATCCCAGCTCATCAGGCAGACAAGAGACACGATAAGTGCTTTGGAAAATATTAGGTATCTTTAACTGCCTCATTGGTGGGCTACAGAGGATGTCAGGATTGTGTCACATCTGTCACAAGCTTCCCTCTGGGAAAATGGATCAATGACTGGGACCCTTCTCCCTGTGCTCAGCAGGATGCTGCTGGGACCTGCACACAGTCCTGCTGTGCAGGTCACAGGAATTTCCAGTCCCATTTCGTATTTTAGGTTTTGAATCAGCTCCCTGCTCCAGCTGAGCCAAAAGGCCTCTGTGAACAATATGGGCCAGTGAGGCACAGGCTCCACCACCCTGAAGGACCTGGCACTGCCACCCAGGTGGGATCCATTGTGCCAGGGTAGTTAAAGACCATTGGCATTCAAACTGGCTTTCCCATATCTTTGTGTTTTAAAAACTGCTTTGAATCCCAGGCAAGTCAGTCCATGCCCAGGGATGTGGCAGGAGGACAAAGCTGCAGGTCCCACTGCTGTGGAGGGGAAGGATGTGCAGTTTGCACTGCACATTACAAATTGTCATCACCACTGAGAACCCACTCCTGAAGCTTTTGAAGCTGTGAAGTTCCCTCACCTATTTTAAGAGTCATTACAAGAGCCATTACTTCCTTTGCTTGTTACATTATAAAGTTGGAAATGACACCATGTGTCTTTATCCATTTTTGGCAGAGCTGACACAAATGGACTCACGTCAGGATCAGTGATACGCAGTCACAGTCACCACCACAGACAATAGTTGAAGTAATGGGTCTATTTCCTATGTCAAGAGTTTTTAAAATATATCTAGAATTTTTTGTCCCTGGAGCAAAATAGAATTGACCTAATGTTCTGCTCCAGGATGACAATATTGTGAAAACACGTGCTATAAGGCCTCAGTCACTGGTTCTCATGTCAACCTGAGATAAGGGAAAAAAGTTGAGACTACAAGTCTAGTTTGATATGAGCAAAATCATGACATGGTGAGAGGAGCTGCTAACTTACATTGAGATGTTTGGTAGACAGGTAGGGGAGAAAGAGGGCTGGAACAAGTACTCCTAGAATGACACAGTTCATGGAATCACAGAATTGCAGAATGGTTTGGGCTGGAAGTGACATTAAAGCTCAGTGCCACCTCTTGCTTTGGGGGGACACCTTGCACTGTCCCAGGTTGTTCCAAGCCCTGTCCAGCCTGGCCTTGGGCACTTCCAGGGATCCAGGGGCAGCCACAGCTGCTCTGGGCACCCTGTGCCAGAGCCTGCCCACCTTCACAGGGAAGAATTTTTTCCTAATATCTAACCCTGCCCTCTGTCAGTGAAGCTGTTCCCCTTGTCCTGCCACTCCAGGCCCTTGTAGAGCCTCTTTCCATCCTTCCTGTAGGGTCCCTTCAGGTATTGGAAGGTTGCAATTTGGTCACCCCCAAGCCTTCCCTTCTCTAGGCTGCACAGTCCCAGCTCTCCCAGCCTTTCCTCCCAGCAGAGCTGCTCCATCCCTCTGATCATCCTGGTGCCTCTCTGGGCTCTCTCCTGCAGCTCCAGGTCCTTCCTGTGCTGGGCCCCAGGGCTGGGGCAGCTCTGCAGGTGGGGTCTCACCTGAGTGGGGCAGAGGGGCAGAATCCCAGCCCCTTTCCTGCAGCCCATGCTGGGGCTCAGCCCAGGGATGGTTCAGGGCCAGGGCAGGTCCAGATCTCAACCCCAGCACTTCCAGGTCCTCTCTCAGGGCTGCTCCTCTGCTCATCCCCAGCCTGGATTGATCCCAGGGGTTGCCCCAACCCATGTGCAGTACCAGCATTTCTTAAACCTCATGAGATTCCCATGGGCCACTTCTGGAGTTTGTCCGGGTCCCTCTGAATGTCCCTATCCTTCAGGGGTGGCACTGCACCCTCACCTTGGTGTCATCTGCAAACCTGCTAAGGGTGCACTCAGTCCTTTCCTCCGTGTCTTGAATGAAGATATGGAATAGCTCTGGTGCCAGCACTGACCTCTGAGGGACACCACTGGTCACTGATGTCCACCAGGCCTCTGAGCCATTGACCACGGCCCTGTGGAAGTGACCATCCAACCACTTTCTTATCCACCTTACAGTCCACTCATCAAATCCATCTCTGTCCAGTTTAGAGTCTCGTAAGGGTGAAACAGCCCTAGCAGCAGGTACACAGGAGATCCTTTGAGAACTCTGTGTTTGTTCCCACTTGCAGGTTATTTTTTAGTGTTGCTCTCCAACTGCTGCTTTCCTGCAAGCCTGGAGAAGCCTGGAGGGCAAAGCATCAGGCTCCATCAGTGTGGGATTTGGTTTGGGTTTTGTTTTAAGATTAAAACGTGGTCTCTTTTCTCATAGAAAACAATAAACTGGAGCAAACTCAGTGCACAGCTCTGTGTCCAGGCATGTGTCCATTGGCATGGCTGGGACCTGTGTCACAGCTGGCACAGACAGGGCATGAGGCTCCCTGGGGTGGCAGAGGAGCCGTGGCAGAGCTGCTGGGCACCCCCTGCATGCCTGGTGCTCTGCCACCTCACAGAGATCATTTATTGGTCACACAGCCTTGGGCAGAGGGTCAGGACATGTATATTCCCAGGGGCTGGCAAGAGAACAAATCCACATATTTCAAAATCTTAGCAAATTAGAACCATCTGCAGCCTTACAATGCCTTCAGAGCCCAAGCATCACAGCCTGTGGGTCCGTGTTTCTCATCCTTTCTGCAGGAAACAGCAGAAGGTGCCATTGTCACCAGTGTGGAGCAGACTCTCCTGCAGGACCAGCAGAAGGCCCCTGGCTGTCTGCAGCTTTTGGGTACCCTCACCCCCAGCCAGCCTACAGGAATAATTTACTCACCAAATGTGAGACCCCTCAGATTTGTCCTGGTGGTTGATAACATGAGGTGACAACAGGAAAAGGAAAAGCAAAGCAGGTAAGTCCATCTATCAGAGAAAAACAGGACCCACATTCCACTGCTTCTATTTTCTCACTTACTTCTTTTTTTCTAGAACAAAATTAAACAGACAAATGTCTGTTTCCTGCAGAGTAAGATAACTCATAAAAAACAACGCCAACTTTCATCAAGAGCCTAGGGTGTCTGTACAATGCCTGACATTCCCAGAGAGAGACTGTAAATTGATTGTTTTAGAGAAAAGGCAAAGCTTGTGTTTTCCTGCCCAGGGAGTAAGTGCCCTTCACAATGTTTTTGTCACGAGAGAAGTTTCTTTAATGGAAACAGAAGCAGCAACATTTCTAAAGCTGAGAAACAAAAATCTCCCATCCCTGAGACATCAGAGCTGCTGACCAAGTCCCCAGATAGGACCATTTTTATTCTTGGTAGACACAGCCCAGAGCCTAACAATCATAACATGCTCATGTCCCAGGTCCAAGGGCAGGAGCAAAGCTGTGGCTCAGGACTTCAACCATCACTAGAAACTCACTTTCAAACCCTCCACTCCTCTTTTTCCTCACCCCAAGCCATGAGGGCTGCTCCAGCTCTTTCCCAAAGTCAGGCAGCATCTCTCAAGCCAGGAACCATTTATTCCAGCAGCACCAGTATTGCTGTCAGAGAAACACAGATCATCTTGCTGGAAAACTCAGGGGGTTGTGCCAGGCTGGTTCTCCAACATCCAGATAATGGATTTACAATCTCAGTGTTAAATATTTAAGAAACACACTGTACTGGGAAACACACAGAGCAGCCACTTCCACCTCAACTCCAAACCAGCTACTCAAAAGCTTATTCCCAGGTAGAGCTGTCCTTTCCTCTTTTTCAGCTCTCCATGACCTCTTTCTACCTCAGAAGGACAGAAGATCATTCTCGCTTTGTTTATGCTTTCATTTACACGAATCCAGACACTGAAAATTTTCCCACAGTTGCAGCTGTAGGAATGTTTGGAAGCAGGGCTAGGTGACCATTTATAGATGAAAACATCTGGACACAAGATTTTTATTTCTTTTCCACAAATATGCTTGCAAGGGATCAATTCCTTTTATCCTTTGTTCAAAAGGGTCCAAAATGTGAAAAGGATTTTGGTGAAATGGTGTTTGCATGCAGGGTTTGGGAGAAAGCTCCTACCTGGTCTCTGTCACAGTAGCAGTCCTAGTCCTAGCACAGGATCATATTATATACAGAACTGTGCAAATTAAAAATTACTTTGGTCAGTCTTTTGTTTTTATATCTAGCAACCCTGAAATCACTACAACTTACTTAAACCAAGAGCAGTAGAAAGGGACAATTGTCCTCTGAACCTCAAATGAGGAACCAATCCTACCAGAGCCAGAGAGGGTGGCCCCTGGGGAAACCACACATTTCCTCAGGGAGGGAGGCTAAATACTCAGCAGATAAGAAGGGTCAATACAAAAGAAATCACAGAACTTGTCCATTAAGGCTTTTTCTTCCTCCAGTCGTGCAGTGCCCAACACAAACATGTACTGCCCTTGCACTTCTGCAGTTTGGATGTTGTGCTACATTTCCAGTAAATGCACACACTAATTTGAGGTATTAATTGGACAAATACTAAGTGTCTCTGCAGTGGCAGCTATCTGCTACAAACCCACCTGAAGGCTGTCCCCTGGGCTCATCTCCCACCTCCCAGCCTCACCCTTGTCCCTGCAGTGCTTCTGTGCCACTTCAGTGCTCAGCATCCAACACTGAGCACAGAGCAGACCCAGCCTCAGCCTGGGCTCTCACTCCTCTTCCAGGAGGGAACAGAGAGAAGCTGTGTCCCCAAGTCATGTCACAAATGGATTTCCTTCCTCCAGCTGCTGCTTTGCAGCCTTTTCCCCCACCCCAGCCTTGCATTCCCCAGTGCACTCACTGAGATGTTTCCCAGTCCCAAGGGTTACACCAGGCTCCGAGGAGCCTGAGCTGCAGCTTCTCTGTGTCCATGCCATCCAAACTCCAGCCAGCAACTTGTACCTTCCATCCCTGCAACCTGTGGCATAAACAGAGTCTTCTCCTGGAGGAGATTCTCATTTTGAAGGTGGAAACAAAGTTTGTAGGTAATGTTACTACCATGTGTAAACTGCATACTCAGAGCAAACTCCTTCCCTGGGGCAGGCAGCCATCAGCCTGCTCCATGTAGCAGCCCAGCTCCATCTGCTCCACAGCCACTGGCAGATGTGTTTGTGGGCTGCCCCTGGAGGCATGATTGCCTTGGGAAGGGCCCTAAGCTCTTCTTGAAGCTTCCTTCCTGTTCTGCTTGTGGTTGGCCTGAAAAAACGGTAATGCTTTAAAAAAAACAAAACAACTTATTAAATTGTTCTGGTGAAAATATTCAGGAGAATAAAGCTGTCCAGCATAAGAACTTTACACAAGTCATCCTGTTCTCATTGTAGGACATGGTGGACAAGGCTCAACTTTAAAGTGCCATTAAAATGAAAAACACTTTTTGCAGGCAAACAGAGGGGAATGACAAGATTCAGTGATCAGGCCACTGCCCAAACAGGGCACCAAGACACAGATCCCAACAGAAAGACATGGGACAGGGCACTGAAAGAAATGAATAATATCAAGCAAATATTTGTTAATTTTTTTCTAACTATATATATATAAAAAATAGATTATATATATATATATTTATATATACATACTTCCTCCTGCCATATATATATATAAAATATACAAAATACACAAAATATATTTGTGAAATAAATAAATAAATGGGATTTTGCATGCTCTCCTGGAGCAGCCAGGGATAAAAAGCTCCTGTGCCAGTCCCAGCACCAGCCACTTGATGGCCATCCTGCTCTGCAGGAGAGGGACACCGGGGACAGAGCAGGACCCCGGGGCTGGGGACCTGCCAGGGACCCCTGAGCTGACCAGCTGGGAGCAGAGGGGTCCCCTGACACCCCCGAGCAGCTGTCCCACGGTGCTGCCCCTCACCTGGGTGCTATGGACAAGGGATTTGAGATCACTGAAATCACTGGCAAGGGTATGAGCTAAAGTCAGATTTAATATTAAGTGACAAAACATGACAACTCTACTATTTACAGGACAGTTGAGGCACAGCAAGGGAAAAGAATCAACAAGAAGATACAGAGAGGAAGGCCTGGAAAGCTGGAGACTCCTCATCCAAGAAAAAAAGGATAAAAGGATGAAAAAATGTGTTGCAAAATGGCATGAAGAGTGAGAAATCAATAACCTGAAGAGGATGGAATACGAATTAATTAAATGAATGATGTGACTTAGAACCAATGAACATTAATTTGTTTGTTTGCTAAAAATATATAAAGAAGTGAAAAAGTTCTGTATTAGCATCAGTGCGGAGGCCAGAACTTGTCAGCCACCCCTGCTGGCCAAAAATAAATCAATGCCTTACTCTCTAACACTCAGAGACAGTGTTAGAGGGAGCCTTTATCCCGACGATTTCAGAGGGTTTCGGTAACAGCAGCACTGGTGAAAGAGACCCCAAACCCCACAGCCTGCACAGTTCTGCTCCTCTAAACACAACTAGGCCAGGGGCACGCTGGTTCCTCCCCCAGGTGCCCTTCTCGCTCTTCAAACCCTCTGCTGTTCTTCCCAGCGCCTGGGGATGGCATCACCTCCTCATTGTTCGGGGTGTGTGGTGGGGAGCTGGAGGCTTTCCCCAGACCGTGTGGATGAGGCTTGTTTTGGTGGAAAACAAAGAGATGGCACATTTAAAACAGAGTGCTTCACTCTTTTCCTGCTTCAAGCCCCTGGCACTCCCCAGGGAGCTCTGGGGTCCACTCAGGGCTGAGCATTCCCTCAAATTCCATACCTTGTGGGGCTGCCAGAGACCATTTGGGACACCACAGCTGCACTCCAGGACTCAGTGGGGCATTTTGAAAGACATGGAATGGAATTTGGAGTCTGCCAAGAACACTGTGGGGCTCTGCAGATACAATTCAAGATCCCCGGGAACATTTTGGGGTACCAGGGATGCAACTTGAGCCCCTCTGCACAAAATCTGGGGCCCTGTGCCTGCAGTTTGGGGCCAAGTGGGGCATTTTGGGATGGCAGGGGTGTGTGGATGAAACATCCCACTGCCTGTGGGACACAGAAGATAGAAAGAAGGACACAGTCTGCTCAGCACACTCAGGGCACTACACATCTGAAGGATACCATGGATGTATTTCTCCACCTTTATTATTCCACAGAAAGCTGCAGCTCTGCTGAGCTCACCGGCACCAGCAGCACAGCACATGCAGAATGATCCATGATCTCCTCTGCACCCTTGGAGCTCTCAGAACCAAGCCCGTGTGGGCTGCCAGGGAGCTGATTGAGATATCCCTGTCTCTCTCCAAGGGCTGAAGGGCTGAGACAGAAAGAAACAGAGCCAAGATGAAGCTGTGTGTCTGCAGAGCACCCCCGCTACCCCCCCGATTCTCCACAGACCACTCACCACTGAGGATATGAGCCTGAGTCTCCAAATCCTGCTCCCTCATGTGCCTCGTGGCGCACCCTGGGCACAGAGCTCTGTCATTCCCTGCTCCCAGTGTGCTCCCAGCAGGGTGACCTCCAGCCCTGCCACCCTCCCACTCTGCAGGGCTCACCCAGGGGCCGCCAGCAGCCTAGGGAGTGGGACTGGGCAAGGCACCCACCAAGCCCAGCTGGTGGCAGGGGGCAGAGGGAGGCTGAGGCTCTGCACAGGGTGGTTGGGTAGCCACAGGGTTGCTGCCAGTGCAGTGCAGGGACGTGGCCAGACTGGCCCAAAAGGAGCCAGGGGCTGTGACTCACCGATGAACCTGACGGCCGCCAGGCGCACGGAGGACTGAGCATCCCTCAGGTAGGGCAGGCTCTGTTGCATGAAGTCTTCAGCCCTATCCCTCCTCTTCATTATCTGCAGGGAGCACCAGGGATGTCTTCAGGCTTGTCACAGAGCCCCCCAGCTGGCTGGAGCAGTCCCTCCTGCCAGCACCCCTCGTTGCTGAGCCTTTCCTCCTGCTGGATACAGCAAGGGGAGAGGGGCCTGGAGAGGAGCCTCTGGGGCTCTGTTCTCGAGGACAGGAACGAGGTCCTCCAGGTCCTGCCCAGCCCTGCAAGCAGCACTCAGAGCAGCCTCTGCTCACCTGGGCTCTCATGGGGACAGACACAGGGCAGAGATAGCCCTCACCCAGCCTGGGCCCTGTGGCTTGTCCTTACCAAGCATTCTCCAAGCTCCCACATCCTCTCTTTCTGAAGCAGGTGCTTGAGCTGCTTCCATCTGAGAAGCTCTGCAGCAGCAAAAAGGGCTTCCCTGGAAGCCTGCAGAACAGCATTAGCTCAGACGTGGCACCTGGGCCTGAGGAAAGAGACCTCTTGGCCTTATTCCTGTGGTGATCCCTTATGAAGCTGTGACTTGTCCTAGCCCTGATGTCTTGGAGTCTCTTGGGGACAGCCTAGATGACTGACTGAGGCTTGAAGCCCTTGCCCCTGACACTTGTGGGGAAGCTGAGAAGCCTCTGAGCTCCTGAAGCACACATGTTCAGCTTCGAGTGCTGCCTCAGTGGCCACGGGCTGCTGCTGAGCCCAGCTGGAGCAGGCAGGACAGATGTTGACAATGGCTGAGCCACCTTGTTCACCCCTGCTTGTGCTGGTTCCACAGAGACCCTTCCCAGGGGCTGCACTGGGGGAGCCCTGCCCAATGCGAGCAGCCCCTGCCCCAATGCCCACAATCCCCGGGAGGTGTCAATCCCCTCATATCAGTGCTCAACCTTCAAATCCATACATTGGCCACGCTGGGGAGCTGGTCGTTCACACGGAAGAGGAGCGGGATCAGTGCACACTGCACCTCCCTCCTCATCTTCTTCTCATCCCTTCTGACCACGGACCTCAGCAGGTCTCTGAGGAGCCAGAGGGAGAGCTCTCGCAGCTGGCCGCAGTCCTGTGAGGAAGGAGGAAAGGTGAGCCTTGAAGCAGCAGCTCCCTGCCCCTGCCTGCGGTGAGGGCGATGCTCCGGGGTCAGATTCCAGAGCAGGCACAAGCAGTGTTGGGCAGCAAAGCCCAGAATCCATTCCTGGAGGGCTGAGCCTGCTCCAAGTGCTGCTTTCATGCGGGGCTCGGGCTCCATGTCAGGCTCACCGAGTCAAAGAGGGGCTGGATCTTCCCCACCAGTGCCACAGCGATGGAGCTGGCCTTTGACTTTTTCAGCTGGCCCAGGACATTTCGGAAGACCTCAATGATCTTCAGCTTCTCATTTTCACTGCCAGCTTCCAGTATCTTCATCATGCTTGGCAGGAAGGGTTCCATTTTTTTTGCCTTTATGAAGAAGAGAGTTCTCATTTTCTGAAAAGGCTGTATCTGGAGACCTCCCAGGGCAGCCACCCCAGGCCCCACAAGAGCAGGGAGGGTTTTTGGAGCAGTCAGCCCACATCCTAACTCCCAGCCCAGGCCAAGCCGCTGGCTTGCACTCAGCCTAGGCCCTGGCTGCCCCAATACCACCCTGCTCACCATCTCAGTTCTCTCTGACAGCCCAAGGAGGACTTCCAGCATCGTGAAGGCCGTTATCACATCAGGACGTCCCTGATTGTTCCAGATGTTGGGCTTGTCACTCAACTCCTCCAAGTCAACCTGCCCCGAGGATGGCTGGAGGAACAGACACAGCAGTGAGGTGCTGGCAGAGGGCTCACAGAAAGGGGTCGGGGCCTTTTCTGATAACTCACAGCTCTGTGAGAGGTGTGAGTGCCTTCTCTGGGAGGGTTGCACCACTGGTTCCGGAGCAAGGTAGCAAACTCCGTTAGGACCTTGTCCAAAATCTGAGGTGTGGAGGACAGAGTGTCGCACAGCTCCTGCAAAGTGCTGGAAGCCAGGGGGCCTCCTCAGCCACAGTGCTGTGGCCAGGACCAACCCTGTGCTGGGGCCAGAGGCCCTGCAGGAGGCAGGACAGGGCTGAGGGGGAGTTCTCTGTGAACTGGGAGCACCGAGCTGGCTCTGGAGTGGTTTGGCTGACGTTGGCTGCTGCAAGCCTGGCCAACACTCCAAGAGAGCGGGAAAGGTTTGTGGGATGGAAAGCCTGGCTCCATGGGATGTTCTGCAGCATTCCTTGGATCTGGCAACCACAGTCTCGGGGTCCCTCTCCCCACATGGAGCAAGCCCCCCAGATTGTCAGGGCCAGTACCTGTCTCCTTGAAGAGCCATCTCACACAGGCCCATGACCACTGTCGAGGGGTACTCATTGATCATCAGGAGAAACAGTGACTCCACTTTGATACAGCCTGACGCTGTGGTGATGCATAGCAGGTTCTCAAGAATGTAGTTCCCTACCTTGGGCACCTGGAAAGGATACAGGTGAGGATGGCACTGCCACTGGAGTGCAGCCATGTCCTCAGCTGCCCTTCCCATTCCTCTCTGCCGCCTTCAGATGGCTCCAGGTGCCCAAGTCACTTGGATTTGTGAGGAAGGGATGGAGGGAGGAACAAGGCCTGACAGGGCTGAAGATCAGGGCAATCCAGCCCCAGGGCACTTACATCTGTCAGCCAGAAGGCCGGGTCTGCCATGACCACATCCAGCATACTGCTGGGCACATCCTTGTCAAGGATACTGGCATCTTTCATCGCCTCAATGGCCTCGAGGATGACGTCTGTCCTCTCATCAGAGTGGAGGTATTTTCCAAAGGCCTATGGATGGATGCAAGGAAGGAAGGAAGGAAGGAAGGAAGGAAAACACGTGCCACTGAGTGCCCTGATGGTGCTGCTTGGCTGGGCAGAGGTTCCTGGCAGTGCTGGCAGCAGACCCCACAGGAAAGCTGGCAGCAGTGCCTGCAGTCCCTGCGTGGGAGAGGTGAAGAGAGAGGGGCCTCCATATCAGGGAGGAGGGCTCATGGCTGGCCCTACAGAGAGCTAGGGGCTTGCTGGGGGCCAGGAGGGCTGGAACTCCTGCTGGGGCTGGAGCTGCTGCCAGGACACCAGAGTGCAGCCCATGTGTTGTCTTTGCTCAGGGATGGCAGGAACCTTCTTGTCAGGGCAGTGAGGCCCCACTGATTCTGGGTCCCTTTGCTCACACACGTGCCCTGCTGATGCCATGGACAAGAGTCCCAGCAAGGAGGGGGATCATTACCTGGGTGCAGTCTCCAATGCTCAGGTAACACAGTGAGGAGGTGGTCACAGCTTCCCAAGAGAATTCATCTGACCCATCCCCTGGCCTGGACTTGTCTAAACAGCAGGGCAAACACAGAAGAGTCAGGAAGACAGAGCTGCTTTGCCAGTAAGGTCATCAAACCACCCTGAGATCTGCATGCAAGATAGCAGGACAGAATCAGTCAAGATTTCTGGGGGACATCAGGAATAGCTTCTTGCTTAGGCAAGAGGCACCAGCCAGGGTGGTGGCTTTGCTCTTCTGTAACAGGGACGACTCGGCTTTGGAACCTGGGAGTCAATTGGAGCTTTGGCTGTGGGGCCCACAAGCCAGTGGGGTTCAAGGTCCTGAAAGGAAGGAGGGAGGGAGAGCAGTAACAAACAGATTCTGGACTTGAGGTGAGCACTCAGCTTCTGCAGCAAAGTGACAGCTGGGATGCTATGGGAAGCAGCTGGCAGAGGAGATCAGGAAGCAGATCTGTCAAGAGAGGTCTGCGTGCACAGGGATAAAGGCCACAGCTGCTCTTGCTTTTTTACTTACAGAGGAATTCAGCGAGGGAAAACAGAGAATGGAAAGCTGTATAGCTTATTTGTTCCCCAGAATATCGGAAAAGAATGAGACGTCCCACCAGCCTTCCCATGGCTGGGACTGAGATGTCTTCAGGGCAGACAGGTCCAGACAGGTCTTTGTCTCTTCCAAAGTTGACAGAAGGCTGGATGAGGGAGGCATGAGAAGAAGGGCTAAGAGAAGGAAGTTGGTGCTGAACACCTGTACCCAAGAGTGTGCCCAGGGCTGGATTCCTGGTGAATCTGGGCTTTGCAGGACCCTATGGCCCCATCTCTTGGAGCAACCAGCTGGGCAGCAGCCCTGGTATGGAGAGTGGCAGGGAGAGGGGCATGGGCTGGCTGGAGGGTGCCTGCTCCTTACCTTCAGAGTGGAATAGTTGGACAGCAAATTGGTCAGGACTGCAATCCTCCCCACAGCCCTCTCCCGCACAGCTTCTCTCTCAGATCTGGTGTACTCCAGCAGCATCTGGGACGGGAGAAGCCACTGGTGAGCACCAAGAGCAAAGACAGTTCTGCTCCTGGGCCAGACTTGTACCATCCCTCATGGCTTCCTCTGACCTCACACAAAGTCTGCAGTGGGGTGCCTGTCCCTGGTGTCCCTCACAAGCCTGGACAAAAGCCCCAAGACAACCTTTTGGCCAGCAGGTGCCACCCTCTGCAGCCACTGTGCTTCAGAGGAGCCTGGTGCCAGCCCCTGCCCCCTCACGGGAGGTGAACACCCTCCCCACACCATGCTCTGCCTACTCAGCACTGGACTGGGCAACTGCTCCCCTCCAGGGTGAGGAACAGCCCTGGGACCCCCACTCTGCTTGTGCCACACCTCAAAGATGTCCTGTAGCTCCTTGCTGACACTGGAAGCAGGAAAGCTGAGCACCACTGTCCTCAGCATTGTGTCCATGGCTTTCAGGGTCTGCAAACACAACAGAGGGCAGAGCCTGTCATTCTGCTGTTTTTTTCCCCACACCCAGGAGACTGATCTGAACTCTCAGTACCTGAGGAGGACACCTGAATTACCCAGGAGAGACACAGGGATACACAAACTGCTGGCCAGGCTCATGCGAAGGGGACAGAGCCACCAGGGTGGGAAAGCAACAGCAAGACCTCAGCCCACCTCAGATCTCTGGTCATGGGGCAGCACAGTGTGAGCAGGGAGCAGCCCAGAGGGACTGGAGGCTCCTGGAGCTCAGCCAGCACTTACCTTGATGTAGAGGGAAGCACTCTGGTGTGGCATTTCCCTTTCTGAGGGAAGCAAGAGGACACTTGAGAAACATGCAGAGAGGAGGCTTTTGGTTTTGCCCTCCAGCACATTCTCCACCAAGCTGCAAGGACAGAGGAGGGCCAGTTGGACACTGGTGCTGGGAGCAGCCCCCGAGGCCTTGTTCTGGTGGCCTCAGAGCTCTGGGGCAGGGGACCCACCTTAATTCTTCGATGGTGATCATGGCGAGATACCGGATCTTTGAGGACAGACGGTCCCTTGGCTCCTTTTCCAGGAGGTCCTGCAGAGCACAACCAGGATGGGACCTGGCAGCACCCAGTGCCTGGCCCACCCAAGCCACACAGGGTGCCAGTGGCAGGGGTGCTTGTGCCCACCCTCAGAACACCAGATGGGATGTGCCCATTCCCTCACCTTGATATTCTCTACCACTTCACATGTTTGGCAGAATAAATCCAGGCCTTGGGTCAAGCCACGTTTCGAGGCAGTTTTGCACACAACATAGGTGCTCTTCAGAAATGTGAACTTGTGGGTGTCCTGGCAGCCAGGGGACAGAGACACAAACAGGGAGTGTTGGAGGATGGACACAGCCAGCAGGACTGGAGGACTGGGAGTGCAGTGCCCTGTGAGAAAGACAGCTCTGCCCAGCCAGCCCCACTCCCCGGCCCAGCAAAGCCCCTGCCAGCACAGCCACTGTCCATCTGGCCACAGTTACCTTGTCAAGGCTGCTGACAAAGGCCAGGATGAAATCCACAGCGTCCTCTGATTCTTCGTATATAGGCAACCAGCTGGCATCTGCCAGGGGGGAAGAGCAGGGGGGGGCTGCAGAGGCTCTGGGCACAGGAGAGAGCCAAGGACACCTATCCTCCACCCAGTCTTGTGCCCACGCCCCTGGCACAGCCTTTTTCCTGAGCAGCTGGTGGCTGGAGGGGACGGGCAGAGGAGCTGCTCTGCTGGAGTTGGGAAGGCCCCAGTACCCTGAGCTGAGGAACATGCTGGGATATGGGCAGGAAAGGTCCAGAGTCCCACTGCTTCTCACTGCCCATGCCCTGCAGCCCCTCTGCTTTGTTTTTTTCTTGGGAGAGGCTCTGCTGGGGCTGGCATCCAGCCCCAAGCCACCCTGGCATTCAGGTGACATCCTGCCTGTCCCCCGGGACTGCTGCTGTCATCGTGCCAGGAAAACACGATCCTGGTATCGTGCAGGGTGTGCTGGTGGGCCCCAGCCCTGCCCAGCCCCACAGGGCCCCTCGCTTACCAAGCTGCAGTGGCTGCATCGTGGTTTTGTCGTAGAAGGAGACCACCTGTGAAGAGTTGCTCCCTTGGGAAGAGCTGTCCTCCTCCCAGGCCTCCCTGGGAGTGGCAGGGGGTTTCTTCTCCATCCTTTGGGCTAGGCAGTATGGGGGATCCTGGGCTGGGTGTTGGGGTGGTGTTGTGGGAAGCTTTGGCAAAACAATTCAGCCCCACAGGGCTGCCAGGAGTGGTGGGGCAAGACATGGGCTGCACTCGGGGGCTCCGTGTCAGTTCCAGGCTCCTGCCTGTCACCATGCACTGCGGGCGGCAGCCATGCTGACCACATGTGCTGCAGTGGGGTGTCACAAAGGGCCCCACTGTGACACAGCACCTGCTTCTAGCTATGGGTCCCAGTGCTTGGTGACGTGGGACCTGTCCCCAGCAACAGGTCCCAGTGACTCACCCAGGCAGGGAAGGACAGGGTGTCCCCAAGGGCACAGGCCTGGCATAGGCCTGGGCACCCCTGTGCTCTCAGTCAGGGTGCCTCCAGACCCCACTTTACCCTCATGTCCCCTCAGGACATCCCTGGTGCCCTGCAATGCATCCCAGAGCCCTATGTTCAGACACTCATGTGCCTTCAGGACATGCCTTTCCTTTCCTTTCAGGGTACTGCAGAGCCTGACCTCTCTGCAGGAGTGATGGGGGAGCATGGCAACCACCAGGATAAAGCTGTGAGGGTCCTCAGACTGGAGGCTCCTGGAGCTCAGCCAGCACTTACCTTGATGTAGAGGGAAGCGCTCTGGTGTGGCATTTCCCTTTCTGAGGGAAGCAAGAGGACACTTGAGAAACATGCAGAGAGAAGGCTTGGTTTTGCCCTCCAGCACATTCTCCACCAAGCTGCAAGGACAGAGGAGGGCTGTAGCAGCAGCTCTCTGGCCACAGAGAGCAGGCACAGCTTTCCCAGGCATTTTCCTGGGGAAGCTGAGAGAAAGCTCAGAGAAAGAATTCAAACAATTCATATCCCCACTTGCTGCACCTGTTGCTGGGCACATGTGGAATGAGTTCTGGAGATTTGTTTGCCAAAGGGTGGTTTCTTGATTGGACACTGGATGGTGTTTGGTTGGTTGACCAATGGGGTCAAAGCTGTACTGGACTGGCTGGAAGGGGTTACAGGTTTCTTAAGAATATAGTATAATATAGTATGGAGGAATAAAGGAATGGTTCAGCCTTCTGCATCATGGAGTCAGTGCTAATTACTCCCCCGTCAGGGGGACCCCTGCATTGACAAATGGTGACCCCGAGTGGTCAGCAGAGGGCCAGTTGGACACGGGTGCTGGGAGCAGCCTCTGAGGCCTTGTGCAGGGGACCCATAAGGGATGAGCAGATTCCCCCCTAGAACATGGGGTGTCCCCCCACCTTGATTTTCTCTACCAGCTTGTGTAAGTGGCAGAATAAATTCAGGCCCTGGGACTAGCCACAGTTCCAGGTGGTTCTCCCCAGGAGGGTTTTCTGGCTGCTCTGATCTGGGGGTCCCCAGGGCTGCAGGAGCAGCCAACCCCATTCATGGGGCAGCTGCAGGGGGGGAGGAAAAACTCCCCTTGGGCATTACAGCTGCTTTCAGCCCCCTTGGTCAGGGACAGGGACATCTGCCCCTGGAGGGACCTTTTTTATGCAAAAGTATTTACATATTAAAAAAAAAAAATGGGAGGAGGAAAGCAACTATTGCTCTCAGCTCTTCTCAATCCCATTGCCTGCTCCTGGAGAGGTTTGGATATTTAATAGTGATGACCTCAAGTGCATAATCAACTGCTGCTCCATTCCAAGGCCAGATTGGGCTGTAGGGCTGATTTACTTAGGGGGAGGTTGGATAGCAGAACCTGTGATACCTCTGCATGAGAGCATTAAAATCACAGGCTATGATTCAAGGGTCAGAAAAACCACAGCTCACTTTAGGGTCTCAACACAGACATGGAGGGGTACATAGAGGAGAAAATTTTACTGCTACCACTAATGATAGCAGCTTTACTAAAACCATAAAAAACAATTACTGTTAGAGATGGAAAATAATGGCATAGGTAAATAATTTACAGGGAGGGGGAGAGGGCCTGTGTAAAACCCAATAAACTGTGACTGCTCTGAAGCAGCGCCCAGAGCCTGCAGTAGTCTTCAGTTAGGTGCACATTATTTAATTGGTTTCAAGTGATTTTCTGGACTGCTAATCAGCATGATGTAATTAAAAACCTGGGCAGCATGTTGAGTGCTATAGCACACTAGAGATGTTAAACTCCTGAGAATTCCTGCGCTAGGGATGGCTGCTCCCCTTGCCTGGAGTGTGAAACACCCAGAGAGGAGATGTTTGCAGGTGGGTGAAACAGAGGAATGCAGGGCAAGTGGCCACCAGTAACTGCTGAAGAGTCAAGGTGAAATATTCACACACATTCTGAAAAATATCTGCTGCTTATGAAAATACAGATTCTGAAAAGCCATGAATTTTGGAAGGGACAGAAGTTCTCCTTCTTACAGGCATGGGCTGTCTCACTAAAAATAAGAGGAGGGGAAGGGAAAATTGAAGTTTTGCTTCACAGTTTGAGTTTTTTAACTACTCATCAAATAGTTTGTGGTCTCCAGGATCTTTGTGGTGTAATTAATCTTTTTCATGTTTCTCAGGACCAGCCGAGAGCAGCTGAATAAAGCCCAATCATGCTTTCACCCCTGTATGTACAGGACAGTGTGGGGGGAGAAAAGAGGACTAAAAAAAACAGGCAAGCAACTCAGCATGAAGAAGGGATAGAGATTGCAAGCTCTGATGGAGGGTGGAGAGCAGTTCTTCCCTGGAAAGGCACCATCAAAACAGCTTCATCTGCTTAAAGACTTCCTGCAGCATGATCCTAAAACCACAACACTTCCTCCCATGGCTTTCTGCTGCAAAGCTCATTTTCCACAAAGCTCCAGCTAAATGGGCTGCAGCCCATCTATGAAGGAATTTGAGATACATGAAGGATTTCAGACACATTTTTTGTTGTTTGCTTAACTTTCCTTTTCATCCTGGTGTTGATACAGCTAAACCTCAGTGGCAGGGCTGTCAGGTTTCTTGCAGGACCACTGACGTTTGTTTAAACATCTTCTGTAGCAGGTGTATCTGGCATTGTTGTGAGGGGCTAACACAGAGCACTCACCCAGCTAAAGCTGCTCTTTCACTTTGTGCAGTGAGTGTGAGAAGATCAGGGGGGAACTCAAATGTTTCCTCACTCCACAGCAGAGGTTCATGTAATACAATCACTACTTTGGCAGCATGACAGGCAGGGGGGATATTTCCACAGGAAAAAAGCAATTTTAAAATAGGAGCATACTCCCAAATCAATGGGCTCCAGGGAGGAATTGCCACCTCTGCTGACTACCAGAACCATCACCTTAGTATCTCCACGGGCTCTGCTCTCCAGCAAGGGCAGTGGGGGCAGCTGGCTCATGGGACTCACCTCCATCTCAGACATCCTGCAAAGAACAGGCCAAAGCCCTCCAGCTCATCCAGAGTTTGCCTTGTGCCTCTTATTGCCCCTGTCCCCATCCAGTGACCTGCAGAGATGCCAGTAGGACAGGCCAGGTGGGTGAGAGAGGCTGCAACTTAAATCCCAGAACCACTTCCAGACACCATGGTCCTATAACACAGGGAGCCTGCCTCTGGGAGAGTTTTGAGGGATTGTCTTTAAACCAGCAGGCTTTTGGTTCAGCACAGCCCAAGACAGCTTGTGCACTGGGGTGATATGGACTGAAACCAAATACCCCTCCAGCTCCAGAACTCTCTCCTGCTCCAACAACCAAGCCAAAAATTTTTGCCAAAGCACATCCAGCCACACGTGCTTCAGTCACCAAGTGTGACGGTGAAGCATCTCCCACCATGCAACAGCACTGCTTCCACATTTAAACATGATAGAAAACTGAAAAATGAAAATGTTTTGGCATCACCCAAACCTATTATGTCCAAAAGAAACAAGAGTCTCCTTGCTTTCCAGGGAAAACAGGAGGTGAAATGAGAAGCGGCTGTTAGAGGAAACATGAGTCGTGCTGTTCTAACCAGCTCTGGCTTTATCTGCTCTTCCCAAGCCTGAGGAGTCACAGAACTGAAAGTTCCCTTTTTGATTATTAGATTATTGCTGGAAAGAAAACAGTCTGTCTTTGTGCAATTGTTTTGTTGCCTTCTTGTGCTTTCTAAAGGCTTTCCTGGTAAACACTTCCCAGCAGAGCTGAATGGGATTCAGTATATACTCCTTTGGGCTTTGAAAGTTTGAGATATTTCCCTCACTTCCCCTGCTCCACTCAACATTTTGGCAGTCACAGGTAGAAAACCCACACTCTGAGCAGGGATGTAACATAAAAGGAATGCTTCTCTCTATAGAGCATCTGTCTGGCTCAGCCAGGGAAGATGCCACTCATTTCTGTGGACAGCAGAGCCCTTCCAGAGCTCATGGGGAGAATCTCCAGTTTGCAGGAGCTGGGCTCAACTGGGAGGATCCTGGATGGGAGATTCAGAGAGGTTTCTTGGCCTTAGGAGCTTCCCCTAGCATTTATTGCAGCCTGTGCTTCCTCTCATGAGCACAGTCCAGGATAATGTGTCTGTTGCAGCTCCTGACCTCGTTATGAGAGGAGTGTGTGTTAAACCCTTCAGTGAGGTCCCTGCAGAGCACAGCACACTGCTTGGCTTCTGGAGAAGCTGTACAACCTCAGTGCACTAAAGACATCCCATCAGCATTTGTCAGCCCAGCACAAAGACCACCAGCCTCAAGAGACTTTTCCCTCAGGAGGTGTCCTCCTATGAGCAGCTGAAGCCCAAACTCCTGCTGGCTGCACAGAGGCTGCCATCAGATGAGTGTAAATAATGTTTTTGCCCTAGGTCACTAAAGAAAGCCATGGCAGAACCAGATTTAGAGTTCTCATCCTTTAACTGATCTGAGCTAGGAAGGAGAGGAGAAATCCATGCTGCTGATTCCCAAATACAGCACTTCCAAGTCACAGAGAATTCCTGAAGAGCTGGCCTAGGAGGCAGCTCTCATGCCTGCAAACAGCTGCTCTGCTGGGCACAGCACACAAGAAGGGCAGTGAAAGGAGAGTTTGTTCTTTCCTGTGCCAAGGCAGGACAAGATAAATGCCACCAAGGACCTGCCAAGGATCATTGGGATGACCAGGGCAAAGCTTCTCCGAGGAAGTGAGCCCCAAAAGCTGTGGCTGCGCCATCCCTGGCAGTGTCCAAGGCCAGGTTGGATGGGGTTTGGAGCAACTTGGATAGTGAAAGGTGTCTCTGCCCATGGCAGGGGTGGAACTGAATGGGCTTTAATGTCCCTTCCAACCCAAGCCTTTCTAATATTAATCATACCTTTACCCTGAAATGCAGGAGAACCACCTGTGTTTGCAAATCTTTATAGCAGAGCATCACCATGTCTGTACTGACTCATGTGCAAGGAAAAAAATATTATTCAGCACATTAGTCACTAGAGATCAAAATCACTTCCTCACATTACGACTTTGTAAGCATTAATCAGCAAGTGTTCTACAAGATATGAGGTAATTATTACCCCAAAGAAAAAAATACTTTTTATCAGACCACTTTCAAAAGCATCGTAATAGAAAAATCATAACTTCAGTTTTTAGCAAGTAAACAGGAACAAAGGTCATGATAACAGCAGACAGAAACAACGTAGGCAGAACAATAACTTCAGTTCCCAGAACCTAGTCCAATTTTCTGCTAGGTTTTTGTTCAGCCATGTCCAATCACAGGGGAAAGACTGTTCCAGCAGACTTCCCCTGTTGGCCCTTCCCAACAAGATCATCTCTCCATGGTCACAGATCCTTTCATGCCACATCTGAGCTCAAACCTGTCCCCAAGCTTTCATGGCTGTCCACACAGAAAGAGCCATGGACCAGCTCCATCAGTACACCAGCAGGGACACAAATAAAGTGAGGGACCTAAATACAGGTGACAGCTGTCACAGGGTCCCACAAATCAAAATCACAGCCAGTGAAGAGGTGACAGCAGCTGAGACCTGCTCAGCCTAGCCTGGGGCACCACAGGCAGTTGTTTATCAGCAGAATGTGTCTTCTGGAGCAAAGCTGTGGCTTTATAAGAACAGGTGAATCTGTGGAGACCAACTCATTTTCTTAACCACGTAATGTCTGAAAGACTTGTTTCATCCCAAATTCAGAGGATGAAGAAAAAGAGAGATTAAGGATGGGACAGCAAATTAGCAAAACTACAGATGGCACAATGCAACACCCCTATGAGGGACAGGAATACAAAACAAACATTTTAAGGAGAATAAATTTAATAAGAAGGACATTCAGGTGTGAAAAATAGGGTGACATGCTCTGAGGATGGAGTAATGAATCCAAAAGGATAACAAGGATGACACATCCTGTCAGGATCGAGCACTTTCTCACTGATGACCTCACTTCAGCAGGCCACCAGGGCTTCTGTAAAAGGTAAGAATGCATCTGATCTCTCCTCAAAACTTAAGCAGATGCTCAGGTTGATGACTCAAATGTGAGTCACAGGGGCACAAAACCATCAAAGGATTTTACACACATACCAACTCAGAACTGCACAAGCCTTCGTAGAAATTGTAATGGAGGAACAGCATTTCAAGCACTCTAAATCTTGAGGGGTCCTCAAAAATGTTTCAAGAATTGAACTTGATGTATATTGAACATGGACTTTTATCTTCTCTAGCCAAATGTAGTGTTCCCTCCATAATAAATACAATTTATTTTTACATTAAAACTATTTTAGCAACTTGCACTCATAATCATTACAATCACAGATCAGGATTGCTGTACTTCACGGTAGAAGACCCAAATGCCTTGCAATTAATTTTGTATTTTTATTCTCCAGCAGACTTTTCCTTCAGGCCTACAGAAATACTTCAGTAGTTCCATGAATGTGAAAATGATGTTTACACCACTCTGCTAATGAGATCACTTCCTTTACAATATCACTGCGGAGTAACTTTCTCCTGGCCCACGGACACACTCCTACCATGTGCTAATTCACTCTGGAATATTAATGCCATGACTCAGTGGGATGTTGAGTCACCAGTGATGCAAGACCTGTCCCCACTGCCCAGCTTGTGATAACCTAGCAGCAGGAGGAGCAAACAGAAAATCCAGAGCTGCCATACAAGGAGCAGGGACAGATGTGGCCCATGAGGGACATCCCTCCAGCCCTCCCTCTGCTCTTGCAGTGCCACAGAAACCACAGAGAGACAGGACTTGTGTGGAATCTTTGCTTCTTTTTTAGCCAGGGTCAGGATTAAATGCTCGAGATGGAATTTCTTGTTTGGACTCAGATGTTTATTAGTTCTATATTAGACTATGTCACAGTCTCACAAGCTGTGAGTTCTACAGCCCTTCTCTCTAACAAACTAAAAATGGACCACATCTCTCTCTCTACAAGGCCTTTTAAGGATAAACTGTCCAATTAAGAAATGACTCCTAAATTATTTTCATTTTTAACCCAATAACCAACCACCTGTGGCCGCAATGGGGACTTTTTTATCCAATTACACAAAACCACCCAAACCCATGGAGAAGAAAATGAAGAAGGACCAGCCTCTGCCCTAAAACCTCCATCTTTACTATATTCTAAACCCTAAAACTCTTCAATTTTCCACCCTGTGATATTACACACTTCTATTCAAACTCCACACCCACAATCCCAGTTCTATCATTCCATTTTGGAAGCTTCTCCACGGCCTCAGGTGAAATGCAGAGTTCTCTTGGGGGTCAGTGCCTGTCAGCACAGAAAGTCTGAAATTCTCAGTGACCAGGGTTCCAAGAGACCTGGGCCCTGTGCAGGGGAAGATCTGGTTGCTCTGCAGAGGGCAAGGAAAGGACAGATCTGTAGCCTTAATAGTATCTAAGAAAAAACACCCCATTTCCAAATATCCCCATTACTGCCTCCCCATTGCAGGCAGTGCCTTCTCCTCCTTCTTGTTTTCTGCCTTCCACCTCAGGGCCACAGGGCAGTTATGGGTAATAAGAATCTAATGACTCTTGCCTGGACAGGATTCCAGGTGTCTCCATCTCACTTGTGGGTGAATTCTCATGTGGGAATTTGCTCACATGCAGAGTGCAGCCCAGAAGAAGCTGCAGATAAGGAGATGACTCAAACCCTGGCAGAGACCCAGTTCCTTCCTCCAGGAACCAGCAGGTTCAGGAAGAGCCTCAGACAGCATCATCACACAGTCTGGACCTTCCTCCCCTTCCCCTTTGGCAGCTCTTGGGAAGACTGACAGCCCATTTGGCTCACTGCAGCCTCAGCCTTTGTCTCAAAGTTCTTGTCCCTTATTCTCAGAGAGAGCTGCAGAGAGGGCATCAGAGCTGCTCCTCCTTGCCCTGTGTGATGAGCAGTGCTGCTCTGGGGACTCCCTTTGTAAGGAAAATTAATCCACAAACATCAGAGGTTTGTGTCCAAAAAGGAGACAGAGGAGTCCTTTTACTTTATTTGAATAAAGGGAGAGGCCATAGGGCATTCCCCTGGGATCTCTTGAAGTTTTGGAGGACACAGCCTCCTTTTTATCCCAATTTCCTGGTCGCATTTCCCTCTCTCTTTCCCCACTGGCTGAGGTACTTGAGAGGTGCAGACTTCCCGGAACACCTGATCCCAAAGATTCCCCTCTAATGTATAACCCTCCCTTTTAATTTTTAATTCTTATAGAATTAGGGGTTTTCTTTCCCATTGTTTCTTTTATCTTTCAATGTCTAATTTTAATTATCAGCAAACCTAGAGTTTATTTGTAAAAGCAAATATCTTTTTCCATTCATCAATCAATGGAATCCTTCCCATTGTTTCTTTTATCTCCCAGTGCTGGTTTTATCCACCAGCAGACCCACAGCTTGTTTGTAATGACAAATCCACTATTCCTCTCACCCTCAGCTGGGGGAAACTCCAAGTACCCAAAAGGCTCCTGCACAGCCCCCAGTGAACAGCCAAGGACTTTGCCAGGGAGGAGGAATCTTAGTCCTCAGCTTTCTGGGAAAGGGAAGTGCAAACCCGTAAAGTTTACTCACTGAGCAGAATGGATTTCTTCTTGCTCAGAAGGTCATCACCCCATTTCTCAGGAGATTTTATTTATTGCTGCAACTTTCCTACTGAACATCACAATTTAAACTCCTGTTTAAGCACTCACCCAGCTCCCCAGTGACTCTGCCCCAGGCAATCAGCCACACCTTCAAGCAACACCCCCAAAGTAGAAACCATCACCATGTGGGTCAACCAGAGCTTTTGGGGGGCTGCAGATATGGGAACAGCTATGTCAGGAGTGAGGAGTGGATCACCACCCCAGAGTGACCCTTTTCCCAGGGAGATGCAATTCTCATGGAACACCTGGCCGCCTCCCAGCCCCATATTTGTAGCCTGACACTTCTAAAACCAAGAGCTCCCTACTTTCCCCAATTAGGTGTTAAACTCTCCTCTCTCTGCACATCAGCTCACAAGGCTCCAGCTCGACCTGGAGCTTTTGCAAAAGCAGTTTAAAGAGGCTGAATCCTTTTCAATAAGGCTTATAGAAGGATTAAGGGAGCTGGAAGCTGAGCACAGACCTCCCGAGTCTCCACTCGGTGCCTCATTCACAACGTCAGCCTCTTGAGTTCTTTGCAGCAAGAAAAATCTTCATAAAAAGTAAAAATAGTAATACCAAGAGTGCCAGCATCCTGAGTACAGAACTAATCCACAAGGATTTAGTATGGATTATTTGCCATTGTCAACTCATTGTCTAACAATAGTTAAGAAATTTTTGTCAATCAAATTAAACCCATTTTAGCAGATGGAAACATTAACAATGTTGCATGGGAAATATTGAATTTGAGGCTTTATTTCACCACTGCACAGAGCCGCATAAATTGGCCTCTGCAAGAGAAAAAACAGTCCCTCCTGAACAAGTGTTTTCTATATTAAAAATAAATAAATAAAAGAAGATAATTCAGTTTTAACATTTCCCCTCCCTCCCGGATGCTGGGTTAATTGATAGAAGAAACTGCAAGAGAGGCAGGGTCAGAGTAACAGAGCACCACTGAGACCAGGAGCACTGAAACTGAGGCAGGGTAGGGCTGCTGGATGGAACAAACCAAAACTGGCAGTCATTAATCAAATCATCTTCATCTCTGTCTATTTAGGAACATCATAGAATCACAGAAGGGTTTGGATTAGAAGGGACCTTAAAGTTCATCCATTGAGCCATGGGCAGGGACACCTTCCACTATCCCAAGGTGCTCCAAGCCCCTTCCAGCCTGGCCTTGGGCACTGCCAGGGATGGGGCAGCCACAGCTTCTCTGGAAACCAGTGCCAGGGCCTGCCCACCCTCACTGGAAAGAATATTTTCCTAATATCCCATCTATAAATAAAAATTGTTGTTACAGCACCCAGAGTTGCTGTTCAGGTAAATCCCAACCACCCAAGAGTTGCCTGCCTGCACCTGAACCTGTATTCCCACAGAAACTCAGCCAAAGATTCCAGAGCACCACGTTCAGATTGAGCTGGGAGCTGTGATCCAACCAAAACTGTGGCACCCAAACCTCCTGCCTGGAGCACAGCACATCCCATGCCCCAGTAATGGGTGAGCAGGAGGCAGGGACAGCCCTGCCCTTCCCCTACAGCCCTCAAATCCCCCACTTTAGAACCAGGGTCCTACAAAGGACCCTTAGGAGTGTGGAAGAGGTTTTACAGTGACTTCTGTGAGCCAGAGAGAAGTTTGATCAGAGGATCCATGTTTACCCCTGAAAGAATTTTCTACCAAGGTCGTTGACATAAAAACCAAGAAAGAAAGAAGTTGATAAATAAGAGAAACCTGCAACTGCCTATTCCAATGAGCACTTTGTTTGTCACTCATGACCAATGAGTAAAATATAAACTTAGGAGTTTTGTAAGAATGTATAAAAAGTCTGCATGCTAGAATAGAACCAGTTTGAAGCCTTCTGAAAATGGAGTTGTTGCTTTGTATTGTGACCGTCTCAACTACGATATAGGAAGACCTACAAAGGACCTACAGAGTACCCTTTGTATGACACTTAGGATCCTACAAAGCTCAGTGAGCAGCAGCCACTGCAAAGCACTAAAAAAAGCAAAATAAAGTAAATCCTTCAAAAACTAGGGGACCAGTTTTGATCCCTCCTCACAATCCTTGGCTGGTCAAAGTCACAGAGCCTTGGCCAACAATGCAGCACCCCAAGGGTGGCTGTAACACAAACAGCCCCATGGGGTCTTTGCCCTTATCCCACAAACCTTTGCCCAGGTGAGATGAAGTACCACAGCCTGTTCCCTGGGATGCTGCCCAGGTAAATTAACAAAGCCCATAAACACAACTATAAAAAAACTTATAGAAAATAAAAAAAAAGTCACAATTGCAAATTTCCCCAAACAACTACTGTTCATTAAAAAATTAAAACCCATAAAAAAGCTATTTTCCTTATAGAAAAGTCTCCATAACATTAACAAAAAAGACTTCTTTCCCTAAATAAACTAAAAAAAAAACTATTCTGAAAGTAGTATATTAACTAAAATTTTAAGTCTTGTATCTTTATATTATCAATTAAAAAGTTAAAAGAGAAAAGAAGAATTCTAAAGGTTTTATTCTAATTTCAATTTTAGGTTTTAATTCTAATTTTTTATTCTAATTTTAATTCTAATTTTATTCTATTTTAATTACTATTAACAATTTTTTCTTTATACCCTTTTATAATTTTAAACCTACTTTACCTTTCTTCAACCTCACAACAAAGAGTTTTAATAATTAACCAACTAATAATTAACCAACAATAAACCCACCACACTCATTAATACATTAACCAAGAAATCTCAAAATTAAAAAATCTCAAATTAACAAACCAAACTCACTACACTGGGGGTGGTTCTAGGCTGGCAGCAGAGCATCTTTGCCTCTTGATGCTCACAAGTGTTTAAAAGAAGCAGCCTGGTTCTTGAGGTTGCTGACAACCAGTGCATAACTGCATAGAAATAGGGGGATTCAAATCTTAGTGCCTTCAGTCTGCTGCTTCAAATTCAGCACCTTCCAAAGTGAAACTGGCTATATCATGCTCTCAAGGCTTTTTAAAGCAGAGACAGATCTACCAAAGGGGGGGGGCGGGGGAATAGTGCAAGTCCTGACCTTGGAAGATGTGGCAGAGATAAATAAAGAATTGATTATCCCATAATCCTGACTATCAGGTCCACCAATATAAAGGATGATTTTTTCACTGCTGCTGCCTCTCATACTTCAGAGGAAACATTGAATGGCAGCATTGAGATGCTGGGCAGGTTTACACTGGAAGGAATAAGGAAATTATAGCTGCTCAAGCAAGTACCACTGCTGGGCATGTGCTGATAACACAGAAAAGCTGGGGGAAAAAAACAAACAAAAAAAAAAAAAAAAAAAAAAAAGTCCACCAAACAAACCCCAAAGCCCCCCACCCCCACAGTCCTCTCTCTGCCACACTCTTCTGCCCTGTTGGATTAAGGCTCTCCAGTTTAGGAAGGGAATTACTCAGTCAAATGTGCCAAGATTCAGAGCCAGAGATGAGTTCCAGATGAGGAGATATCTCCAAACCCTTTTGGAGCTATGAGAAAGGAGCAATCACAGATGTTACACCCAGTGCCCGGACTGGGTCTGGCTCTGGGCACTGCTGCTCCTCTTGGGATGGCAATTCCAGGGCAGGGAAGAGATCTGTGGTGTGACACAGGGCATTGGTACCAGCCCCAGGCTGCTCCCATTTGCAGCCCTGTGGTTCCTCCCAGCCAGGAGCCCTCCCTGATCCAAAACACTCCTGGGATCTGCAGTAGGAAAATGCAGCAGCTTCTCCAGAAGTTGCTCACAGAGTGAAGCATCCCAGCCCAGCTGCTGCCTGCAGAGATAAGGAGCTCACAGCCCCTGCCCAGCCAAGTGCTGGCCCGTGAAAGCTGCTGGTGAGCCAGGACACAGCACCTGACACACCTGCAAGGACCTGGCAGACACCTCTGGCCAAGACAAAGCCCTCAGAGTTGGTGGGCAACCCCACCCAGCAGGTCTGCTGCAGTGGGAACACCAAGCCACACAACTGCTGCTGTAAATCCATCAGCCCCAGGCACAAAATTCACAGAATCACTGGGTTGGGAGAGACCTTCAAGATCATCGAGTCCAACCCAGCCCCAACCCCTCAACTAAACCCTGGCTCCCAGTGCCACATCCAGGCTTTGTTAAACACACCCAGGGATGGTGACTGCACCACCTCCCCGGGCAGCCATTCCAGAACTTTATCACCCTTTCTGTGAAAAACTTCTTCCTAATACCCAGCCTATATTTCCCTTGGTGCAGCTTGAGGCTGTGTCCTCTGGTTCTGTCAGTGCTGCCTGGAGAAAGAGCCCAACCCCAGCTGAGCACAGGCACCTTTCAGGGGGTTTAGAGAGTGATCAGGTCACCCCTGAGTCTCCTTTTCTCCAGGCTAAACAACCCCAGCTCCCCGTCATTAGCACAGCTCCCACTTGGTCCCTCCAGGCTCCTCTGGCAGTACTCTGGGGGCAGGAATGTCCCAGGGACCCTTAAACTGTCACCTACTCATCCATTTATCAACTAACAGTCTGTTTGTTCATAGCTCTCCATGCCTTCACCTCCTGCAATGTGTACCAGCAGCTCCCAGCCCTCCCTCCAGTCTCTGCTCCACAGGCAGGATAAACACAGGGAAGCTTCCCTAATCCCCTCAAGGGAGATGGCCACGCTTCACCCTCCCTCCACCTGCTCAGATTGCAGACTCTCACTCTAAACAGTTGTCCTGGGGTGACTTTATGATGCTCATATCCCCATTCTGTTTAGCCCAGGAATATGTTTTGCACCTTTAAGATTGGTTCTGAGAGCAAAGGGAGGGGAGAGAAGAAGCGTGCAGTTCTTATTCCCAAAATCATTTAAGACACAGCTGCAGCTACACCCCCAGCCTAATATTCAAAAATCGTTGTCTTTTCCAAGTAAAAGAGACATCCCCTATTCAAGAGCTTTCCCAGAAGAGGCAGAACAGGGAATACTTCCAGGTCCTTCACCCTGAGGAGGTTTCAGCGAGCCAGTTCAGGGTTCAGAGATTTCCATTTCCATTCTGATTCTGCAGTCAGGAGAGACGAGGGATGGCTTTGCAGTAATCTCTTCTCCTGTCTGTGCATTCAAATGAAGTGTGAAATTGGAAAGGAGGGAGTCTGAGCATCCTCACCTGTGCCTGGCTCCTGAGCCAGCCTTGCAGCCACCTCAGCAGCAGGAACAGCTGCCACACATGATGCTCAACCTCTCCCCAGCTACTCCTTGCTCTGCCAGCCAAGTGTCATGAGAAACTGGGGGGAAAAAACAGAAAAAAATAAACTAAGTGAAGCCCATCTTTCCCTTCCCTGGTGATTCCCATTAGAACAATAAACTCAAATCCCAGCAGCTGGTACCAAAACTGACAGGTCTGCAAGGGATCTGTGAGGAAAGAGCAGTTCCCTTGCAATGCAGTGTGTCCTTTTTGGAGAAGACAAATTTGCCTCATGAGAAACCCCAAGAGGTGCTGCTGTTGGACTGATGCAAGTTAGCAATGACTCTGTTTTGAGAGGCTGTTGAGAGAGATGATGAAATTTGACTTCTGGGCTGCTTGCTGTGAGGCAAAGAGGATGCACATCCCTTGGTGGCGTACCCTGCCTGCCCTCTGGTATTGCCACCTGCTCTGACACCCAGGAAAAGCCTTTGGGAAGCTCCCAGGGCTGCTCTCCAGGACACTGTCAGCAGCTGGCCCAACCTGCAGAACCACAGCCCCTCAGATCTCCTGCCTTCCCAGCTCCTGGGCAAGCAGGGCAACACCTCCAGAAGGGAAAGACAAAATGCTTCACCCTCAGAGTGTGAGCTCAGATAAAAGTCCTGGCTGTTCAAAGCAGTTACAGTTTTAAAACATGGACACAGAGACAGGATCTGGGGGAGCTGAGCAACCCGGAAGCTTAAAACTTTTGTCAGACAACAATTCTTCCTGAATTGCTCTGAGCAACAGCAAGGTCCAACAGCTGTTAATTCCCTAAAGCAGAAAAGTAGAGTGGAAGTTTTTTTAAGTCCCATTTTTTTCCTTCTTTCTCTTCTAATAGGAGCCTGGAGAGCACAAACTTTTGTCATCTATCCACGTTTTATTGGATATGGATCAGTGCAGAGATGTTTTCCTTAAAGGATCCAGACAAACCTCACTTGGCATGGTCTCATCTCTGCTTCAAAGAGAAAAGTAGCTAGACAGAGCCCAGCCCAACACAGCAGAGTGGGCAGAGAGCCCATCCAGCTGCCAGAAAAAAATCACCCAACAGATACACACAGCAAACCAGAGACTCAGAGCACCTGGGTTCAGGGAGCTGTTCCTAGAAGTGAGGTCCCCACAGTGCTTTCCTGGGCAGGTGATGCTCCAGGAACTGAATGCTGTACACACTGAGAGCTGGGAAGAGAGAATTCCTGATGGGAAAAGGGATCATGCCTGCAGATCTGAATTCAATCCCAGAGGACTGGATTGCTGCCAGTGCTGCCACAGACAGGCTCTGACTGCAGACCACAGCTCCACAGATATTTGCCAGCATTTCAGCTACCATCAATTGTTGGAACCCTGGCCACTGAGAATTTCAGACTTTCTGTGCTGACAGACACTGACCCCCAAGAGAACTCTGCATTTGACCTGAGGCCGTGGAGAAGCTTCCAAAATGGAATGATAGCACTGGGATTGTGGGTGTGGAGTTTGAATAGAAGTGTGTAATATCACAGGGTGGAAAACTTAGAATTTAAGGGTTTAGAATATAGGAATATCTATAAAGCAAGATGGAGATTTTAGGGCAGAGGCTGGTCCTTCTTCTTCACCTTCTTCTTCACCTTCTTCTCCATGGGTTTGAGTGGTTTTGTGTAATTGGATAAAAAAGTCCCCATTGCAGGCCATGGGTAGTTGGTTATTGGGTTAAAAGTAAAAATAATTTAGGTGTCATTTCTTAATTGGACAGTTTATCCTTAAAAGGCCTTGTAGAGAGAGAGATGTGGCTCCTTTTTAGTTTGTTAGAGAGAAGGGCTGTAGAACTCACAGCTTGTGAGACTGTAACATAGATAAGAACTAATAAACATCTGAGTCCAAACAATAAATACCATCTTCTGCATTTAATCCTGACCCTGGCAAAAAAGGAGCAAAGGCTCTACAATCGATGAGCCAGGCTCCAGGTGCAGGGGGAAGAGGAAAGCTGTGTTTGACAGCATTTGTATTTGTCTCTCTACACATAAAAATATGATTAAGGCTATTAAATAAACCAATTTGTTTTTATGGGATTGTTTCCTTGGTTAGAGCTAATGCTTAGAAAACCACGAGCCTCACCAACACAATTCCCACTGGGAAACACGAGGCAGAAGCTCGTGCTGGGTGAAATTAAAGCTGCACAGAGTAAAAGGAAGAGCATTAATTTTCCTGTAGATACTGATTTTCTTTAGATTAGGGAAATGCTTGCACACACTCATCAGTAAAAACCAAGCAGAAAAGAGAATAGAAAACTTTTATGAGGAAATCATCACTTAGCCCCCAAAAGGAATTTAAACGAGGAGTTTAGACATTTGACATTACTTTCAATTCCAAACAAGAATGGAAAGCTGGAATGCTGAGGTCTCTTGTGAGCTGAAAAATGAGACATTAGGGAGCCCTGGATGAGAAAGTTTGAAATTAAATGTTTCTTTTCAACAGAGTCACAGTACGTTGCTAAATACACCCTTAGGCTTGAGGTGAAGTAAGAGGAAAAAAAATCTTTTAAAAGTTTTTGTCTTAATGAATATTTACCATGGAAAATATCAGTGGAAGCACATTTTTTAATTACAGAAGGGTCTTTTCGCTAACATTACTCATCTGTGGTTTTAAGAGGCTTTGGAGAAGGCTGGGATTTTGGAGGAGGTGTATGAATTACTGATTAACTCCACAGGAGAGCTCTGAGCTGTGAAATCTCAGGGCTGGAAAGCAGCATTTCAGCAGGGCACTTGTGTCATCTTTACATCACCTGTAGGCAGGAATTACAGCAAGACAAGCTGAGATGTGTGGACTGCTCAGCTGAAGGGATCTCAGTGTAACCACAGGAAGGATTTCAGGCTGAGGGAATATCAACAGCACAGGCAGCTGTGAGTTGCTAAGTCAATACCAGTGGGACAAGGGCTTATCTTTCTGAAGTGAGTCTTATTAGCTACATTTTTAGCTCATCATTTTTGGGTTTTTTTTGTTTGTTTTTTTTTTTAAGCTAACTTTACTGGAAAGAGGAGATGGAAAAAAGAGATACCTGAGTACAGACTGCTGCCAGACAGAAGTATGACAGGCTGACAGGCAATGTCCATATGTTTCCCTCATGGAGAGTGTGCTACTCCTCATCTATAAATAATGCAAGAGAACTGGCTGCAAAGAATTAGCTTGTGGTTATTCTGTTATTCAGTGCACACAGAGCTGAGACCTGGGTTCATTAACCTGAGCACTGGGAGAACAGGGTGTGGGATGTCAGCTCAGCTGTCACTGCCACAGCACGGCCAAAGGAGGTGGCAGGAGGATTTGGGCAAATTATTCTTCCCACAGTTGGGAGCCTGGGCTGATAACACCAGCGTGGAGCAACACCGAGCTGTGGGATGAAGGGACAGGCCAGCTCCTAATTTACAGTGCACAAGCTGTTACTGCCAAGGTATCACATTGTCCAGCCTGTCTGCTTTTCCCTCCATGGGAAGCCTGCCCATCCCAGCAGCACAGCACAGCACTGTGTTCTGAGCTGCTCCAGGGTGTCAGATTAAGCTCTTCTCTGACCCAGAGATGGGGTAACTGAGAGGTGTTTTAAAAACTTTTATTCCATTTTCAGTCTCATGTGAGGGGTGAAACAATACAAATGCTATAATTCACACCATCACAACCAGAAACCAACTATTTCCTAATTACAATATATTATAAGTGTTTCTTGGCCTATCAGCTTTTGCCACACTATGCTGTAAATGCCTTAAAGCCAATCACCTAAAATTACCCCTCATGGGTCCTACAACAATGCATCTTTCATAGTTCTATTTCTCTAAAGTGTCTAGTCTTATTTGCAAGGCCACCCTTTGAAACTTGTTTCTAGTTCCATTTCTCTCTCCACAATATCTGTCTTATTCCATGGCATTTCTAAGTCAACATTTCTTATATCAAGGTTTGCATACAGATGCACAATATGTGAGCCTTCTGTCAGGTTTTGAGAATTCCCTACAAACCCATTTCCCACACCAGGGCACTGCTGGGACATGTCTGTTCAATGCTGCTTCATCTCTCCACACAAAGAGCATCAAACCCAACCACTGCTCACCCCAAGGGACTGCTCCAAGGGGTCCTTTCTTTTCCATCTTCCCCTCCTGCAGTTCCCCTCTCATTTCTGTGCATAAAGCCCCCAGACCCCTCCCTGCTCAGAGCTGTAGTGCCACGCTGAGCACATGAGCCAGCCTGGGGACCAGAAGCAGCATAATCACATCAGCACAGGCCTGCACCCAAATGAAGCAGTTGTAGGGATTAGCAGGGCTAATTGGCACCACACAGAGCTGCTGTGCCTGCCCTGCCTCGGGGACTGGAGCCCAGCACAGTCAGACACAGCTCAGAGCTCCCTGCTGTGCTCCTCACACCCTGGAGCCACGCCAAGGGCAGAGGTGCATCCCACAGACACTTCTGGAAGAAACAGCACAGAATTTCCCTCCCTGCCACCCCTCTGCAGGAACAGACACTAACTGGCCCAGCCGGTTCAGACAAGGGTCTCTTCTCCTCCCCTCTAGATGGAAGCACAAGATGGGTCTGGGTAACCCCAACACCAGGCTCCAGGGTCCCCATGCACTAAACCTGCCTGTTGAACTTATCCTCAGCTGTGTGAACAGAGCATTTCAAGGTTTCACCAAGGTCTAAGTGGGCTTTAGTAACCTTTAAAGATGCATTTGAGCAACCTGAGTAACCTTTAGGGAAGCCAGCAGACATTTGAGCAGCTCTCTGAACGGGAGCAACCCAAAGAAGAACCCACCAGATTCTCTTCCCCTGTCATTCCTCACTGCATAACTTCATGGTTTCTCTTCACTCTCATTTTTTTCCATGCTCTCCCACAAGACATTGGAGAGATGTCTTCCATCTACCCAGGCATCAGACTTTTGCTGCTACCTGAGATGGCACAGACACGGGGACCATTAGATCAGCACAGGTTTGGGAACAGCAGTTCTTGGCAAGGTTAAGTCTCAAAGTGATGCCTTAAGATTTTAGCCTTTAAGTTTTTCAAATCCTGCACAGCATTAGTGCATAACTCTGAACTCCATATAAAGTGTCAGCTACTGCCTTCACATTTTGGTCAGACAAAACAATTCCTCTGGACTTGAAACCTCAAGGACACCCTACAGCCTCAGGCCCCAAAAGTATGAACAAAATTGAATTGTGGGGGAGCAAACTGGGGCAATAGGACTTTATTACCTCAAGCTGTAATTAGAGAATTAACCTCTGATATGTAAGTGGACCAAACTTTAAACTGTCTGAAAAACTCATGACTGTTTCCATTTTGGGTGTAGCCTCTGTGAGGCTCTTGCACTGCCCAAGGTGTAACTATTGAAGGTCTTTAATAAATACCCACTTTATTCTCTTAACCTTGTCTAGCCTCTGTTCTAGGTAGACACTCCAAGGCATCAAAAGCAATCCACAAAACCACAAAAAGCTGCCCGAAGATGCCCACAAAGGGTGGCCTGGGAGGCTCAGGGACTGTGTGTGCTGCACAGTTGCTGAACACCCACCCACATGAGTACATTTGGGGTTTGCTCACCAGGAGCACAGGGACATAGGCAGAAAGGAGCAGTGGCAGAGATGAAGAAGTTTGGCACAAGGCAAGGACTGTGCAAGACAAGAGATAAACAGGTGAGGTGGGAGTCTGGCACAGGGGAGAGGAAAGAGGGATAAAGATGGGAGAGTTTGAGAGATGCTGCCTGTCAGGTGCTGGCACACACCAGCAGAAAGCACATCAAAACTCATCAAATGTCCTGACAAGAAACTTTGTCAAGGAGTGCTGACCAGTGAGAGCTGGGATTTTTTGCACAACTCGCTGCCAGTTTGGAGGGAGAAGGCAGAAGCTCTTGTCAGAACGGGATAAAACCCATTTCCTTACACTTCTCCCACTGCATATTTTTAAAGCTTTGAGAAATCATCCTGCTGGAAAAAGCCTGTGTTGTTCAGCAGTGAGTTACAGCTCAAGGGAACATCCAGAGCAACTCTTGGGAAAGGCTCCAAGAAGTGAAGTTTACTTGTTCCTTTGGCAAAGTGTTCACATAGGATGCTCTTGTGGGGAAGGGACACAAGTCTGGCATGTCTCTTGTTCCAGCCTCATCTGGCTGGAAGCAGGGGAGAGCGTGAGCTCCAGTTTGGGAGGGGATGGGTTATCACCAAGCTCTTTCACCCACTCCACTCAGAGTCACAGGAACCTTCCCCATCCTGGCATCTCCCAGATATGGAAGAAGCAGAAGCACAGCAGGTTTGCTCTCAGACCAAGGACATGGACAGCCTGCCAGCTTTAAATCCCAAATCCAGGCACCCCTGACATAAACAGTATTTTGATCTGCTTTGTCACAGTCTGAGCCAAGGCAGCAGGAGATGAAGGGCTGAAGTTTTAGAAGAGATGGATCAAAAGAAAAAAAACATGGGGTCAGCTTTATCTTACCCTGGAGAGAAGAGAATGAGAAAAAACTGATGAGCAGAAATGTCCTTGTTTGAAAAGACAGGTGTCGGCTAAGGAAGGCAGGAGCCTCCCCTGAAATGGAAAATGTAAACCCCTTCCCTCTGAATTATTATCATTTTGAAATTAAGGGATTCTCAGGCAAAGATATGGGAATAAGAATAACTATTCTTTGCTAGAAAAATTTTTAAAAATACAAATGCAATAATACAAAAACAAAAAAACCAACTGGCAGAGTAAGAGTAAGAGCTGACCCCCTCTGGGTCAGGGTGTTGCACAGTCCCATTCCATGGTGGCTGCTCCTCCTGCAGTGCCAGGGGTGGCTCTGGTGGAGCAGGGATCCTGGAGAAGGGGGGAGTTTTCCTCTGCAGCTCCAGGGCTGCTGGAGATGGGCCTGGTCTCCTCTGGGAATGCAGTGGAGCAGAAAGCTGCTCCTCTGGGAATGCAGTGGGCAAAGGCTGCTGTGGTGTCCCAATCCTCAGATTGGATCCAGGTAGGAATGCTTGGCTCCTCCCCTGGGTGGAGCATCTCCCCATGGGATGATGGAATTTTATCAGCCAGGCAGGGACACTCAGTGGCCATGGACAGAAGAGATCTCCTGGAGGGAGGATTGGCTGTGGGAGAGATAAAGAAAAAACTGCCCAATGAACAGCAGAGAACTGCCCCAGCTCGGACAGATGGTGACAGAATGCACACCCCCATTTCCAATTTAAGACAATGACAAATGCAGAAAATCTAAAGCAGAAGGATGACTTAGAAGGGAGAGGCTGAAGCACTTCAGCATTCAGAAGGCTGCACATAATCACCTGGAACCAGGTAGAGACTGTGCAAGGAAAGAGAGGATTGCTTCTTGGTGCAACACTGAACTTCCCTGCAGGGACACAAAGAAGAAGAAGAGAAGATTTCCCAGCACAGGGACCTGCTGAAGGACCAGGCTGGAGCTGCAGACACCTGCCTCCCCTCCAGCTGCATGCTACTAAGCAGGAGAGAAGGGGCAGCTTGGCCACCCTGGTGGGACACCCTTAGGTCTGAGCAAACATCTCCCCAAGCTCCTTCAGCTTAAACACACCAATTTGCATAAACACAGCCCGTGGGGACTTATTTTCTAGGTTCATGTGTGCAAAATTGACAGAAAATGTCTCTAGGGATGTGTAAAAACACTGAAACACTCAGATTCATGACAAGATCTATGATCAGAGGGAGCTGTGAAGGCAGCCTGGAGCAGTGAGAGCCTGGACACAACCAGCCCTTGCATGGAAGAATTTGTTTTGTACCATAGAAAGATTATTTTTATTATTAATTTTCTTCCTGTTCATTGTTCCTTTTCTTTCTAAATCCCTCCAGAAAACACCAGGGGTTGTATATGAAGGGCTTCAGATGTCAAAGAATGCTCTCTGGTGCATTTAACAGCTTCTTTATCACTTCTGAAAGAACCTGGGGTCAGCAGTCTAGACTTGGTATCTTCAAATGGTTTTTTAAAAGCAACATTTTCAGTCCAAGTATTCTTAACTCAGTGTAAGCACCGCAACCCTTAAAACATGGATTTCTTTTTATACAGTGAGTTAAAAGCCAGGAAATCAAGGAAATAAAATAAATACACCTGACTATGATCTCTCCTGCTTTATGAGCTTATTTCAACGATGCCAGAACTGTGTTCACCCAAAAGCTATGAAGAAGGCCAGGAATGAAACAGCTTCAGCTTTAACTCTGGAGTGTTGCTTCTTGCTTCTAGTTCTGTGTAGTGAAGAACTAAAAATAAATGAATGTGATGCCAGTTTTCCAAAGGAGGTTTCAGTGATGAGTAGAGGGACTATGGAGGAGTAAGGATGGTGGAGTAAAGAGGGTGAACAGGCACTTGAGTAAGCAGAGTGGAGAAAAGGCAGCTCTGGTTCTTGAAAGAGAAGCTCTGCCCCAGGAATAGACTGGAGCTCTCCCAAGGAGCCCATGAGGGTAGAGAAATGTAATTCCAGCAGTTTGTTTGGATTATCAGAAAGCAGTCAGCAAGGTCCTCCAACAGCTAATCTTCCACGAGCCCAGAGCAGAGGTCATGAGACAAATATATAATTGGTTAAAAGTTAAGAAACAAAGTGTGGGGGTAACTGGTCAGTTTTCAGAGGGGACAATCACATGTGGTGTCCAACCATCCAGCACCTTCTTAAGTGAGCAGGGGGAAAAGGAGTGAAGGGAAAAATGACTAAGTTTGCAGATGATGCAGGGAGATTCTGGAGAGCAAAGTCCAACAAAAACATTAAACTTGTTTGCTTCTTGATCCTGATAATATCTGAGTCTCCCAGCTAGGGCTGCACTCCCAGCAGCAAATGCTTCTCTGGGTTCACACAGACCATGCCAAGCCCTTGCAATGTAATAAATGTGCTTAGAAAGGCCAGGCCAAGCCCTTGCCATGTAATCAGTTGCCATCAAACAGCCAGGTGGGTCCCTGCACTGTGCCCTGGACATGGCAGTGGGGCTGCCAAGGCACAGCCATGCCAGGAGCAGCTCCTGGGAAGGTCTGGCAATGAAGGTTGGAAGGGAAAATGCTTCAAACTGCTGGGCAGAGTTGGCACAGGTAGCAAAGGCAAAAATCTGCCCTTCCCTTCTGCCCCAGTGAAGTTCTGTCAGCTCCCACTGCTCTTGGTGCACAAGCGAGGGATTTCTGTTTGCTGTACTGAGAGGAGGAGGCACAGCCAGATGTTGCACTGGCACAGAGTCCTGGACCATCACTTGGATAATGTCCCAAGGGGACAGGAACTCAGCCAAGGTCAGCACGGGTCACCCAGAGCCTCTTTGCAAAAAGCTGTGGGATGTCTAATTGCAGTCATTAGCGAATTGAGTCACACGCTGCTAATGCAGGCTGGCAAAAGGAGCTTCAAGCCACCCAAATCCTACAATGTTTTGCTTGCACTTAACACTGCAGGTGTTTAAAGGCTCTCAAGAACCATCCTCCCTTGCAGCAGGTGCCCAGCCTCTCCCATTTGGGTTGAACACAGCAAACTTGCAAAGTGGGAAGTGCTTCAAGGCTTCCTGCCAGCCCCAGCCCCTGAGCCTGGCTGTTCTCACCTTCTCCCCAGCCTGCAGAATCATCTTATTCCAAAAACCCTGCTAAAGACAGTGCTGGCTTTTCAGCCCTGCTAAAAATAGTGCTGGCAACATGGGAATAGCCAGGGTGTGGACTAGCAAAGAACTGTGGAGATTTGGGTGGCAGGGATGGGACAGGCTCACCTCTCAGGAGCTCAGGAGGGGACCAGAGCAGCCTGAAGTGCTCTGAGCCCAGAAGATGTTTGGGAAACCTCCCTGCAACTTGAGCACACGCTTCAGATGCAATATTCCCTCCCTGTTTGCAATATTCCCTCCCTATTTACAATATTGGCTCCCTGTTTACACTTGGAGCAGCCTTCATGGTGGAGTCAGGGTGGCTTTGAGCACAGCCATGGTGTGTAAGCATGGAAAGGATGCACTTCATTTCACCTGAATCTCTTCATCTGCACAGCCCCAGGGTGATACAGCATGAGACAGGATGCAAAATGGGAGGATGAAACAGCAGAAAGCAGCTGGAGCAGCCACTTCCAGAGACAGCAGCTCAATCATGGGGGCAAAACCTGCATCCCACAGCAGCCTGAAGGGAAGGGAGAGATGATGTTCTCAGGGTCTGAGACACACAAGAGAATTTCAAACTCTGCTGATTGCTGCACTGAGTGGGGCTTTTTTATCCCTTAGAGTGTTTTTTCATTAATACAGCTATGTGTACATTTTGACCAGTCTGGAAAACAAGGGATGCTGTTCCCTTTGTCTCACCAATAAAACAGCTTTGACACCCCTCCCAAAATTCAAAACCCAAACCCCACCCCATCTTCAGCCATATGAAGCACCCAAAGGCCATGGCACACTGCAAAGGGAGTTCCCAGCCCAGTAGGAACAATCTGCTTTAAATTTTAAGGCCTCCAATTGTGCAGCACTGGTACAATAAAAATGTACCACCAGGGTATTTTGTGCTGCAGCTTCATGTTACTTTCATGGAATGTCTTTTGTGGCTGCTGCCACAAGTTTTTCAGTGCCATGGCTGTGAGATCAGCAGAAAATATTTATAAAATATTAAAATACTAAAATAAAATAATATTTTGATATTTTAAATATTTAAATATAAAATATTTGCAGTGAGTCCAACAAGGTGCTGTGTCCACATACAGAGTGAGGTGAGAGAAGCTTTGAACCTTACCAAGTGCTTGAGGAATAAGAGGGAGATGATCTCAGGGTGCCAAGAGGGCACTGTCAGAGCAGCTCAGCATGGATGAGAGCAGGAAGGGAGGCAGGGTGGGAGCAGCACAGCTGGGACAGGTCAGGTGTTGCCTGTGGTGTGGCCTCGGCCACCAGAGTGATGTAAATTCAAAATAAACTGGGTTGCACCAGAGCAGTCAGTCTAACAGGGCAGAAGGGCATTGCCTGGGCTGCAGATGGGCAGTTCCATGGGTTTGGCTGCACCCCCTTCTCACACCAGGGCTGGGGGGAGCCCTCAGCAACCCCAAACCCACCCTCAGCCCCCCCATCTGCTGTGGGCAGCCCCTTCCCACTGAGCAGGGCAGCACCTGGAAACAAAAAAGCCTCCATCAGGTAAAGTGTGTTACTTTGGTCCAAACCAAGGCAAAGAAAAGCATTTTGAGACAATCAAACACACTTTCCAACTGTGGAACCAGGCACCTGCTCAGTCTTCCCACTGCTTTTGACCAGGGAATTAAGCCATTTATTCTACATTAGAGCCATTTCCAGAGGAATTTCCCTCGGACACAAAATGCCAGCAGCCACTTCCCTCTGAAGGAGGGCTTTCAAAATGCAGGAGCAAACAGTGGTGGGAAGGGAGAGTGGGCAGGGGAGTGCTGCACCCTGAGAGAAAACAGAAAAGAAAGAAGGAACCACAAGAGAGCGTGGCACAGGTGGAGTGCCACATCCACTGCTCACTTCAGCCAACACCCTCCAGCCTGTTCCACATCAAAAGTTCCAGCAGAGGAACAAACACAGTGCAGCCACCTCCCCCGTGCCCTGCAGGGTCCTCTGCTGCTGCCCAGACCTCGTGCTGGTGACACAGCTGTCCCTGCAGATGGGGACTGGCACAGAGGAGGCATCTGCTCCCTGTTCTTCATCCCAGGAAGCAACCCATGGAGGGCAAAATGCTTTATTTAAAAACTGGCACATACTTTTAGAGTCTTTTAAATAGCACCTGTCATTTTTGGCAGTGCTTTTAGCTGCAAGTCTTTCTTTTTCAAGGTCCCTGCACGGAGCTGTTCCCAACTGCCTCAGCAGGGAGCTCACAGCAGTGCAGGGTGCACAGGAGGTTCATGAGCAAATCCCTGAGGAGAGAGACTCAGCTGCTGGATTTTGAGGAGAGGAAATTTCAGATTAGGCCCTTTTTTGACTCAGAGATGGGGTAACTTAAAGGTGTTTTAAAAACTTTTATTCTATTTTCAGTGTCATGTGAAGGGTGGGACAATACAGATGTTATAATTCGTCTTATCACAATTAGAAGCCAACTATTTCCTAATAACAATATAAGTGTTTCTTAATTTATTAGCTTTTACCATGTTATAAATACCTTAAAACTAGTAATCTAAAATTACAATACATTATGAGTGTTTCTTAACCTATCAGTTTTAACCACACCATGTTATAAATACTTTAAAACCAATCATCTAAAGTTACTCCTCAGAAGTCCTACCACAATACATCTTTCATAGTTCTATTTCTCCAAAGTATTTTGTTTTATTTACAAAACCATCCTCTAAAACTTATTTCTAGTTCCATTTCTCTCTCAACAATGTCTGTCTTATTCCATAACATTTCTAAGTCAGCATTTCTTATCTCAAAGTTTACATACAAATACATACTATGCAAACCTTCTACCAAATTTTAAGAATTCCCTATAAATCCATTTCCCACAAGGAATGAGTTTATCTCACTCAAATCACATAGCCAATGGGTGACCCAGTATCAGAGTAAGAGGGTCCCCAGCCAGGTAATAATTGGTATTGACTCCATGTATTAGAGAAGGCTGATCAATAATCTTTATT
>WBNO01030070.1:0-16649 GCA_013400575.1 Peucedramus taeniatus
CCCTTTTCCCTTTTATGGGATCCCACATCCCCCATCCCACCCCACAACCTCCTCAGACCCGCGCACGGCCCAAATCCTGCCCTTTCCAACCCCAAAAAATCCACCTCCGGTGAGCACATCCCCCCTGGGACAGTGTCTGGCAATCCCCCGGAGCCCAGGGAACGCCGGCATCGCTCACCCCGGAGCCGAGCTCCCCTTGGGGTGAGGGATGGATCCCCATCCCCGCTCCCCGCGGCGGGTGGGTGGCTCCCCCATCCCATATTAGAGACGCCCCTGGTATTTCAGGATGGGATTTACGCCCTATCCCGCATCCCGGGCCCTGGGAAGGAAGCCGCGGTTCCCCGGAGCGAGCGCTCCCCGCGCATCCCGCCCCGCTGGAGCGGCCGCGGTTCCGGAGCGCTCCGGGGAACCGGGCAGGAGAAACTTTTCATCCCCGCTCCGCATTGTTCGCACCCAGCGGGGCGGCCATTCAGCCTCCCACCAGGCGCAGGGTTGGGTTTCCAGCCGGAAATTTCCGTCCCGAGCTACAAAAAGTCACATTTGGCCCCCAAAAAAATAAAGCATGGGGGGGGGGGGGAGAGAAAAAAAATTTCTCGTCCTCCATCCCGCGCCTTGGGGCTCTCCAAATATTTCTGTGGATGCAAAGGGGTCCCGGGGGAACAAAGCACGGACACGGCGCGGCTGCCCCGAACAATGGGGCCGGATATTTTGTGATGTGAGCGGAGCCCGCTCATATCCGGCCTGCCAACCCCATCCCAGGCGCTCCGGGGAAAAAAAAAACCGCTTTAAAAAATGATTTTTTTATTTTTAAGGAAAAAAAATGGATTTTCTGTAAAAAAGATAGTTGGTGGATTTTTTTAAGATTTAAAAAAGGATTTTTTTTGTTTGTCTTTATGGTTTTTTTTGGGAAAAAGCGGGTTTCTTTCCTTAGAAAAAAGGAGTTTTGCAGAAAAAAAAAAGATGATCTTTCCCTGGAATAAGGTCCCTTAAAAAAAAAAAAGCCTTTGAGGAGATAAAGGGGGTTTAGGAAAAAGAGAAGGTGCTTCTATTTTTTTAAGAAGAAGGGTTTATAATTTTTTAAAAAGGCACTTTTTTGAGAGGAAAAAACGCCTTTNTGAGAAAAAAAACCCCTTTTTTTTTTTTTTTTTTTTTTTTTTAAGTGGGCTTTGTTAAGAAAAAGCTTTGGGGGGAAAAAAAGTGTTTTATTTTTCCTTGAAAAAAACCAGACTTTCTGGAAAAAACAAGTGCTTAAAAAAAACCAAAATAGCCATTTTTTTACAGGAAAAAGAAAAGGAAGAAAATGGACTTGATAGCTCTACAAAGAAACTCTCTACATTCTACCACAAAAAATGGGTTTGGAAAAAAAGGGATTTTTTCTTTAAGTAAGGAGGATGTTTTGGAAAAGATGCTTTTCTTGAGAGAAAAAACCCATTTTTCTTGAGTAAAAAAAGTGCTTTTTTGGGGAAAAAAAGCTCTTTTTTTTTCAAAAAGCAGGTTTTTGTTTTTGTTTTTTTAACGACTTCTTAGGAAAAAGGTCTTTTTGCAGACAAAAGCATGGATTTTGGTGAGAAAAATAAGGCTTTCATGGGAAAAACTGGGTGGAAAAGTGCTTTTTTTTTTTTGAAAATAAATTTTTTTTGAGAAAAAAGAAATTNATGGGTGGAAAAGTGCTTTTTTTAAAAAAATTTTATTTTTGAGAAAAAAGAAATTTTGGGGTAAGCTTTTTTTGTGGGGGAAAAACCTTTGGTGAGAAAAAATATTCTTTTCTTTGCAGGAATAGGAATTTTTGGAATAAAACTAGTGCTTTGAAGAAAAAGAGGTGCTGTCCTGTGGTGAAAATGTGCCTTTTTTTTGGAAAGAAATGCCTTTTTTCAGGAAAAAAAGCTGCTTTTGCAGGAAAGAAAAGGCCTTTTTTGAGGAAAAATTGCCCTTTCTGAAAAAATGAGGCTTTTTTTGGGTACAAAGATCTTTCTGGGGGGCAAAATTCTGACTTTTTCTGAGACGTGGGCTCCTCGGAGGTGGCACTGCGGTGGTGCCCAGGTGCCACTCCCCAGTGTCACTGTGTCCTGTCCTGACAGGGCTGAGTGTCCCTCCAGGACACCAAAGGAGCCAGGGCCATCCCCTGTGTCCCTCCTGCACATCCCGGGCTGTGGGGTCACTGCCTGACCCCAAACACGCCCCCGTGCCCTCCCCATCCCCAGCACCCCCACTCCCAGCTGGGAACGGACAGAAAAGACACGGCCAAGGTTACATAAATATTCCAAGCCACCTTTGGGGCTTTCTTCCATTTATTTCCCATGGATTTGGGTACTTTTCCAAAGGAAATCTCGTGCTGACGTGGTCTGTTCGTCCCATCCCATCCCGGCCCCCTCCCATCCCCACCTCCCTCTTCTGGATGCTCCAAATTGGCCTTTTTTGCACAATTTTTTTCTGGTCTGAAGAGTGTTTTGTGGTTTTTTGGTTGGTTGGTTGGGTTTTTTTGTTGTGTATTTTGGTTCTTTTTTGGGTTTGGTTTGGTTTGGGTTGGGTTGTGTTTTTTTTGCGATTACCCCTCCATTTCCCCCAAACCTTCTGTTTTCTGCTCCCAGAGCAGGAATTACAATTTCCATCCACTTGGTGTCAGCTCCGGCCCCACCATCCGTCCGTCCATCCCAAACCACCCCAACCCCAGCCGGTTTGGTGGATCCATTACTGCCCTGCAGCTGAAACCCTTGGTTTAGCAGCATTAGAAAGGAGCAGCTCACGATTATCCTGTGGGATCCGCACAGGAATTCAGCCCATTTCCCAGCTGGAATCCCGCTGGGTGCCAGACCAGCCCTGGGAATGCACCACCTTGTAGAGCTTCAAACCTGCATCTTTGGGTTAATTAAACCCTCCCCCAGTTAATTTGAAATTGGATTAAACTCTGGGATGGGGGAGATATCCCGAAATGGAGCTTCTGCTTTTGGTTGTGGTGGGAGTTTTTTATTGGTGTGTTTGAAGCAGAATGAGCCGAAAGCTCTTGGGGCACTGAGCCTCGGGGAATTTAATGCCTGGAATATTTAGTGCCTGAGGAATTTAGCGTTGGGGTATTTAGCTCTGGGCATTAAACACCGGGACGTTTAGCTTCGGGGAATTTAATGTTGGGGCATTTAGCGTTCAGGGAATTTAGTGCCTGGGGAATTTGGCACCGAGGCTTTTGGCTCCAGAATATTTTGTGTCGCTGCATTAAACACCAGGGCATTTAGCTCCGGGGAATTTAGTGCCTGGAGAATTTGGTGCCTGAGGAATTCAGTGCCTGGGGAATTTGGCATCAGGGCATTTGGCTCTGGGATATTTAATGTTGGTACATCAAGCATCAGTGCGTTGAGCTCTGGGGCATTCAGTCCCTGGGGAATTTGGCATCAGGACTCTGAGCTCTGGGGCATTGAACTCCCGAGTATTTACTATGGGGACAGCAAGCACCCAGGGAATGTAATGCCTTGGGAATTTGGCATCGGGGCGTTTGCCTCTGGGGCATTTAGCTCCGGGGTATTTAGCATTGGGGAATAGTGTTTGGGGAATTCAGTGCCGGGGGAATTTGCCAACGGGACATTCAGGAAAAGGACACCGAAGATTCGGGCATTTACCAGCAGGGCACTGAGCCCTGGGGCATTAAACACCGCGGCGCTGAGCTCTGGGGGTTTGGTGTCGGTGCATTCAGTGCCTGGGGGATTTAGTGCCTGGAGCATTTAGGGCGGGGGCGTTTAGCAAGAGAGTTCAGAGCTGGTGTGTTTCCCAGCGGGATATTCAGCTCTGGGATGTCTTACACTGGGACATTCTCACATCTATGCAGAAAGCACCGGGGAGCACCGGGCAATAGACAATGGGGTATTTAGGGTTGAGGCATCAAATATCGGGATGTGCAGCTCTGGGTATTTAGGGTCGGGGTGTTAAGCATTGGTGTGTTTAGCTCTGGGGTATGCATCTCTCCATAAAACACCGGGGCATTTAGGGAATGGACTTTTAGTGTTGGTGCATTTTGGCACTGGGGCATTGAACATTGGGACAATCAGCTCTGGGGCATTTAGGGTTGGGATATTGAGTACTGGGGAGTTTTGATCAACAACAACAACAAAAAAAATCAATTCAGCTCTGGGGCACTTGGTGTTGGGGCTTTTAGCACTGGAATATTAAGCACTGGAGCATTCAGCCCTGGGGCTTTTAGGGTTGGGGCATTAGCAATAGGACATTGAGCTCTGGGGCATTAAAATGGGGGAATTTGGCCCCAGGGGTTTGGTGTTGCAGCAGAAAAGCATCGGTCATTAAGACTGGTGTGTTTAATCCTGGGGTATTTACCCTCAGTGTTTAAAATGCTGGTGAATGTTGCACTGGGGCGTTTGGCTCTGGGACATTAAACACGAGGGTGCTTAGCTCTGTGACATTAAACATCAGTACATGAAATATTGGAGCATTTAGCACTGAGCCATTAAGAGTTAGTGTAATTAGCACCAGCTCATTTAGCACTGGGGCATTTAGATCAATGCATAAAGGGGAATTTAGCTCTGGGGTATTTAACACCAGGGCATTGAGCACCGGGGTGCTGAACATTGGGGCAAGTAACTTTGGGGCATCGATTGTTGGGGCATTGAGCCCCGGGGCAATGCTTAAAACGTGAATGAATTTAGCTCTGGGGCACTTGGTACTGGGGCATTAAAGAGGGGCATGTTTAGATCTGGGTTGTTTAGGACTGGAGCATTTGACACTGGAGCATTACACACTGGGGAGCTCGGGTCTGAGGTATCAAACCTTTGGTGTTTAACTCTGGGATGTTAAATATCAGGGTGTTTAGCTTGGAGTATTTAGGGCTGGAGCATTGAACATGAGGGTGTTTAGCTCTGGGGTATTTATTATTGGGGCATTTAACATCAGGGTGTTTAACTCTGGGATGTTTAAGGTTGGGGCATTTGGCACTGGGGCATTGAGCATTGGGGAATTTGGCTCTGGGGTGTTAAACATCTGATGCTTAACTTTGGGTTATTAAACAAGGGGGTGTTTAACTCTGGGGTATTTAATGTTGGGTGGTGAAACCATGGGGGTGTTTAGCTCTGGGGTATTTCCTTTTGGGGCATTAAACTTTGGGGTATTTAGCTTTGGGTCATTAAACGTGAGGATGCTTTGCTTTGGGGTACATGGTGTTAGGGTGTTGAAAACTGAGGAATTGCTCTGGGTATTTAGGGCTGGGCCATTAAATATCAGGGTGTTTAGCTTGGGGGATTTTTGGTGTTGGGGCATTTAACATTGGGGTGTTTAGGGCTGGGGCATTAAATATTGGTGTATTTAACATCCTTGCAGGTCCTGTTGCTCCCTGGATGCTGCACTGCAGAACAGCCCTTGAGGCCCCACTGAGGCCTCAGAGAGGCCCCAGAGTTCACAGACATGAGGGATTTGCATTTGAGGGATTTTCTCTTGAGGGATTTTCACTTGGACCCAGACTCCCAGAGAAATCCCAGCTCCGGGCAGAGCTGGACGCTCTCACCCTGTGAACCTGCTCCCAGGGAGCCTGGGAACACACAGGGAACTAGGGAGAGGGTGGGAATGCCAGAGAGAGGATGGGAATGCTGGGGAGAGGGTGGCAGCACTGCAGAGAGGGTGGGAATGCTGAAGAGAAGGTGACAATGCCAAGGAGAGGGTGACAATGCCAAGGAGGGGGTGTCAGCACTGAGGAGAAGGTGGGAATGCTGGGGAGAGGATGGAAATGATGGAGAGGGGGAAGGAATGGCAACGCCAGGGAGAGGGTGGCAGTGTTGGGGAAAGGCTGACAATTCTGCACAGAGGGTGGCAATGCCAAGGAGGGGGTGGCATTTCTGGACGCTGCACTGCTGTCCCCAGGGCCATGGATCTCCCCACCGCCTGCTTTTCCCTGGCTGGGGATGCTTGGGATGGTGTTGCCTCAGCACCATGCTTCTTTTTTCTTCTCCTCCTCCTCCTCCTCCTCCTCCTCCCCTGCTCCAGCCGGGAAGTGCCTGGTTCCTGTTGCGGGAAGTGCAGCGGGTCCAGCAGAGAGCAGTGGTAACACACCGGCATCCCGCCACCTCCCTCCTGCCCATCCCGGCCTTTCCAGTAAATCTTAATTTCCCTGGAAAGAGAAAAGTGGAATTTGCCAAAAAACTTTGGGGCTTAATTAAAAAAAAAACACCCCAGTTTTCCTGGTGGTGACGGTGGAACGGGAGCGGACAGGGCTGGCAGAGAGATTTACGGGCTGAATCGAGACTGGTAATTGCAAAGAAAATAAAAAAACCTCGTAAGAGCAAGAAAAAACCCCTTGTAAAAATAAATTATCAGCTTCTCTATTAAATTATTCTGCCCCGCTGGAGCGGGACACCCGCGGCTTTTGATCCTCCCGCTGCCGTCCCGTTCCCAGCCCGCGGGACGGGGCCGAGGGTCCCGGACAGTAATGGGCCCTGACAGCTTGGAAAAGCGAGACGGGCCCTTCGTTAATGAGCCCTAACGAAGCCAAGGGGCCCGACGGGCCCGGCGGCGGCTTCTGCTGAGCCGGCTGGGCTGGGAGCAGTGGGGTGATGCCCCGGCGCGGCTGCGGGGCCCAGGGGGGTGGGAGGGATGGGATCTGCTGCCTTCCTCCATCCCTGGTTCTTCCAGCGGGGAAAAATATCATTAAAGAGAAGGAGTGGGGAGTGGGTGCTTGGGGGGCTTCCTGCAAATGGGAGATGAGGAAAAAGAGAGATGAGAGCTTGGCTTACTGTGAACTTGCAATGCACCTGCAACAGGCTTGCAACAGGTTTGCAATGGATTTACACAAGGGGGTTGGAATGGCGCTGAAACAGGTTTGCGATGGATTTGCAATTAGTTTGCAATGGGTTTGCGAGTGGTTTGAAACGGGCTTCGAAGGTCCCCAGTGAAATAGCAAAGAGCTTGCAAAGGGTTTGCAATGGCTCCACGATGGGCTTAAAGGGAGCTTACAACAGGATTTGCAATGGGTTGCAAGGGGTTTGTAATACATTTGCAAGGTGCTTGCAGTGAGTTTGCAGTGGGTTTACAAGAGGTTTGAAATGGACTTTCGACCTTGCAATGCACCTCCAGGTTTTTGCAAGAGGTTTGCAGTAGGTTCACAATGGACTTGAAAGGGATTTGCAAGGGGTTTACAATGGGCTTGCAACAGCCTTGCAATGGGCTTGCAAGGGGTTTGCAATAAGCTTGCAATAAAAGGGTTTGCAGTAGGCCTGTGATCAGCATTAACTTGCAACGGGCTTACAAGGAGTTTGCAGTTAGCTTGCAATGGGTTTGCAATCAGTTTGCAATGGACTTGCAACGGGTTTGCAATCAGTTTGCAATGGGCTTGCAGTGCCTTCTGTCCACATGGGCACATCCCAGGAATCCAAACCCTCCTCCTGATGTTTGCCCCTCATCCTGGGGAGCCTCCTGGCTGTGCTGCTCCCGCTCTCCCAAGGCTGCCTCTGGATTCAGTCCGTCCTGGAAAGGGTTTATCCCCCTGTCCCACCCCGGGCTCCACTCTCCATGATTTAAGGAGAAGCAGCTGCCCGGGTGGGAGATCAAAGACGCCAGTGGAGCCCCGGGAGGGTGGAAAATCCCCACAGCCCCGGGGGGATCCGGGGGGCTCTGGCTGCGTGGGGCTGTGCCAGTGACGCGCAGGACGGAGCCGTGACGGAAGCTCTGGAGCCTCCTGTAACTGGAACCAGAAGGGAGGGGAGTCCAGGCTGGGAAATCGGCTGGGAGCAGCAGGGTTCCTTTGATCCCAGCCCCGCTTCCAGGCCTCCTCCTTCCCTTGCTGCTGGGGTTGCAGGGAGCTTACAACAGGCTTGCAACAGGCTGGAAGTGGGCTGGGAATGGGCTTGTGAGGGCCTGTAATGGGCCTACAATGGGACTGTAATGGGCCTGCAATGGGCCTGCAATGGGTCTGCAATGGGCCTACAATGGGCCTACAATGGGTCTGCAATGGGCCTGCAATGGGCCTACAATGGGCCTGCAATGGGCCTGCAATGGGCCTGCAATGGGCCTACAATGGGCCTGCAATGGGCCTGCAATGGGCCTGCAATGGGCCTGCAATGGGCCTACAACTGGCTTGTGATGCATTTACAGGGGGCTTGCAACAGGCTGGAAGTGGGCTGGGAATGGGCTTGTGAGGGCCTGTAATGGGCCTACAATGGGACTGTAATGGGCCTGCAATGGGCCTGCAATGGGCCTACAATGGGCCTGCAATGGGCCTACAACTGGCTTGTGATGCATTTACAGGGGGCTTGCAACAGGCTGGAAGTGGGCTGGGAATGGGCTTGTGAGGGCCTGTAATGGGCCTACAATGGGACTGTAATGGGCCTGCAATGGGCCTGCAATGGGCCTACAATGGGCCTACAATGGGCCTACAATGGGCCTACAATGGGCCTACAATGGGCCTACAATGGGCCTACAATGGGCCTACAATGGGCCTACAATGGGCCTACAATGGGCCTACAATGGGCCTACAATGGGCCTACAATGGGCCTACAATGGGCCTACAATGGGCCTACAATGGGCCTACAATGGGCCTACAATGGGCCTACAATGGGCCTACAATGGGCCTACAATGGGCCTACAATGGGCCTACAATGGGCCTACAATGGGCCTACAATGGGCCTACAATGGGCCTACAATGGGCCTACAATGGGCCTACAATGGGCCTACAATGGGCCTACAACTGGCTTGTGATGCATTTACAGGGGGCTTGCAACAGGCTGGAAGTGGGCTGGGAATGGGCTTGAGAGGGCCTACAAAGGGCTTGTGATGCATTTTCAGGGGGTCTGCAACAGGCTCGCAAGGGGCTTGTAGTAGGTTTACAATAAGCTTGCAACAGTCTTGCAACAAAGTTACAACAGGCAGTGGGCTTTCAATGAGCTTGCGAGGGACTTACAACGAGCTTGGGATAGATTTGCAGTGGGCTTGCAATGGGTTAGCAAGTGGTTTGCAACAGGTTTGTGACAGACTTGTAATAGCCTTACAATGGGTTTACATTGGGGTGGGACAGAAATTAAAGTAATAAATAAATATGCACATAAATTGAGGGAATTATTTGCATCTTTACCATTTTGGGTGAATTTGATGCTTCTTTCAGCCTCTGTCACGGATTTGTAACACAGAGAGAGGAAATCAGCCCCTACACCTGCCCAGATCATCTCATTCCCAACGTTATTCCATGAAAATGCCAACACAAACCCATCCTGGACCTTGTTGGATAAGCAGTCCCACACAAATTAAGTTGGATTTGAGTTGGTGAGCTGCAAATATTCCATATTTCTGGGGTTTCTTTCCCTTACTGGGGCTACTCTGCTGGTGGAATTTCACTTTCCTTTGGAGCTTTTTACAGTGGGATCTGAGGGTGGTTTTGGTTCCCATTTTGCACTGGGGAGGATGTTCAGTATCCCTGAAAAAATTACATATATCAAGGCCCAAAATGCAACGGATCAGGGATGGAAATGCCTTTTGCTGGAAACCTGCTTCTTTGTAATCCCAAATCTTGGAGCAAGACGCCGAGATAAAAACCCAGAGGAGGGATCTCTTTGGGATGGGAAAAGGCATTGCACAACTGGTCTGAGAAGTTTCCAGCCCATCCTAACCTCTTGGTTTCATCCCTGTGATCCTAAATAAGGGAAGAGGAGCCGGGTCAGAGGATTTTCACCCACGCTGATGATTCACCCAACCCCACAACCAGTCCAGTCACCCGTGGGTGTGTGGGAACCTCTGGCGTGGGTTTGTACCCTTGGAGAAACCTCCTGGAGAACCTGCTTCTGGTATTTAGAGTTCTCCTAGGAGGAGGAAAGATGTTATTGCTGGTAAATCCTGGGGAACTCATCTGGGTTGCTCCCCTCCTGCCAGGAATGTCCTCCAAATCAATCCTAGGAGGAGAAAATGCAGGGAAACCCCACCCTCTTACAGCAAAGTACTCCTTGTACTTGCATTGTCATGAGGATATAAAGCTGTAAACCCCCGAAATCCTTGGTGGATCAGCATTTCTTTGGGAAGCAAATGGATCTGTGGGTTTTTCCTGTGGATCCAAGGTGTTTATCTCTCCACACCAGCAGCAAGCAGAGAGCCAGTGTCTTCTCCACCCTCCTCATAATGTCTTGGGACATGGGATGATGCTTTGGTGCTGCTGGAGATGCTTCCCAGGCCCTTAACGAGCTCCTAGGAATCTCCCAGGGAGGCATTTTCCTCAATAAACCACCAAAATTCACAAAAATTCAATTTCCTTGAGTAGGGATGAAGTTCTGATGATGATTAACAATGAATTGGGACCACTTGAAGCACCCAGGAATTTGCTTGGCCATCCTTCTTTTGGGATATGCTGGAGACACCCATCCCTGCATTCATCCATCCATAATTTGGACATGATCACCTCCAAAGTCTTTGTGCACCAAGATTGGCTCTGATGATGATGTTACAAACATGATAGAGTTGCCCAATACTGGGAATTTCTCTTCAGTTAACTTCTTGGATGGTCCCACCACCACTGGACATGATGTGCTTGGATCTTGGGAATGCTGGCAAGGAAAACCAGACAGATTATTTACATGGGAGTGAGCCAGGCTCTGCATCACCTGGATGGCTGGACCTGGATTCTGGCAGTCACGGGGGTTTGGGATGTGAGCTGGTCTCTGTGGGCTGTTCAGGCCAGTGCTGGCATCCTGAGGACAAAATTGGCTGGAAATTGGTTGCTTTTGACCAAATCTTGAGTCTTGGAATGGGTGATCAAACCCCATCAGCCTCCAGTCTGATTCCACATTGCTTTGGGGCACATCTGGCAATTTTGGGGCAAAAATGTGTGATGTCACTTCCCGTTACTTTACCCACGTGCACCTGACCCCAAATAAACACAAAGTTTAGGCTCTCCCCTCTGAGAGGTTCATGGACGATGCTCTGATGTTCTTCTCGTGTCTCCTCTGACAGAGGATAAAGCTGGGACAGGGCAGCTCCAGCCAGATGGTTGTGAGGCACTTTGAGGTCACTGACACAAAGTCTTCCACCAGCTCAAACTCTCCTTGTTGCTTTGCCAGTGGATGTGGGGACCAAGAACTGCCTTGGTCCCTCTGGCATCAACTCTTCTCCTTCACTTTGTCCAGAGCTGATCTGGTCCTGCTTGAGTTTCTCCTCCAGCTTTGCTTTCTGGCTGATTTTAAACCCACATGGGCCACAAAGCCTCCCCACCCTCCTCACGTCAGGTGCAAGCAAGAGCCAGGAACGTGCAAAGTTCCAAAGGAATCGACATCTCCAACTTGGCCTGATCTTCAGCATTTGCTCCAGCTCCTCCTTTTCATGGCTCTGGTTCTCCAGTCCAGCCTTGTTGCTTCTCTTGCAGGACCTTCATCCCCTGCCTTCCCCAAGACCTTCACCTCCAGCTCACACCAAGAGCTGCCCAGGTTGGACATGTGATCCCAGGTGAGATCCTATTCCCACCATGGATCCCATGGGGCCACATCCTCCCTCTTTTCTTTCCTGGCCCGTGATTATTTATCTACCCCTTGGCTTCTTCCTTTTCCCACCCTTTGAAAGAGTGTTTTTGCTTCCTTTTGAGTCATCCTGGAGTTCCTGCTCTCTCCAGTGGAAGAGGTGAGTAATGTAGGGTTGGATGGACCACGCTGGTCCAGGGAGAGGGATGAGAGAGGAGAAGTTGGGATAACAACCAGGCTGTCTCCTCTGACCAGGAGAAGCCACAGCCCCATGACCAGGGAAAGTGCCAGATCTCCTCGAGGAATGAGATGTTAACAGCGTGGCCAGTCAAGACTTTCAGGCCTTGGGTTGGTGTCACCTTCTCGGGACATTGTGGCCAGCAGGGACCCTCCCAGGCCAAGTGGAATAGGAGAAGGACCAGTGCAGGGCCACCAAGATTCCCAAGCCAACACGTGTGGGGAGATGTGGGGGAGCTGGGCTGGGATGCGGTGAGGAAGAGGAGGGTGTTCCCAACTGGACAGAACCGATCCTGCCTGAAAATGTCCCATTCCTGGAAGTGCCCAAGGCCAGGCTGGAGCAACCTGGGGGAGTGGAAGGTGTCCTGGCCCATGGCAGGGAGTGGGAACAAGGTGGGCTTTAAGGTCCCGCCCAACCCAAACCACACTGGGATTCCATTTGAGGAAACACCAAATTCACCTCAATTCCACTCTCCAAAACACCATTTCCATAACATGGGGCAACACAAGCCCTGGAGATCCCCAAATCCCCCCCCTTTCCAGCCTCCTTCCCTTCTTGGCGTTTTACAACCGGGGTAACCTCAAACAAAAACCCGGGGAATTATTTCGGCTCAACAGGTCGGAAAGAGGCCGGGACGCTGGAGGAGCTGTCGCGTTGGATTTTCCAGCCCTTTGCACCAGCAGGAGAAATTTTAATGTAAATAAAGCCCCACTCCCACCCTATGGCACGTCCAGCCTCTGCATGGTCGGAGCGACGCCCAGCACCCGCCTCCCAATCCGGCTTGGCATGAAAATCCACGGCAAACGTGTCCACAGAGGGATTTTCCTCCTAAAGCCTTCCTGGCAGAATTTTCTGGGAGGGGATTCAGCGTGGATTAACATCCCAGCATCAGGAATATGTGGAGGGGGAAGATGCACAATGGACTGGGCTCACCTTGAATTTCAAATGAAGAAGAAAAGGGGATTTTGGGGTGTTTATGACTTTTGTAGTCCTGGGAAGGGGAGGTTTAAATCCCCCAGGCTGAGCTATCCCAAGGGTTGTAAATTGTGCATATAATCTCTCTATACAAAAATAGATATTTTTTCTTTTTATATATTAATTTCTATATGAAAAAATATAGAAAGAGATATAATATATAATGTATAAATTATATTTCATATATTAACAGTATTATTTTTATCTAGATATACAGAGAGATAGGGAGTATAATATATATATTTCTACAAAATATAAATATATAAATTTACAACCCCTTTTCCCAGCAAAGGAGCTGACTTGGAGAAGGAGAATCCAGCCTCAAGCTCAGCTGCCTCCTGTGTAATCCCCCACCAGCTCCTAACAAAGAATAGCCCCATTATTAATTAAACAGTGAAATTAAACTATAGATGCCTGAAAATATTTCCTGCTGGGGCACGTGCCCCCAAATCCCACAGCCGGGTTTATGGGAATCTCAATCCCTAACACTGCCCTCAATCAGCCTCCTGCAGCTTTTAGGCTTGGTTTTAAGGGGCTTGAGGGGAAATAAGTGTTTGTTCCTGCCTGGAAATCAGAAAGTGTGTCCGGGAATGGGAGTGAATGCTAAAAATCCATCCAAATTTTAATTTTTCAAGGTAAATTGGAACTTCTAGAGAGAAATATTGAGAAGCCACAGCCTTTTGAGTTTAAGCAAAGCATTAAACATAAATTTATCCCTATTTTATCTGTTAAGATGCCCCCAAACCCTGTTTCTTTCATGAGCAGGGACCCTGCTTTGTGTTTGGATTCAGAGGCTCCATGTTTGGGAAGAGGCACCCCAAGTTTGCACAGTGGGGTGATACATTTGCAAAAGGAGGCCTCAGGTTTGCAAAAGGGGGGTCCCAGACTTGTAAAACACCACCCCAGATTTAAGAAAATGCACCTCAGGTTCCAAAAATGAGGTCCCAGGTTTGCACAAAGGGATCTCAGGCATAAGAAAAATCCCCCCAGGTTTAAGAAGAGAAGCCCTGATTTCCAAAAAGACCCCCTAAATTTAAGAACCATCCCCAGGTTCTCAAAAATTGGTCCAAGGTTTGCAAAAAAAAAGGGTCCCTGATTTGCAGAAATGGACACCAGGGTTGCAAAAAGGGCCTCAAGATTTGAAAAATGAGGTCCCAGATTTGCAAAAAGAGGTCCCAGTTTTAAGAAAAACCCCCAAGTTTCAGAAAAGGAGCCCTGACTGACAAAAAAAAACCTCCTCAAGTTTAAGAAAAGGTGCTCCAAAATCACAGAATGGGGTACTATTGTTGGAAAAAGTGGTTTTGATTTGGGCAATGAGATTCCAGGGCTGAAAAAAGACACTCCAGGTTCCCTAAAAAGGGTCCAAGGTTGTCAAAGAGGGGTCCCAGGTTTAATGAAAGCAACTTTGAAGTTTAAAAAAATGAGTCCTGATTCACAATTCTCCTCCCCAAATGTGAGAAAAGGCCCACGTTCCAAAAATGGGGTTCCAGGGTGAAAAAAGACACCTCAGGTTGCCTAAAAGGGATACCAGAGTCCCTAAAAAGGGTCCCAGGTTGAAAAAAAAGGGGCCTGGTTTCACTAAAAGGGCCCCAAAACTTAAGAAAAGTCCCAAAGGTTCCCAAAAAAGGATCCCAGATTCCCTAAAAAGCAAACCAGGTTCTCAAAAAGGGGTCCCAGGTTTACAAAAAGCCCCTCTAAATTTTAGGAAAGCCACCCCAAATTCCCAAGGTGGGGCTCAGTGTTTGCACCAGCGGGGTCCTGGTTTCCAAAAGTGGTCCCAGCTTTCCACAAAATCCCCCCAGGTTTAAGAAAACGCCCTCCAAATTTGCACCTTGGGGTCCAAAGGTCCCAGATCCTGGGTGGAATTCCAGCTCTGTCGCACGTGGGAATTGCCCTTGAGCCCCCAGTGGACATTACCCTTCCCAAAGCTGAGTTTTGGGAAATGATGGAGCTGGCAGCAGCTCCTGGGGCTCAGGGCTGAGATTTCCCTGGATAATCCTGTAATTCCTTGAGCCCTGTGCTCCAACCACAGTGAAAACCTGTGGAACAAGCAGCAAAAACCCCTGGAACAGAAAAGGTTTTGGCAGGGCTGGTCATGCCCCAAAATCTGCTTGATCCCCAAAACTGGAATTTAGGGGTTCCCTCCCCAGAGTTAAACCTGTGAAATTGCAATGGGGGGATCCTAGGGCAGGGTCCCCCAATTAACCCATTTTTGGGTGTGGGGTCCTACAGGAAAATAAGTTTTGAAGCACTGGGATTCCCCCCAAATTTTTGCAGCTCAGAATTCCCCATTGAGGGTCCCCTGTAGGATTGGATTCCCCAAAACCCCCAATGCTGCACTCCTGGCACCCCCAAAAGGCCACTTTTTACAGTGGGAGGTCCCTGGCAATAAGATTAGGGTTTTTTTTCTTTTGGGGGTCCCCTAAAGAATCTCCTTTTGCACTCCTGGAGTTCCCCAAAAGACCTCATCTTTCTGGCACGGGGTGCCCAACAGGATCTAATTTTACAGCATTGGTATCTCCCCTAAAAATCCATTTTTGCAGCATGGAGTCCCCCAGGAATCCCAGTTTTCACTCTTGGGGTCCCCCAAAAGACCCTTTTTTGCAGCGTTGGGATCCCCCCAGAAAGGTTAAATGTTTGCAGCATTTCACTGATTTCTGCCTCTCTCCAGGGACCCAATTTTGAACTCTTGGGGTCCCCCACAAAATCCAATCTTTTTGGCATCGTGGATTTCCCCAGCTTGCATCTCTGAGCTATCAAACAAACCTATTCTGGAGACTTGGGATCCCCCAAAAGACTCATTTTAGCAGCGTGGGGAGCCCCAGCTGACCAATTTCTCCCCCAGGTGACCCCATTTTCCATCTCAGGGCCCCCCACCAGATTTGTGTATTCAGCACCATTGGATTCTTCCAAAAATTCACTTTCCCAGCCCGACATTCCCCAATAAACCAATTTTTTCAGCACTGTGCCCCCCAGTAAATCTCTTTTTTCCAGTGTGGGGTCCCCCAGGGAGGGTCCCCCCAGAGTTCCATCCCTGCAGCCTCCAGAATTTTTCATCTGGCCCAAAGATAAACCCAGCCTAAAAGAACCATCCCCTGCTTGTGCCCCCCAAACCCCTTCCTGTTCCACCCCCCCTCACCCAGGGATCCCCTTTCTGCAGCAAAAGGAATAATAATAATAATAATAATAATAATAATAATAATAGCAATTACAACAACAGCAGCAATTAATGACCATTTTAATTATTTGGGAACTGTTTCTTTTACTGGTTTAAATGGGTTTTTAACTGGGTTTTTTTTCCATATTTTATTAAACTCAAAAGGTGACATTCCCAGGATTGGAAGTGGCAGCTGGAAAATGCCCCTTTAAATCTGGATGTCCTGAAAAGTGTTTGGGAAAAGGCAAAATTTAGTGTTTTAGTGGCTGAATAAAGGGGTAAAGATAAGAACTAATCTGAAAATGAAGGACTGGAGAAGGAAAATGATATGGAAGTCAAATAATGTAAAAGATAACTAAGGGAAATGAAAATAATGGGGAAAAAAAACAAGGAAAATGCAGGAGAGTAAAAATGGGAATAAGGACATAAAGAGTAGAAAAGTAAAATAATGGGAAAATGAAGCCAGGAAAAGAAGGATAAAATCATGTGAATGCAAAAAAGAATCTGAAGGAAAAAGAAAAAAGAATATAAAATAGTAAAATAAAGAAGTATAAAATAATAAAATTGCAAAATAATGCAGAGTAAAGTGATAATAAATTAATTACAAATAAAAATGGACAAATAAAGTAGTAAAATGAATAAAAAGGGGAAAGAATAGGAATTAAAAAGAATATAAAATGAGAAAAATATAAAAATGAGAAGATAAAGGAATAAAATGTAAAAATAAAAGAATAGAAATAGAAAAGAATATAAAATATGAATTAAACCCACAAGAATATAAAAATGCATGATACAAAATAAAAGAATATAAAAATGATAAAAAAGCTAATAGAAAAATGATGAATGAATAAAAATCTAGAAAAAA
>WBNO01030071.1:0-53757 GCA_013400575.1 Peucedramus taeniatus
AATCACATCCATGAAAGTGTAACTGAAATCCTTTCATGCTCTCAGATCTAAACACCCAATTTTGAGATGTTGAGACTTGCCTCTTCCTATTCAGGAGTCACAATCCTGAGGTTTTTTCTGCCATCTGTACCAAAAACCAAAATGTGTCAACCTTTCTGACAAAGTGTGTGCTGAAAGAGATCTTTCTTTTCTGTAAAGTATCACTTAAAAAGCTGATGTCAAAATCTATTTATTTTGCTTCTTTTTGAGATATCGACCCAAATCCACTGGTAGCTAACTCTTCCTCCTGGGCTGAGGAGGAGTCCTTCATTCAGCTGTTACTTTATGCAGCATAACCAGCAGCTTTTCTGGGCTGGGTCACAGAATAGCCTCTATGCCTGGTTGTTAGTATTCACTGTATGTGGATTTGAGTATTTTTCTATATGTTGTTGTTTTAAATGTTTTTAATATTTGACAGCAGTTAAGTGTAGAGTCAGAAGATCCAAAATGTGGCTTAAAAATTATAGGCGTCACATATATAAGCAGTGTTTATAATCTGGAGATGTTTGATAAAATTAAAAAAGCACAGAGAAATAATCAGGGATAAAAGGAGAAATCTGAGGAATTTCAGATAGGACTGTTCCTTGTGGGGCTTTGGTAGCAATGACAAAGTGATAGCTGGGAAAAAGGAGGAAGAAAAAAATAATATAATCGTTTTTATATTTAATGCACAAAAAAATTAGAAATTTCTTCTCTTTGTAGATATTGTTTCCTTAAATTTTTCAAGAATTAAAAAAAATATGTATGGGAACATTGAAATAGGGAAAATCTTTATCTGTCATACCTCAGAAAAGTCAAAGTCTGTCTAAGCAGGAGTTGAGCTAATGTCCACTTTTTGTTATAAGCCACTATGTTCCTGAACAGCAGCATTATTTAAAGAGAAAGCCAAGTATAGGATTTTTAGGCCAAATGACAATTGAAGAAACAGGCCAGCTCACAGGGTTTCACAACCTTCTTCAATCCTTTGTATTCCCAGTGCCTCCTTGTAAAAGCCCTGCACATATTCACACACTGCAACCTTAAACACATCAAAGATAGTGAACGGTGTCAGTCTTCCCATCCATAAGCATTTGCCTGACTAACAGATGAATTCAATATGACAAGGGTCAGTGTTTTTTTTTCAGATCCTGTCAACAGCAATTTAAAATCAGTGAAGCTGGTTAACATTTTTATTTCCTGAGGTAGCCAAAATTATGTCTGTTATCTAGAGTGTCTTTAACCTTGAAGTCTGACAAGTGAACCCCTGTACTTTTGATGGCCTAATTAGCAACCTGTTCAAAATGCCCAAAGTGACTCTTAGGAGGAAAGGTTGCTGTCTTTCAGCCTCTTTGGGAAAACTTAAGGAAATCTTTACTTTATCAGTTTTTTTTTGCATAATCAATTAATCACATGCTTTGACATTGTGATTTAAAATGTCACCCAAATGGTCTGAAAATTATATTTGGAAATACTAAACAGCAGCTGGTTATGAAATTAGATGAAAGGTCAGGAAACATTGCCTGAAGTTTTTTTATTAATGAATTCCTTTACAGTGTTAAAATCATTGACAGACAGCAGGAAAAGTACTTTGCAGAAACCAAATATAGCCAAACTAGAATCAGGTAAATAGGAACTGGGTTGGGCATGCTTAGAAATTTATCTATTTACTTACTGCTTATATGTAATGAAAAATGATAGAATAGTTTGAGGGAAGGGATCTTAAAAGATCATTTACTCCAACCCTCTGTCATGGGCAGGGACACCTAGAATAGGTTGCTCAGGGCTTCATCCAAGCTGGCCTTGAACACTTCCAGGTGTGGGGCATCCCCAACTGCTCTGGGCATCTTGTTCCAGTGCATCACCACCCTCCCAGTAAAGCATTTCTTCCTTAAATCTAATCCAAAACTTCTCTGCATCAGTTTGAAGCCACTCGCCCCTTGTCCTGTTCCTGCAAGGTAAAAAGTTCCTTGCCACCTTTCTTGTAGGCTCCCTTCAAGTACTGGAAGGCTGCAATTACACCACCCTGATGTCTTATCTTTTCCAGGCTGAAAAATCCCAATTCTCTCAGCCTTTCTTCACAGGAGAGGTGCTCCATTCCTCAAATCATCTTGGTGATCTCCTCTGAAGTCCCTCCAACAGATCCCTGTCCTTCCTGTTCTGGATGTGGCACCACAGGCGGGGTCTCACTGGGGCAGAGCAGAGGGGCAGAATCCCTTCCCTCCCCTGCTGCCCACACAGCTTTGGATGTAGCCCAGGACACATTTGTCTTTCTGGGCTGCAAAGGGCACATGGCTGGGTCATGTCCAGCCTCTCACCCAAAGCATCCCCAGGTCCTTCTTAGCCAGGCTACTCTGGATCTGTTCATCCCCCAGCCTGGATTGATACTGGGGATTTCTGGGTCCCAGCTGCAGACTGCACCTTGGTCTTGTTAAATCTCGTGAGATTCCCATGGGACCAATTCTCAAGCTTGTCCAGGTCCCTCTGGATGGCATCCCAGTCTTCAGGTGTGTCAACAGCAACACTCAGCTTGGTGTCATCTGTAAATTTTCTGAGGGGGCACTCAATCCCTTCATCTACACCATCACTGAAGGTATTAAACAACACTGGTCTCAGTACAGATCCCTGAGGGACAGCACTTGTCACTGATGTTTACTGGGACTCTGAACTGTTGGCCACTACCCTCTGGTCTGACCTTCCAACCACTTTCTTATCCATGTAACCATCTACCTGAACTATATCCAGTGGATAAGGTGATCCTCATGGATTACTACCTAAAGACATCGACAGTACAGCTCTAATATCTACTGCATATAATGTACAAAATGTGAACAGTAGGAAAAGAAACATGTAAATATTAAATGCACAGAAGAGCAGATAGAAGACAAGTAAAAATAAAAAAACAGAAAAATAATTTCAAACAGCAGGATTCCTTAATTCCCATCATCAACTGCCATTGAATATAACTTGTACAACTACAGAGCTGCAGAGTTATATCTCTCCTTTAACTTTAACTCTCCATATTCACTATGATTTTTTCCATCTAGTAGACAGTTTAGTAGAAAGAATAAAAATAATATTAAATGTATTTATATTAGTAAATATAATTTACTAAAAAGAAAAAAAATCAGTCAACAAAGTTGCTCTGCTATTTCTGAAGTCATATTAGTATAGAATTATACCCTCCAAATAAATTCCATAAGCATGACATGGAAAATAAGTTTAGGTTTTGAGATTAGATTGTGATACCACATGTAAGAAATTATCCACATGTGTCAGGCAGAAATGTCAAATGCAGAAGACAAGAGTCATGCTGAGAAAACTGAAGAATGAAGGGCAGCTATGAAGAAATGTATAAAGGGGAAAAAAGCACTGAAATTGCATGGAGGAAATAAAGCAATGTAACTATAATATAGGCAAATGTTGGTGTGGGTTAGAGGCAAAAGGGTCATGCTGTGTCTGATGCTATTCCTCTCCCCTTTCTCTTCAGAAATTATTATTAATTTGGAGCAAAAGTGAATAGAACTATTCCAGCAGCAAGCTGGATTAAGCAAGCATAAATTGCATAGTTTCACTGAAATTAATGGACCTATCTCGGGCTTTTATCTGGACCAATGAATAGAAACATGTGAAGACTTTGACAGCTGACAAGGGTGTTAGAATGAGTCTGGTTTCTTTTATAAAAGGAAAATATTAATGAGCTTGAACTCTGAATACCTATCTGATACAAAGAAGTGTGATATTTTCTAGTTTGTCAGTCTTCAAAAATAGACTGCAAGAACACAGAAAATGATGTGTCTACATTGTCTAGTTTCTGGTTTAGTGATTAGTTATTAAAAAATCCTAAAAAAAATCTGAAAGCAGTACCTGTCAATTCCCGGTCTCCCTCTCCCTATCAGCATAAAAAATTGTGTTTACATTTAAAATTTTCAAATGACAAAGGCAACAATAGCATTAACTGCATAAAGAATATTTTAAATTTCATTTATATGGAATTGTCCAATTACTGCTGTATATATTAGTATATCTCTTTATATTTTTTCCTGTATGCTAAAGCCTGTCACTTCATAAGTCATGTATTCTCCATGGAATTTCTTTCCTATCTCAGTAACAGGGTCAATCCTGGACACATTTAATGCAATTTAATCAAAAAACACATCTAATTTCTTCATGGCCTGATGTCTGTTCTTCCACCCATTCTCATGGAACTGGATGATCAGCTTCACCAAAATGCTTTCCTCTTCTTCCCTTCCTAGAATGAATACTTGGACACAGAATTCCAGCTCCTCCATGAAGGTGGGAAAAACCTCTTCTTCTTCTAGAGTGGTTTTGAACATCAGACTGCTCCAGCCATGCTCCCACATTGCCCAAGTTTTCCTGGATCAAATGCTGTTCAAATGGTAGTACACTGAGAAGAAAAGAGTTTTTATTCCCACATAATAAAGCAATCTAATATAGCCCCTCTTGAATGAAAGAAATGCACAGGTTATGATTTCAAGGTGAAAACAGCTCAAACATTAAACTGCATAAGCCAAACCCACTCCCATAATAATTTCAATTATGAGAGCTCAGTTCAGCTTCATATGTGGAATTTCTAGGCCATACAAAATGTGATTATATTTAGTAAAGTATTTACATGAATACTGCCCATAGTAATACATTTCAAGTGAATTCTGTCTGCAGATTTTTAAGAGATGGATAGAAATAATAGAAATAATCTTATTGTCACAATTTTCACTACTCATATTTAGTGTAAATTGTCCACTTATTCTGCAAAATGCTTGCTAAAATTGTATATCTTAGAAATAGGTCATCCATTTTTTTTCTATCGTCACAAATCGTGCACATACAAAAAAAAAGCTGTTGCTAAATAAACAATTCTCAAATAAATGTTAATGCTTACAGTCCCTTTACTTATAACCCTTGCTTCCAGCATATTTTTTTTTTCATCTTTGCAGGGAAAAATGTCAAGGTATTGTTTGGAATAGATTATATATAGTTTCATGTGACTCAGGTTGGCTTTTTCTGTGCTGTATATACTCCCAGACTTTTTAATTCGTGTACAGCTCAATTTGTCATTAATCTTACATGGTGAGGTAAGAAGCAGATGCATTAGGAATTCTGGTTGAGTAAGATGCTTTAGAAGGAAACTAATAGATGTGATAATGTGCACACAAAACCATCTGCAAGGCAAAAGTTTATAGGATACAGCAGTGATGAAATGGCAAGATAAGAAAAGACAAGTAACATTAGAACAGAATGATTAGTGAAACACTATTCTATAAGATCATACAATAATACAGTGTCACATGAAAAATCATGTAAAACCTTTGAGGTAGAAAGGAATGGCATTTGATGATGTTACTGGGTTGGCAATATAGACACTCAGCACAAAAAAAATTATCCCCAATATAGGTATGTTAAATAGATATTTAGTAGACATTCACCAAGATAGAGAGATCTTTGTTCCTTACCAGAGTTAGATTTTTCCCTAGTTTCTGTAGAGAGTTTCTGCCTAGATTTAATCATTCTAGAACATGATGAACTGATTTTATTACATGAACTATTTTCTCCTGCAGTGGAATGGAGAAGATAAACTTTTCAAAATGCAATAGGAAGATCACTTCTCTTTATTCAGGACCAGATAAAACTGCCTTAACACCCAGCTCTGAATAATAATTACAAAACCATTCCTTATATCAATTGCTGAACTGCTTTCAAGAAAATTCTGGATTCTAAGTATAAATCCTTGCAAATTTTAAATATATGCATAATTAATCTATAGAAAAATGTGTGGATTTTTAGCAAAATAGCATGTCCTTGGTTATCCAGACTGAAGCAGTTTTGGCCTGAAGGCAAGGGTAACTGAGGCTCTTGTTAATAGATCCCTTAGGACAGATAAGAGTGAAATAACACTGAGTGACAGGTGGATAGACTGATAGATAGATAGATGATAGATAGATAGATAGATAGATAGATAGATAGATAGACATATATATAGATAAGGTTCATTAAAAACAATTTTCCTGCAATGGAAAGAAATGTAGTCTTTTTGGATATCATTATCAATAGCAATATAACAACATCAAAGTAGAAAGATATCACCACCCATGGGTCCAGCAACAAGACTTGATTTTTGTAATTTCATTGTCTGCTGGTTGGAGTGATGGTGGCCTCTTGATCCCTCAGGGGTGGGGAAAACCCATGAAGCACAAAGTTCAATGGTTTAATTATATGCTCAGGTCAGGTGGAATGCCCAGGTGTGGGAGGGATCTTTTATGGTTTATGACACCTTCTGGACATGACAGCTCCTGCTCACCCAGAGTAGTTCAGTTGGTTATGACCCATCAGAGGGAATTAATATCTTCAGGCCTACATGTGAATTTCTAGAAGCCTTGCCTGAAGGGGACTTTTACACCTGAGTCAGTTGTGTAAGAGACACTGCTAACATGATAAAAGGCATTATTCCACCTTCACAGGATCTGCCTCTTCACTTATCTGGCTCAAACCCCAGCAACTAACCTCCAGTGGTGGTTGCAGGATCCCCTCTGCACCTGGGCTTTTACCTTGCACATCATCAGCAAAACACCCTCTGGTTTTGCAAACAGCCAATTATTTGAGTCATTAACCCTTTACATTTCAGTCTCTCACACTGTCATTGCATCAAATGCAAAAAGTTGTGTCTCATCTACCATGATGTCAGATTGTGTCTCTGAGCTAGAACTGTGGTCAGCACAAAATTTAGCCTAATTCTCCTACTGATGCTCTAATAAATTGCTGCTTCCTTGTGAGGGGTGGGATACAAAAGGCACCAAAGGATCTTAAGGCACAAAAATATATTATGATTCTAAATCATAGTTAAAAATCCATATAATGTCAAAATACTTTTCTAAATTAGAGGCCACAGATGGAAGAACTTGTAATTGATTGTCTGTCAGAGTTGAAATTAAGATACAGTTTAATTACACTCTTATAGCAAGTTTGAAGACAAGAAATGTTGCAAAAATCTATAATTCTAAAGAAAAGGTTGCTATCCACAAACATATTTAAAAAAATTGGAGGTACTTATTGTTCTACTAGTGATGATCATTTCAGCTCTGTAGGTAGACATAAAGAAACAGCACATGCCCAGTCTGCAGTGCAATTTTCAGGGGGCATTTTCAGGGCTTGCTAACTGCTTCTGACCAAAGGGTGCCAACAGAGCTGATAGGCACTAGAAATTGTTAAGGTTAAAATGGACTAGACCTTACAGTAATTTTAAAAAGGAGTCTTACATGAAAAAAAAAAAGTGAACAAATAACATTTGGGCTGCAAATATACTATTATTTTCTTAACAAATTTGAGTAATTGTAGTTAACTCCTCATAGCTTTTAATGTCACTGATGCTGTCTCTATCATGGATAGGTGCCTATATTTTAAGTAAAATAGCTGAACAGCTTGAGATAGATTAAATTAATGGGTTTTCAGTCTGTAACTCCTAGACAAAGAGATAGGTTTTAGCACTGAAAGCAAAGTAAGCAATGTGGCTTCTGGGAGATTGTTTCAGTGTTCTCTGTCTTGTTTTGGAAATATTTTCACCCTCTCTTAACAATGGTCCTGTAATATTTGAAAATTTTGTTTTCAAATAAAAAAATCCATTGAAGTCAACAGAGGAACCCTTGGAAGTTCCTCCATCACCAGTGAGGAGAGGACCTGAAAAGGCAGTAGCTGGGGCCAGGACCCTTCCTGTATTGTCTGTCTGCAGTGTTGATTGCAGTCCAGATGTAACTCAGGCTTTGTGTGTGATGTGAACACTGGAGCCCAGAATCAAGAAATCAATTATATCTGAGTATTTCTTTGCTAAAACCATATCAGAAAATAACAGAGATTCCAAGTACAGCATGATTAGTGCAAATGCATCTAATATCCCCACTCTTCTGTGAAACCATGTTGTCCTGTTAAGCTGGCTGCTGGGAAAAGCTGTTGGTTAACAGCAATTATGGAGGTATTTAAAATAATTAACGTGTGTTAATGGTGTTTAGGAACATGATTTGGTGGTGGTGGGCTTGGCAGTGCAGGGTTAATGCCTGGACTTGATGATTTTATACGTCTTTTCCAACCAAAGTGATTCTGTTATTTTGTGATTCTGTGATCAGGCATAGGGCAAGAGGGAGTTTGTTTGTCCAAGCCAAAACCCAGCCATTTTCTGATTAACAGTTCAGTGATAAGAAAAACCACATACCACTCCTCATCCCTGCATCTTGCTTTTTTCATAACCAGTGTAGATGAAGTCCAAGGCCCTGAACATCCTCTGGAATACAGTCTGAAGAAATATTTTAATGTGAATTTGGATGCTTAAAATGTGGATGTTAGGAGAGTTTTGCTGTTGAGGGAAGTCTTGGACTCCAGTTTAACAGATGGTGTATCCCACTGAATTCAGCAGGTGGTTAAACAAACCTGTGGAGAAGTAAAAAAGAAATGAATTCACATGAACTTGAATGTAACTTGCACAGCAAAGTTTTGATACAGCTCTTTGCAAAAGCCTTTAATGAGATGTTTTAAAATTACTGAATTGTGATAAACAGTAAATGTCTTTTTGTGTGCCTACACAGGGATACATATGTGCACACTAGCTGTTGTACACGTACACACACACAGACACACACACACACATACATATATATTTAAAATATTTAGTAAAATCAATACTATCAGAAAGCAGTTAACATGCTGACCTTTATATTTCCAATTATAACATTTTGTCTAATTACAGAATTTGGCATTTTACCAAATGAAAAATCTTTTCTTCTAGAGGTACCCTGTCATGTTTATAATGTGACAAACTAACACAGCTGTAAATACTACTCCGGTATCCAATCTCCTGGAATACTTGCTGTTTCTTTCCAGGCATCTGTTATTATATCACAGTTATTTAATTTTTTAAAACAGCAGTATTTTCAATGTAGATACAAATCAATTCATGTGTATTTATTTGGAAAAGAAAACCTACAGGCACCTTGAAAGACAGTAAACTGATATTTTTTTGGCTGAGAATGTAAAAGCCATAACAACCACTGTGTATATTAAAATAATAAAACAATTGAAACAACAGCTACCAGGGCTAATTAATCTAGGAAAAGTATATTTAATAGTTTGGTTTTTGATTCCAAAATACTTGAGATTGCAATTAATTCTTGTGATTAAAAATAAAGAATAAAAAGGTCTTTTATTATTGTAACTTAAAGAATGCAGACTTTCTTGGGAACAAAGATATGTAGTTAACTTGTGAGGACAGACTCTTTTCCATTAATGTAGCTGCAGCCACAGTATATTTACAGATATTTCTGCAGGTTCTTTGTGAGGAATTCATGATGCAATTCTATAGAAACATCTGACAATGTGCAGATAAAAAAGTCTAGAAACTGTACACTGGGAATGCATTTACTCAGAGAAATAACTATTTTATAATCACCTATAATGCAAATGAAAAGCTAATATTATATCAGTTATTCATAGAAAATATAGCAGTAATTCATATTTGATAATTTGTCCAACTAGCCAAAAAATGGGTAAGACATTTCAATAGGTAGATAAATTACAGCTACAGATGGAGTAGCAAGATCAAAATTTGATTTTTCTATTTAAGATCTGGTGCTTAATATAAAGGAATGATAATGGACCATTTTGGTACCAAAGATACATTTTCTCTTTTATATCAGTATCTTTTGAGCTGTTTTATCAGCCTCATGCAAGTGCAAGCTTGCAATCCCTCTTAAGGTTGTAGCAACAACAGTTTGGACATTTGGCTTCTTTAAGTGACTCTTGCAAAGTGTCAGTTTTGCCTGCCTGAAGATATGACCACAATAAGTAGGAGACAATTTGATCTCTTATCTAGGTTATCAACACTTTGAGGAGGGATGATTTTTTCACAAAAACGAGTTATGAAAAAGCAAACTGCCAGAGGCTGTTAAAACTGATAAAAAACATTGATCTGCTGCTAAAATGAATTTAGAAAAGATCACAAATGAAGGAGTGGGAAAGGGATTTAAGAATATAACTATTATATTCAAATATATGAAAGATATTCTTACAAAATGGATAGTACAAATATGTCTTTATATCCACCAATGCTAGATGTGCAAAATAATACTAATAAGAAACCTAAAGTAATTCAAAATACTTTATATAGATTAGAAAATCATCCTTATTACCTATGGAGACTGTACAATTTGAATTAGACCTTATTTTGAACAGGCATCTTCAGGCAGTACCAGACAAAAGCATTCTGTTAGACTATGTCTAGACACATTTGGTTATGTCCCTGACCAGGGATACAGACCAAATAATCTCCTGAAGGCACTTTCAAGCCTGTGCTTCTACGCCTTCTTTGCGCAATTCATTGTTTCTATTCCAAAAAATGACAGCTTGTGTATAAATTGTGAAGTGTACTGGAACATCTATTAATATTTTCTGAAGAAATCTTTTGAGAAAGAAAGATTATCTAAAGTTCTATCTACTTTTATAAGACAAAAAATAAAGGGAAGACAATTCTGAATGCTATTAATTATCTGTGTTGGTGGCTCTCACTTTAGTAACATTCAGTATTGCACTGAGACTGTTTTTTCCATTGCAGAAATAGTTCTTCTTGTGCTGAGTTCTGGATTTTTCACTTGTTTTTTTTTAATTCTTGTTTATAGTAAGCCTTAAATTACTTTCGCCTTAATATTACTGTCCATTATTACTGATTGCATTTGTAGAGGAAATAAAGAATTTTAATCCATTGCTTTTCATATTCCTCTATAACATGCTGTATTGAATGTTTCATGCTTTACATACAAAAAATAATTATGGAACTAATCTTGGTATTGCTAATATAAAAAGAAAAAATAGTTGTTAATCATTCTAGAAAGCAAGGTGATTTTCCTTTGGTCTGAGTAACAGTAATTATTTCTGCTTGAAATACATTCAAGGCAGCTGTGTAAGAGTTGAATTGTTTAGACTTCACTTTTTTTTTTTTTTTTTTTTNTTTTCTTCTACTTATGGGGTTTTTTGATTCTTTTTAAATCAGTTGCAGACAGCCACACCATAAGTTTGTGGCTATCCCTTAAAGACACACAAACAGATATGATGAAATTAAAATAACACCCTTTAGCAGAATGGAAGACATAGTGTGAGCAGAACAAGCTCATGAATACATTTTATAGCTCTAGAGGGTTCTCCAAAGGCAACAAAATTGGTTTTAAAAATGTCATCAATGAGGAAAAGAGAAAAGCCTGGATTCCTCTTGTTAGTTATTAGAAAAAGCCCAGCAAAACTATTATCTCTGCATAACCATAGCTCAGTTTTTTCAAGAGGTATCCTTAGTATCTGAATTGGTAATAGCTTGACTGATGTAAGGAAACTTGAGATTTTTGCAAGATATGCCAGTGTGCTGTACCATTCTAATCATTAGTCCTTCACTTAGAAAATGAGATGTTAAAATGTTTTGCATCATTATGGCTTCATCTAATATTTCTGTCGTCCCACTGCTGTATTTTAGCAGCGCATTGCTGTTCAGTGAGAACTGCCCATAACTGAGTTTTGGTCCTGAAAACTGTGATGCTGAAATGAGCTGCCTTCTTGCAAGACCCAGTGTGTGCATCAGGAGGACACATCTGACCCTCAGGCGGACAGCCAGAGCAGGAAAAATGCTCTCTATCCAAGGGAAGGCCCTCCAGTCTGAAATAAAGTGCAGATAAATAGATGCTCATTTAAGTCACTTTTTATGGAATGAAGCTGAGGATATCAAAGCTATGGCATCTATTGTGAGAGTGTGCAAGGGCAGTTGAAGATTCAGAGCCTCCTAGGGTAGGATAGAGACCAGCAAGTGTAGAGAGGAGCACTAAGCATGACTATATATCAACTCTACTTTACTGCTTCTGTAAAAGTTCAAGAAGTTCCACATAGCTCTGAATTCTGTCAAAAAGATCAGCCACTTTTTTGTCACTGAAGAATTCTACTTTTCCAAAGTAGAGTGTTTTCCAAAGGAGTGTTAGGCCTACACATGGATGTATACAGATTTGCAAGTAAAAAAGAAGTGTTTGAGTTCTGATATCTGTTTTTCCTTATCCTTGGGGAATGAAGATGGATTCTTTTGGGAAGGGAAAGTAAGTGACAAATATAACTTTGAACTGATAGCTTTAACAGAAAAATAATAATAAAAAAGTCATATGGTCTATTTTTCTAACAAAAATCAATTGTTTATTCCATAAAATTACTGAGTCCTGAAAATTTGTTTCCAAATATATGTTCTCCTGTTTACTATTAGATTAACTTTAAAAAAATAAAAGTAGTTTTAGAATCAACATTCTCAATTTGAAAATCTAATTTATGCTACTTTGTTTAAATGAAAGTCCATATATCTTTCTGAACATGCTCATTAGTTTCCCCACATCCCTAATTCTTTCAACTAATTTAATGTAGTTTTTTCTCAATGTTTTTATTTGGATTGAAGTAAGATAATGTTGTCTGCTTTCCTCAACAATCCCTGAATTAAAAAAACCCCTTGACTCTGACCTATCTGTGTTTACATAATTCCCTGGATCATGATGTCTAAGCATCTCACAAATTTGATGGCAATTACCTCCTTAATACCTTGTCAGAAGGCACTCTTTCACTTTAAACATTTTGTAATAATATATGATCCATGTTTTAGAAATAATTATGGTAAATTTTAAAATAGTAGCATCTACCTAGAAATGTGTTGATCTCTGGCTTGTCTAGTATAGAAACCCAGTGCAGATACTCAGAATACAGAAGGCAGTTTCTGGTTCTGTATAAATTGAGTAGATGCAATTACCCCTGTGAAAAACTGCTGTCCACATTGTGCTGATTGAGTGTGTGTGAGTTATAAACAGGAGCTAAACAAATAGGAATAGATCACAGAAGAATCCTCCTATGAAGCAAAACCACTTGTCTTAACCATAGGCTATGGATTTAAGCAGGGGATTTACTTGTCTCTAACAAAGACCTCTATGCTGCAGGCTGTTTTTTCTGAAACTGATGGCAATCTATGTTCATAGTCACTTATATGCATAAGTTACATCTGCAGAAATTCTTCTTGTTAAAAAAAAAAAAAAAAAAAAAAACAAAAAAAAAAGCAAAACCCAAGATAAATGTTGCAATAATATAGGGTTTAATAATCTATGGAAATAAGAAAGAGATGAATTTATTTTCTTTTGCACAACTGTAAAATGATAATGAGAAGTTCAAGTAGTTTTCTATTAATATACAATTGTCTTCACTTACAACATATTGCATATTTTTCATTTACTCAGTTTTTTAATCTTCAATCTTCAGCCTCCTAGATTAAACAGTTAACTCACACCACAGAGGACAATTGAGCCTCTATTTCACAATGATTTTGACAAATCACTTACAACTGCATTACTAGTTCCAGATATAACACAGGACCTATATAACAGAGATGCACATAAATAAATGTGATGGCAGAAGTGCACACCTGAGTGTTCAGGCAGCATGAATCAGTGGCAAGTTACACAGCTCTAGTGACTCCAACAGTATTCGGATGCAAGTTAAAAATTATTCAAAGGACTATTTTTTCCCAAGTCCTTTCTACAGATAATTTTGTAATATTTGGACATTCCTGAGGTATGGTAAGCAACTGCTCTGCTCTGAAATATATACCTGAGATACTTATCAGGACTTTAAATTAAGATGTCACTAGACTTTTTGTTTTCTGTCACCTATATTTTCAGTTCTATCTCTCAGCTACTGACATTTTTGTACTTCAGTCACAATCAACAATACTCTTATGGCATGATTACCTCCATCTTATCTTTCTTAATTGTTATGGAATAGGTGAGAATACACAGAAAACTGCCTGCCACTCTATTGATAGAAGTCATCTTTGTGCCAGAAATATACTAGAGAAGTTTCAGTAACATTTTTAGAAATTTAGGCACATATCTCATAATTTTAGATAAATGTTGAATTTTTTGATATATCACATTAATTGAATTTCCTATTTGTACTCTTTTTTATTATATTTTAGTACATACGTTTTCTATCTCCTCTCTTATTTATTTCTTAACTAAAATGGAGAATAGCAATGTTACACTGTTCTTTCATGTGTCAGATGAAAAATAAAAAAAGACACGACTACATGTCATGGTTTAATCACAGTCAGCAACTAAGCACCATACAGCTGCTCACTCACTCACTCCCCTTCCCTGTGGGACTGGAGAAAGAATCAGAATTGCAAAAGTGAGGAAGCTCATGGGCTCAGATAAAAAGAGTTTAATAGCTGGGAGGGTAATTAAATAAAATAATAATAAATTGTAAAGAAAAGGGAAATAGCAGAAGGAGAGAAATAAATCCTAAGAAAGAGAAGGAATGCAAATGAAAATAATTGCTCACCATCAAGAAACTGATGTTCAGCCAGTCCCCAAACAGTGGCCTCCCTGCCAAGCCCCACCTATTTTTTGTGCTGAGCATGATGCCATACAGTATGGAAGGTCCATTTGGTTAGTTGGGGTCAGGTGCTCTGACTGTGCCACCTCCCAGCCTTTTGTGCACATCCAGCACACACTTGGCAGGGCAGTGGGAGGAGCAGAAAAGGCCTTGGCTCTGTGTAAGCACTGTGCTATCAACACACTGCAGCACAAAACCAAAACGTAGCTATGAAGCAAATTAATTCTGTCCCATCCAGAACCCACAGAAAGAATAAAAAGAATAAATGAATTTTCAAATGGCAGCCCAAAAAATATTTAAACATTGAACTTAATTATTAGCACATATGCTAGATGTAAAAAATCTTTGTCTTCACTGCAGATCCTGAGTAGTATTTGTGGAAATTGCAATCTAATCTTGATATTAGTATTTCATTTTAATTTTTTAAGAACATTTTCTACTGATACTGAAATTTCTTCAGACTTTTCCTAAGGATCCTCTTAAACACCTAATAACTCCAATTGATGGAACCTCCCTGAAGCCGTTCATCATGAGAACACTAGTGTGAAAAATTATCTCAAATAATTTGCCTATGATATATTTATATATACTTTGTGCTGATTCAAAACTTTTTACAGTGAAATAACTTTATGCTTCTAATGGGACATATTTTTGCACAATATCAAAAAATGACGTGCAATATGCTGTTGAACTTTTCCATTTCTGCCCATTAAACTAATTGGAATAACAGTAACAAATTTTGTGGTTTGTCTAGTAAGGAACCTTTTCTAGAATTATAATTAATTTGGTTGCAAGAGGTCTGTTTTATCCAGGACAGCTGACATAACATATTGGAAAGTAATCAAAGTAGAGTCTGATATTAGCATTGCACCTTGAAAGCACATTGTAGTTTTTGCATCTTATTTTTTTTGATCTTAGGGAAACTGCATAAATATCCTGGAGAGACAAGATAATAAGCCAAAGCCACCTGTCCAGAAGATGAACTCCAGACTTTCTTCAGACTGTGATCTGATATTTTTTATTCTGTAAACTGTAAATATTTCTTCTGTGCACTTATGTTTACAAGACCATAACAAGCCAAGTTTGCAACTACTGCTCATTACAAAATTACAAAGAGAAAATTATAGAATTCAGGCTTTAACTGTACATGGATTTGTGAACTGCATTAAAATCACCTAGTTGGAGTTCATATTTTAATATCACAGTTCTTTCAAATGACTTTATAGGAAGTTTTGTTCTAGATAGAAAGTTTCTGATATTACTCATAAGTTTTTGAGTGTAGATACTTTAGCAGTTGTAGCATTAAGTTAGTAGAATTTAGAAAACTGTTTGGAAGCCATTCTTTATTGCTACTTAAATGTCAGTGTAATAGACACTGTCTATTATAATAATAGAACTTTGTAATTGTAATAGAACTTTGTAAATCAAGTTTTTGAAATGAAATAATATTATGAATTCATCAAGGTGTTACAATATAGGTCAGTCCATATTTTCCCTGTTCACCCAGCATGCACCATTTTGGAAGTATTACAAAAATATTGAAAGATTTTTAATTCTTTTGTAGTAAAGTACTAAAAATTCCTTCTGATGTTCAACGTTCACTAAGAGCAATGCCAAAAGGGTTGGTGTCTCATATTCCAAAATTTGTCAGCAATGTTAATGGCATTTGGATTTTTATATAATCTAATTAAGTAATTTCAATCTGTATTGAGACATATAAATAAATTCATTTATATGAATGATTGTGCATCTATAAACACATACAGAAGAGAATGTATATGGAAATTATACACTTTTCTTCTGTATTATCCGTATCTCAGAGATGACAGGGATTCATATTCTTCTTCTAATGGAAGAAGCCATAAAAGCCTGCATGAGTTTCCTGGGAATACCATATTTTAAATAATTATTAAGTGCAAACACAAGAATGGTGTAGGTTTTTTGCTTTGGTTTAAGGTTTCTTTGTGTATTTTGTGGTTTTTTTAAATGCTGTTCTGGATATGCAGAGATGGAGGGGAAAAAGAAGTAGGAGTAGCTCCCAGAGGGTGGTAGAGAAAATACTCTAGAACTCACTAATGAATAGTATTTTTTATCTTTAAATTATTGTTATGCAAATTTTATGTAAATTTTATGAAATGCTTCTCCATGCATGAAAAGAGTTGGTATCTGTAGAAGAATATAATATCTACAAAAACACTGAAATTAAATCCTTGTTGTTTTCAATTCCTAACAACACAAAGTTACTGAATTTTGCTCCTCTATACCCTGTTTCATATCAATGCACAGGGCTTATTATTTTTGGTTACTCAGAAGTTAGTACAATCTCTATCCTGGTTTTCTTTTACTACTTATACAACAACCACCTTGTACAACCTCATGAAGTTGCAGTAGGCTTAAGTTTGGCTTGGTTGTTAATAGTGAGAGGTTGCTGTCAACAATATTTGACATGGTTTGAAAGCATTTTTTAGTGCCCCAGTTGAGCTATATATGATATTTTATACCGGAGTTTGGCAATGTACATGAGCTTTAAGCAGGGTCAATTTCACTAGTATAAGTACCCAGATATTTCATTTCTATGCTCTTTATATGTATCAAACCACAGGAAATTCTCTAAAAAGAAAATTAAAATCTTCTGTAGGTAACAAAAAGGAATATTCACCATTAGAAATCATTTGGATTTTCTGTACAAATCATGGAAGAAAATTGTAATAGCTTTACAGATAAGACATCAAGCAAAAAATTATCATAATAAAGTACATTTTAAAATAGCGCAATGTTTGTGAACTAAGGAGTGTATACTCAATCCCAGCAATAACCTATGGAATTTTGTATTCAATATATTTTTCTACACCTTGGAATTTTTTCAGTGCCTGAATCTTCCACACTCCCTTCTCCCAGATAAGTTTAAGGAAGGCTTTCTAACTGCTACACTCCAGTAGTGCAAATACTTCCGAATACAGGAAAAAAAAAACACTAAAACAAATAATACATAACTACAAAGACAAATGCAGTAATAACCTGCCATTTCTTATGTACTGTTTACATGTGGCTCAATAGCTAAAAGATAAAAGACATAAAAGACATCAGTAATTTCTACTACCTGAAAGCACATACAAGCAGTAAATAGATTTTCTCATCGAAGAAGTGCCTCTGTTGCAAAATTGATGCTTGTCCTCACTGAGTTCACATCAAGCTGTCCAGCCACACTGGCAACTTTCCACATCTTTGCATCTTTTCCTCACTTTCAGGTTTGTAGTTTGGTGTTACTGGATTAACTGCATTTCAGCCAAATTGTAGCCTATATATCACAGACTGCATGTTTTCTTAGTCAGTGGCTGCATTTTTGCCTATGTTCTTCGGGTTTTCTTCTTGATTTGGTTTGCTTTGGTTTTTGACAGAGTAAAATGGTCTTATTGTGACCATAGTCCTCAGCAGAGAGATAGAATAAGTACTTCAGAATTTGTCAAGCACATATACCATGGTTTATGCATGTTCTCTGAAGTTGTGGCCATTTGTCACAGAAATGGAGCACAGCACATTGCCTGTGAATGTCCCACTGCACTTACTCCTCACAAGAGAGTAAAATTCTGCTTTAACTGAAAGGGCACCCATACACTGGCTGTGACATTATGGTCAACAGACCATGGATCAGCAAAAGCTACTTCTTCCCATTCCTGTAGGCTTGTGAGAATATACAGAAAATATAGTTATGAACTGGATGGGGAAGGGGAAGGGGAAGAGGAAGAGGAAGGGGAAGGGAAAGTGGCCATCAAGACTGTGACAGAGGTTCAGGATTTCTTTGCCTAATTTATGTTCCATAAAAAATTGAATAGAACTTAAAATGGTGATAGCTAGTGTTAAAGAAAATGTCTCTGTGAGAGGAGAAAACAAATACTAGTAAGGTCATGAGGACTGCACACAGATCTGTGAAATGGGATCACAAAAGATTGGTTGTTAAGCTTTCAGAAAGGAACCTTAAATTGTCATTAAGGATCTTGTCTCCTCAATAAGCTATTCTTAAAGGAAAGAGATGAGTTTGAAAAACTATTGCAAGTGTAGATAACTGATAAAAAAAGGTATGTGGAACATGAATGCATATCTTAGACATACAGGGGTGCAGCTACACATGAAAAGTCAGATTGTGAAAGTGTGCCTAGGGAATTAAGGCACATACAACCAAATCAGTAGTGGGAAAACACTGCTTTTGGGAGAGAAAAGCTGCTTCCATTTTTTCCCAAGAAAAACGGAAAACTGACTCTTTGAAGAACAGTAAATACATGCATAAATTAAAAAATCTTTCTTATATTTAATTTTACATTTTTCTCTGACATCTAAAAATTTTCTGTTGAGATGGCTTCAAGTCTGAGGAGAAGAAAAAGGACAAAACAACTGTACCTGCTAAAAAAGACTATAGATTTGTGCTTGCTTTCAGTCCTGTTCAAGTGGCTCAGAGAAAAAAGGTTGATCTTAACATTCTGTGCTGCATAGTAATTGCAGTAGATGAGCAAAGGGAATGAAGCTGAAGGACCTCTCAGCAGATGAGAATAAATAATGCTGGTTATTCATTGTTGGTTACAATGATCTCTGCCAATGCAAAAGCAAAGGTAAAGCCAAGGTTCAGGTAACATTCAAAGAAATGTTTTAAAAATTGAATACGGGCAAAATTGCAAAAGTTTTAATAATCTGATATTAAAAACTCTCTATTCTTCTCTCTTGTGATAGGCTTTTGTATTCTTCAGCTAGAGGAAGATACTTGCTTCTAAATAGCTAAAATTAAGCAATAGATTAATCAGTGCCTCATTATTACATGTCTAATAACAAAAACTGTAAATATGTTTTCCTTCACTGTAATTTGTTGCAGTTATTAAACAGGCAAGATCAACCCGAGTAATTTCAAGAAAACAATGTTTTTTAAATGGAATTAGTTCATGAAAAAGGAAAAAAATAGCATTCAAAATGAAGATATCATTAGAATGTTCATGTGGATCATTCACCTTGTATGTTTTGTGGGTTTCAAGATTATATTTGTTTAGTTCTGGCCACAAAACTCAGCAGTACAAAATGTTCTAACAGGTTAATTGTTTCAAAATGCACTTAAGTCTGGTTTCCATGGCTCTCCCACTCACAGTCCCGAAAATACTTAATGTGACAGTACTTGGAGCATTGTAAAAAAAAAAAAATCATTTCAGGCAACTGCATTATAGAGGAGGAGGTAGGCAGAAACTCACTGCCAGCTAGTTTTACCAGTCCTGAAAAATTTACCTTGATTTTTTAATTGCTATTTCATGGTGGTTTGGACTTCTTTTTAGTATTATAAAATCATATAATAATTTAGGTTAGAAAATACCTCAGGAGGTCCCCAGCTCAATCTCCTGCTTAAAGCACGGTCGTTTATGAGATTAGACCAGGATGATCAGGGCTTTATCTGGCTGGGTCTTGAAACTTTCAAGGCAGAGGACTGAAAATCAAGTCAGGCAAGATCATACTGTGGTAGATCATTGTATCATAGAATGGTTTTGTTTGGAAAAAACCCCTTAAATTTCCTCTAGTTCCAAACCCTCTGCCATTGGCAAAGACACTTCTCACTAGACCGAATTGCTCAAAACCCCATTGAATCTTGTCTTGAACATTTCCAGGGATTTGGCATTCACAGCTTCTATGGGCAAGCAGAGCCAGTGCCTCACCACCCTGACTCTAAAGAATTTCTTCCTGATAAACAATGGAAACCTGCCCTCTTTCAGTTCGATGCTATAACCCCTTGTCCTCTTGCTGAACTACTATTAATGTTTTGTGAAAAGTCCCTCTCCAGCTCTCTTCCAGACTCCCTTAAGCTCCTGGAAGTTGTTATAAGGCCACCTCTGGGCCTTCTCCAGGCTCAACAGCCCCAGATCTCTCAGCCTGTCTCCACAGCAGAGATGCTCAAGCCCTTTGATCATCTTCAAAGCTTTTCTTGGGACTTGCCCCAATGGATCTGTGTCTTTCTTATGTTCAGGGGCCCCAGACTTGGGTGCAGAACTCCAGGTGGGGTCTCGCCAGAGAAGAGGGGTAGAATCACCTCCCTCAGCCTGCTGGCCATGCTTTTTTTGATACAACCAAAGGCTGGACTAACTTTCTGGGCTGTGAGTACCCATTGCCAGCTCAGGTAGAATTTCTTTTTCACCAACAGCCCCATATCTTTCTCCTCAGGGGCTGCTCTCAATCTGTTCTTCACTCAGCCTGCATTTGTGCTTGGAATTGCCCTAATGCAGGCGCAGGACCTTGCACGTGGCTTTGTTTAACTTCAAGGGGTTGTCATGGGCCCAACTCTTCAGCTTGTCCAGGTCTCTGTAGATGGCATCCCTTCCCTCCAGTGCGTTACTGCATCACACAGCTTGGTGGTATCAGTGAGCTTGCTGAAGGTGCCCTCACCTTCAGCATTGTCCCTGTTCCTAAGATGTTAAGCAGATTTTAAGTAATGTCTTGAGACACTGCTATAAAATCTTCCTTGGGCCTTGTGGTTCTGAAAGCTGATCCTTTTTAGCTCTTTAGCAATATTTAACACAGTGTGATGCAAACAGTTGGAGAACTGCTAAAGATTCTCTTTTTACATTTTTTTCACTGACAGATAAACGTGCAATAGGTGTTAAAGTTACATTACCAATTATTCCATTATCCATGTATTTCGCCGAGATTAAAAGTTTGACAGGCCAAAATATGATCTATTCAGCCCAGAAAGCACGGGTAGAATTAAGTAACCCTAGCAAGAAGGCATTGGGAAACAGAAGCTTCTTCAGAAGCATATCCTCCAGTATTTCTTTGTAGCTGAATGAACTTTTATTACATTTTTGAGTCCTTTTTGAGTACATAGTCTAAGAATTAAAAGTCTGATAGGTAGACATGATAAGAATCCATGGCTTCATATTAAAAGGAACCATACTTTGAAGCTATGAAATTGTGCAGATGTGAAGATTCGTGTTTAGATGTGATGTTAGAGACATGGTTTAGAGGTGAACTTAACAATGTCAGATTACTCTTTATGTTTAATGATCTCAAAAGATCTTTTCCAACATAAGTGATTACACGATTCGATGTAGTGCTGAGTTCTTTGAAAAATCAAGTTGCAATCATTTCATACTGGACATCAGGAGATATCATTTTTGTTCAAAGTTAAAATTTTAATTGTTCAACTTTGTATAAAGGAAAATTTTCCTGAGGCCTTCCAGATGCCTTTTCTTCCCACACCCTTGAGAGGAAGTCTTCCTACACCCTTCTTCCTCCATAGCAGTGCCATAGAAGCATATATGTTCACACGCATGAGTGTTATATTGACATTTCAGTATAACTTGGGGTTTAAAATGCTATAGTACAGGTGTGATTTGAATAAGGCACATGAAAAAGATACAAAAAAGAAGAATTGAAACAAACTTTATTTTAAGGGAGCAGTGGGAGCACGACTGGTCCATGAGGGAGCTACACGAAGAGCTGAGGGTGATGGGCAGGGCAGTGTCCTGGGCGGAGTTCTGCATGATCTGAGCTGTACCAGGTTGGTGATAGTGACAAGTTCTACCTACAGTCACAGAGGGCAAGGAAACGAGCCATGTCTTGGGGCCATCCATCAGGCAGGTCCAGAGACTGAAAACAATGTGACCTAGCACTGATACAAAGTCCATTTTAGAAAATCAGCTGGGACAGCAGAAAGCAGGACTGGGCACGGTCCAGGTTACAGCATATGCTTGCTATGTTCAAGTCTATCCTTTCACTGAAGAAAAATAAAAGTCCCAGGGAGATGGTCAGGGCCAGTAAGCTTTGGAAGGGCACTCAGATCCCTGACAAATGGTTGTCATGTAAGTGCATATTATATTGGCTTATTTCTGACTCGAAAATAACTGTCATATCTGGCCATGTGAAAAAGCAATCTTATTAGAATATATACATATTACTACAGAGTTTATCAAAATTTATGAAAACACTGGGATTAAGATGAAGATGAATAGTGATGCTAATTATGATATTTGCTAACTTCAGAATACCAAGCCTGTAAATATTTTTTTCCTGGCATTGATTTCTTAAGATGATATTTAAATGAAGTCAAGTTTCTTTTTCTTCTTTTCCTCTTTTCTTTTTAATCTCCTCATTTCTCTGCAGCCCTCTCTTCCCCACCCCCTCCTCTGGCCTTGTAGGCAATTAGGTTTTGAAACTGAAAAAAACAAGCGAAAGGAAATTATAGCCTCCAGGAACCAGCTGTGATCCTCACATCATCTGAAAATACAAGATGAGAAATTTGTCCAAGAAGAAGGTATTTGATTTTGTAAAATCTCTGATTCTTGTTTTTAAAGAAACAGCTAAAACTACTAAGAACTTCACACCTTTATTCTGTTTTATGTGTCCCTTTATATGGGGCTGAGGAGTGTCAGATGAGAGGAAAGGAACTTCTTTAATCTTCAGTATAGGGAAGAAGATGCTGAGAGGGAAGGTGATGGATTGACCTTCACTGGTCTCTCCCCAACCCACTCTATCACATCCCGTCCTCAACAGGAGGGAGAAGAAAAATGATGAAATGTTTGTGGGACAAGATAAGGACAGAGAGAGCACTTAGCAGTTACTGCCATAAGCAAAACAAACAGAACAAGCTATGGAGAAATAAGGACAAATTTTTAAAAATTGCATGTTCCTCCTGCCTTCTTCATAGGTTCAACTTCCCTCTTGACTTTTCTACCTCCTTCCTCCAAGCAGCAGTAGGGACAGGTTGTGGCCATTGCAGTCAGCTCACACATTTTTGCTGCTCCTTTCATTTCCTGTTCTTCTCCAATATGGAGTCTCTCCCGTGTAAAACAGTCCTTCAAGGCTTCTCCCACATGAGTCCTTTCCATGGGCTTCAGTTCTTTGAGAACTGCTCCAGTGTGTGTTCTCTTCATGGTGTGCAGTCCTTCAGGAACTGACTGCTCCAGTGTGGGTCACTCACAGGAAAAGTGTCAGGAGACCTGCCCTAGCATGGACTCCTCTCCATGGGGCCACAGGTCCTGTCAGAAGCCAGTTCCTATGCAAGCTTTCCATGGGGTAACACCTTCCTTCACGATACAAACTGCGTCAGTGTGGAGTCCCTCACGGTCGGCAGCAGAGCAACCTGTGTTACCATGGGCTGCAGGGAAGTCTCTGCTCTGCTTACTGGAGCAGTCCCTTCCCCTCCTTCTACACTGACCTTGGTGTCTTGAGTGTTTTTATCTCACATATTCTCTTTCTCTCTCAGCTGCTGCATAGCTATTTAGCACTTTCTTAAATATATAATCACACAGACACTACCATTGTCTCTGACTGGCTCAGCTCTGGACAGCATCAGGTTCATTTTGTAGCTGGCTGGAACTGTCTCTGTCCAACATGGAGACAAGTTATGGCATCTTCTCACTGAAGTCACTTCTGCAGTTTCCCACCTGGAAAAGCTTGCCAGTAAGAGATACTGTGCCAATAAAAATATTAAGGTTGGATGACTCGTACTATTTCTGGAGAATCTTTCATAATTCTAAATACTGGCAATCAACAAATATTTCACTTTCTTAAACCTCCTCCTAACATTTATGGTTTCCTATATTTCTTATTCTCCTGAAGTATCTAGCTTTGTAGTGGAACAAATTTATAAACCTTGTTTCCCTGTTCTTTTTTTACAGCTTTTCCTGTTTCAAGCTTTTCTCAAATAGAGCATCCTAAGTGGCAAAACAAATTCTGTTAGACAAAGAGCAATACCACTGATTATTCTCTACACTGAGCATAAATTGATTAAAAAAAATGGAACTGTATAGAAAGCATTTATACTTTTTTGAATTAGTGATGGAAGAGACTTATTTGGGAGTACATGAACCGTATCACCTCAGCATCATCTGTAATAACAGATTTTGACTGATGTCATGCATATGGATGAAATAAACAGATGATGTTTCCTAGAAGAAAAGATCAAGATGTCAAGAGAAAACAGAATAAGAATAAATGCCAAATGCAACATACAAGAACATTAACAGAGTAGTTAAAAAAATTCAGATCTTAATATTTGTGCACATGATATTTGCAGAAACACCTCAGGAATAACACATCAGTCTTCACTGCTGGCTAACCTATGGTCAGTACCCAGAATGGTAACACTAAAACTAAACCAGATTTTTCCAAGCTTTCCTTAGTCCTTCTCTGCATTCAGATTGTCTTTCTCTAGAAATGTGCTCTAGTTTAGCTGGCTCCAAAGCAGTGGATTTCCTAATACTGACATTCCATACCCCACACAGATGTGTACACTTACAGAAACACACTACATTAAAAGGAAAGGTTGCATAGACCATCTTAAACTTACCAGGATGAAGATTTGCTTTTGCTCATTCCTGTTCTGTAGTATTTCTAAGGCTGTGGCTATAACTTTTTAGACATATTTCAAAAATGATAAATTTTATTATATTTTTACCATTTAAAAATGTTTTTGACACTAAATGGCATTCCTATAGAGTGTAAAAATATATTAATGAATCTTCCTCTTCTTCTTGTGAATGATGATATATCGTTTATCACCAAATGTTATTATTTGCCATATGACTGGCATGCCAAATAGACCTAGTTTGGATTTTTTTTTTTTTTTCTGAAAGATATTAACTTTGAAGGAAGCATAAAGAATATCAGCCTGGAGAGTTAAATTATTGAAAAAGCTATAAGCAACTGACAATGGAACCTTTTATTGTTAAATACCAAGAAGGTCTCATAGGCAGCATGTGATAAATATGAATCCTTCAGGATATACAAAGCAAACCTAAGAAACAGATTGACAAGAGTGAGCTTGATAAAGAGTAAGTAATAAAACTGATAAAGAGTGAATCAAGCTAAAAGAATTTGATACCATTTTTCTACCTTCCAATAATAATTATCAAAAAATGGAAGTAGAAAAGAGGATTTTTTAACATAATGCTTTAAGAAAAACATGGTGATACTCAGCTAAAAGATATGAAATAAAATTTATATATTGAAAAGCAATTATCTGTACATATGTGATGAAAGATTTAAAAAAATTGAGAGAATTTAGTGGTTTAAGCACTTAACAGAATGTTAGGATTACTTTGAAGAAAGTAACGGAGACATGACAAAAAAAAATACAAGTTACAGACAATTATTTCAGTGATAAATAAGTTTTCTCAGAAATTAATGAGATTTTTAATTGACTTCCAAAAAATCAAGATAAAATTTCCCCTGGAAAATTTAAGAAGGTCATTGCTTTCACTACAAAATTATAAAGCATTTGACATGCAGGTATCTGAAGACCTGAAACCTCTTAGCACTTGTTTGGCAGTTTTTCATGGATTCTGGGACACTGGAACACGTGACTGCAAAGTTCATGTGACATGAGTAGGTGACAGTGCACCTGCCTCTGAGCCATACTTGCTTTAGAGCAATTATACTCACCAAAAAAAAAGTCCTCATGTCCTGGTTCATCTAAAATATCAAGGCTTATTACAGCTCATCAGCAGATCAAATGGACACTTTCTTAAAGCATCAGTTCTATGGACAACTGGATTAATAAACCTTCAAGAGCACATAGCAGTTGAAAACCTCTGTGCGTATTTCAGCTTATTTTCCCTCGTTCAAACCAACCTGCTTGACTCTGTACCCATTTCTTGCTGTGTTGATGGTTTCAAACTGGAAGTCTGGTATTTCTCTCTCTCCCAGCTTGGAGCCTTTGCCATTTGTCTAACAAGCTTTCTGTTCCTGATATAATTTCTAGAACTTTTTTTGTTCTCTCCTCTCCATCAATTGTCAGTGAGACACCCTCATTTTACAAAAAAACTGCAAAACCCCCAAAGCCAAAAAAAAAAAAAACCCCTATCTGCTTTATCAGAAAAGTACAAGTATTGTTATTACCTATTAAAGGATAGATATTTTATTTACAGAATCACAGAACTGTTTAGGTTGGAAAAAATCTCTAAGAACATTGGTTCCAACCTTTGACCAATCACCACCACTTAGTGTCACATACAGTCATTTCTTGAACACCTCCAGGGATGGTGACCCACCACCTCCCTGAGCAGTTGGTTCCAATTCTTTGCAAGCCTTTCAGTGAAGGAATTCTTCCTAATGACCGAGCTGAACCTTCCTTGGTACAGCTTGAGGCCATTTACTCTTGTGCCATCACTTGTTGCCTGAGAGAAGAGCCCTGCCTCCACTCAGTTACAACCTCCTTTCAGGGAGTTGCAGAGTGATAAGGTCTCCCTGAGCCTCCTTTTCTTCAGGCTAAACATCCCCAGCTCCCTCAGCTGCTCCTCATATGACCCCTGCTCCAGACCCTTCACCAACTCAGTTGGTGGACTTTCTCCAGCACCTCAGTGTCCTTCTTGTCACGAGGGGCCCAGAACTGGGCACAGGACTTGTGTGGCCCCACATCAGAGTGGTCCTGCTGGCCACACTATTGCTGATACAGGCCAGGTTGCCATCGGCCTTCTTGGCAACCTGGGCACACACTGGCTTGTGTTCAACTGCTGTTGACCAGCACCCACAGGTCCTTTTCCACTGAGCCACTTTGCAGACACTCTTCCGCAAACCTGAAGCACTGCAAGGATTGTTGAGAGTAATATTCAATTGGGGGGAGTTGTTAAATTAAACAAGGGTTCTCAGATCTGGTTAAGTACTAGGTATACAAGGATTTTGTCAGTGTGTCACATTCAAAATACAATATATAGTCTAAAGTATAAAACGATAATTCCCAGTCTGAAATAAAAATTATGCATCTGAAATGATTCTCAAAATCATGCCAATGGAGGCTGATTTTTTTTCTTTTAAATTTTCTTTTCTTTTTTTTTCCTTTAAAACTAATTAAATTTTAATATTAAAACCCTTGTAGATTTTACTTGGCTCATAAATTTCTCTTTCATCAGTTGGCTAAAGGTGAAAATATCATATTTCTCCTATTCATTAAAGGTTTAGAGGTGAAGCATTTTAAAGAAAATTTGTATTTTCAAAATACAAACGAGGACTCCAGAAATTAAACCCATTCTGAGGAAGGGCTATCTCAGAACTTTTAGTGTTATCTCTCCCCACTCTGAATAAAATTATTATGATTTTTCTGTCTTCAGAAGTAAAAAGAGAATTATTTCTTCTCTCAGGCTAACCTAATCATGCAACTTTTGTTTATTTTATCTCAGCCAAGCCTCTGTTCTTTACTTCAGCTACTGAATTAAATGTGACATAACTGTTCCCTTTTTAAGTTGTGTTATAATACTTTAATGTTTGATTTTTCAGACCGTAGAAAAAGTTCTTGCTTTTAAAGCTAAAAATGAGCATGTCCATGTTTTAATGATTTAATTTAAATGTAAATGAAAATTTTGGGTATAAATGTTTTTACTTCCTAGGCCTGATCAGGTCCAGATAAAAGAAAAAGTGAAAGGGAGTATGTTTGTCCTCGGATAAAGAAATCTGCAAAACTAAAAACTGAAATTTCTAACAATTGGTATATTTCTTTAAAATAATTTAAGAAAATGGTTAATAAAGTAGGTCATAAGGACAAACCTGTTACCAGTTATTATTTCTATCAATATTAGAAATATTTCCAGTTCAGACCATTTGAAATCTGTTGGAAGTATTTCTTTAATTCTACAAATGTAAGTATTTTATACTTGTAGTGAACCATTCAAAACACAAAGAACTGGTGGAGGGTATGGACTAAGGTTAGGAGGGTATGGACTACTTTTGTTATTGTGAATTGGTACATTGTATCTCAAACTGGGCTGCTTTTTTTGTGCTTCTAAGCATTCAGGCATTATTCTTATGTCAGAAAGTACAAAAAGGCCTTTGAATTTTTGATAAGCTATAGAATGAAAAAAAGTCTTAATGACAACCACCTAAATACTTTGGCCATTCTAATAAAAACCATTAGCTAGATAATGTGAAAACATACAGAAATGCAAAATTCACACTTTACAACCCTTTTAATGTATACTGATAAAAAGAAATATGTACTTATGTAAAGTGCTAAGGCACAAACAAAGCCTCTGAAGGAATATTGTCCTAGATAGGAATTTCAATATAGCTAGAAGGCTATTTTTTTAGGCTTTGCATATCTGATATTACCAGATGACTAACTATTGATTAGAATGCATTCTTTTTTAAATCCTTTTCATATCTGAAATAGTTTTTCCTGGAGGTTTCTGTTTCCTTAAAATCTCCTTGGAAAATCAGTATTGCAATACTGGTTAGAGTGACATTATAATCTGAAAAGTGACTGTCACCTTCTTAATCAATAAATCTACTCTTCAACTCTTATCTGCTTAGTGACAAGAATGAATTTTTAAAACTTTTTTAGCCATGCTGGGCTAACAGACTTTATGTGTGATGGATTGGATTTTTGTCTCGTGGTGTCCATCAGCTGAATTATTTCCTAAATTTTTCCTCCAAAAACAAGCTCCAGTTGACTATACCTTTGCAAGTCCAACTACTTCAAATATAGAGTTTGTGGATGGACTCTGACAGGCTTCTTAAAAATGCGCTTTTCACAGAGTACGCAACATTTTCTAATGGAAAAATTTGTGCTGGTTTTAGATTACCAAAAGATGCATTATGTAACCATACAAATTTCACTTTGTGCTTAGCTTATTATCTTTGTAGCATCATGAGCTTTCTTGTCTACCAGAAAAAAAGCCTGCTAATATCCAATGGAAAAAAATGTAATTGTCATTTCTAACTTAATTTTAAGGTTCAAAAGAGAGTAGAGGTCCACTTAAATTGTTTAAGAGTCTGAATGGTTACTTCACCACTATAGTATAACAATAATAATAATAATAATACCACAAATAACTATTATTATTATTATTATTGCCTTTTTTAGCAAAAAACCCATTCCACTTCAGGTGAGAATTAATGCAGGGAAATTCTAAAATCTCTGACATAAAATCATAAAATCGTAGAATCATAGAATAACGTCTGCTGCAAGGTACCTTTGAAGGTCACCTAGTCGAACAATCCTGCCATGAGCAGGGACTTCTTCAACTATATCAGGTTGCTCAGAGTCCCCTCAAACCTGACCTAAAATGTTTCCAGAAATGGGGAATCTACCACCTTTCGGGGTAAAATCCTCATTGTAAGAAATTTATTCTTTTTATCCAGTCTAAATCGATCTTCTTTTAGTTTAAAACATTGCCCCTTGTCTTATTGCAACAGGGCTGGTTAAAAAGTCTGTCTCTATCTTTCTTATAGGTCCCCTTTAAGTACTCAAAGACCAGAATAAGGTCTCCCCATAGCCTTCTCTTCTCCAGGCTGGACAACCCCAATTCTCTCAGCCTCTTTTCAAAGGAGACACGCTCCAGTCCTCTAAGAATTTTTGTGGCCCTCCTTTAGGCCAGCTCCAATGGATTGATGTCTTTCCTGTGCTGGGGATCCCAGAACCCAGAGCAGAGGGGCAGAATCCCCTCCCTCCCCTGCTGCCCACAGTGCTTTGGATGCAGCCCAGGACACATTTGGCTTTCCAAGCTGCAAGGACACATGACTGGGTCATGTCCAGCAGCTCATCCCCCAGCACACCCAGATCCTTCTTGGGAGAGCTGCTCTCATTCCCTTCATCCCCCAGCCTGGGCTGATACCAGGCCATGCCTTGATCCTGCACAGTGCTTTGGTGAACAACATGAAATTCCCATGGTGTCACTTCTCGAACTTGTCCAGGCCCTTCTGAATGGCATCCTGTTCCTCAAGAATGTCAACCCCACAAATCAGTTTGGTGTCACCTGCAAACTTGCTGAAGGTGTATTTCATCCCACAGTCTATGTCATGGGTGAGGACATTGAATGGCACTGGCCCCCTGAAGGACACCACTTTTTACGGATCTCTATGAGGACATTAGGTCATGGACCACTACGTCTTGATGTGTCCATCCAACCAATTCTTAATCCTCCAAACAATCCACCTACCAAATTTATTTCTATCCAGTTTGGACAGAAGTACATGGTAGGGGGAACATGTCAAAAGCTTTACAGACATACACATAAATCACATCTGATAAATCACACCCTTTGTCCACTGATGTAGTCCCCCTTTCATAGAAGGCCACTGGCTTGGTCAGGTAAAACTAGTCCTTAGTGGAGCTGTGCTGGCTTTCCCAAATCATCTCCCTACCTTCCATATGCCTTAGAGTAGCTTCTAGGAAAATATGTTCCATGGGAAGCAATATCTTAAAAATATCCAGACTCTTGTGCTACAACCGAGCTTAGTCATTTTTTGTTTGATTGTTTACTGCCCTTTTCATATAAAGTCAGATTCTAGAGGACCAATAGTTATGCATCAATTTTCATCCACTGGCCTTTGTGAATTACTTCTAATCCTATATATTATGAATTCAGTATAAAACTGTCCTACCTTTCCGGATTTAAATCCTTCCTTCCCTTCCTTCCTTCCTTCCTTCCCTTGCTCATGGTTAAAAGTGCAAACAGAAACATGAGCCAGAAAACAGTCATGACCAGATGGGCTCCAGCACACAGACAGAAAGAATTTCCAGGTCCAGGTGTCTGGAGAATTTGGCAGCTACCCATAATGTTCTTCATGGTATAAAGTTCTCTCTGCCACAATGATATGAATTTGGGAGAAGAGTTTAAATTAAGCTCTCTGATAGAATCAGAAGTATGGAGAAAGCAAGAATGTGTGTGTGAGTCACACTCAGAAGCTCTTACATATAAGCTTATGTCTAAAAAAGTAACTTTCAAAAGAAAGAGTTTTTTAAAATCCATTTTTATTTTTAGTTGTTTTGCAAGGTTTTAAAAATGATCTGTTACTGTGCTGTTACAGAACTGTTTTATAGTTTTTATTGCAAGTTGTCAAGAGTGTAAGAGGTCTACTTTAAGACCACCAATTCCAGCGTTGAGAGAGACTTACAGCAGCCTTTTTTCTAGGATAAAACTGTAGTTTTTAAATGAAGAGGTCTAAATTCTCTGTTTCAAAATCACTGCCTTGTTTTTGGTGATCAAAAATCCATTAGTTTCCTCTCTAATTCAAACTTTACTTTACAAAGTACTTTAAATTTCCTTTCAAAATCTTCTCCAAATGTTCATATGAAAAGAGAGGAAGAGGAAAGCGAAACAGACATAAAGATATACAATAACATCAGGGAAGTGGTCTAAAAATAATTTGACAATTGTGCTCCATTTTCAGCCTGCAACTTGTCAGTGGGAGTTGTTTTCACCTAGAAACGCATATGGACCTTGGAGATACTGAGCAGGATGTTAAAACCGAGTCCAGTGTTTGGCAGGGAACTAAAGAGGAAAAAAAAACCCCTTAGTTAAAAAAAATAGATCAGAAATTTTAAAAAAAGTATATTATGGAGTCTTTCAGACTAATGAGATGGCTGAACTAGCTGGTTCTCTGTTACCAGGTCATTGGAGAGCAAGAATGGGACAATGGACTGCACTGTTCAGATGAATGAGAGAACATTCGCATTATATAGAATTATATTCTCATTATGAGAATTATAAAATTGCAGGCTTGCCATAGATGAAAAACCATCATCTAAGAATTATATTGCACCTGGATTGCCTTGAGGGAAACACATTCTAATACAGACAAGAGAGTCTTCAGGACAAACTCTTCATCTGATAAAATTTTAATAATTTGATTGTTTGTGTGTTTGTTTGTTTGTTTAATTAACAGTAGTTAGTAGAATAAATTTCTGTTTGCCTTTCACTGTAATAATAATTAGTTTCAAAATCTGGTACAAAACACTGAGACAAATGTGGGAGTTGCTACAAACTTACCTCTGAACTATAGCTAACATCAAAACCTTTGCAGTCATCGTAATAATGTAGACACAACAGAGTTTCTTGATATGATATAATATGGACAAACAGCTATCTAAGACACATGTTCTGGCAACTGAAGGCACATCTTTGTATGTGTCTAGGAGGACTTTTGCCTTCTTTGAAATGAACACAATATATTATGTGTTGTTGTTAGAATGAGATTGAAATAGGAGTTAGGTCATAATAATTGCATATAAATATAAATATCTAAGAAATTCTGACTTATGTCATTCTTTTTTCAACAAAAAGTGTGTATGTGTGTGAGCAGAAGCACCAAATAAATGTTTGTTCAATATCTGGTAAAAGTGTAAATAGATGAAAGAGGTGCTAAATTTATAAATGTATATAACACCTTTAGTCAAGATTTTAACTTATATCTTTTAATCGTTCTTTTTAAAGCAAACTAACAATCAATGTGATAGTTTTAGGATTTCTGCACACCTATAGTCACCTCCCATTTTCCCATGACAGTACATTTTCAATGGATTAACTTAGAAACTTATGTTTTTGCAAAAGAAAAAGTTTGATTAAAGGAAATAGCAATACTTCTCAGAAGCTGGAATAGTAAAGTCAACCTATTATTTCCTGCTCTGCTGGGAATTCCTTTGAATCCAGCATAGACTAACACAATCATGACTAATTTCAGTAGACTTTTTCAGCTGCTACAGTTTGGATTCTACTTAATCTAAAACGTCTAGTTTTTGACATCAGACATTGGCCCTGAATGGCAGCAATTATTTTCTAGTAAGCAGAATTCCTTTTTCCAAAATGGAAAGAGTTCAGAATTCAAAGTACTGAGGAGGCATGGATACATTTATTCTTTTTTTCCTGCCCAATACCTCCTGCAAAGACAATTTATCACAAACAGTTATCAAATTATGGCTTATCTACAGAATGAAGAGCATTATGTCACTCCTTCTTGTCAGGATCCATGAAAAGTAGGCTGCAACAGTAACAGCAACCATATTTACTCAAGTAATCTATTTAGCTTATTTCCCCATGCCCAAGACTACATGAGTTACTGTCCATAGTACACATCCCTGTCCTTGGAAGAGAAAGGAAGGACTTATAAAATATCTAATTTTTAAGAGTTAAATTTAGGCATGATTTAACACCATTCAATACTTTTGACAAAATCCATATGGCAAAATTGTTTTAGAATCCAAAACAGAGTCTTAAAGGTCCTGTTTTACAACCCTTTGCTGAAGTTAAGAATTACGATTATTTGCAAAACCATTCTGCAAAGTCTAACAATTATTTCAGGTATGCTGCTGTAATGCACTATTTTATATTGTCTTTTTAACCTGAGGAAAGTAATGAAAATGGATACACATTTTTGTGACGAATATCCAAACCTGAATATAAATAATGGGTTTTTTTCTTGATATAGCATATTTAAATTTAGACAGACATGTACAGTAGTGCTGAAAAACTATAAACTGCTGTAGCACGTTTTTAATGCAGTCAGAACAATTGCTCCATCAGAGAGAATAAGAAAATCTATTTCTTTCATAGAGGGAACACATCTTGAATCTGAAAATGCTAACCCAGTCAGCTGCCTTGCAGTTTTACAGCTGAAATTAGAAAATAAATCAATATATCATCCTTCAACTGGCAAGTGTATTGTAGACATTTATAATGAGCATCTACTCAAAAGAATAATATTATTCTACTTCATTTCTATTAAGGACATTTACTTTGGCGATAAAATAAGAACTGCAAAGTTTTTGTCAAACACAGAAATAAAAGATTGTGGTCTACATTGAAAACATTTTAGATAAAGACCAGGAAATACACCTTTGACCTTACAAATTAACATACCTGTAACCCCCAAAGTCCAAAAAGAGTCTTGAAATCTATCTTTATCAGACTAGCTGCCAAGACCAAAAATCAATCCACCCAAGAGATGAACATTTATTTTTGCAAGTGATGCTGTGCCACTTTGAGCCTTGACATATCATGAAGGGTGGGGTGAACCTGGAAGAAAACACTTTCCTTTAATAAATAAATACATCAATACATTTCATTTTTGTCTCCAAAGTATATCCTTTCTGATTGCTAAATATTAACTTCAGAAGACCTGCAGGTGATTGTTTTCCACAAACTTTAGAGAACAGAAATATTTTATCAAGTGACTATGGTAAGTAATCTGACAGAAAAAGAAAGAAACCATTTGACTGAGACTGTAAGTAGAATTTACTCAGATTTCTACCTATTCAGATAGAATTGTATCAGAATTATTTTATTATCATTATTGTTGTTGTTGTTGTTAATAGTAATAACAATAATAAACATTTCCAGAGATATTGGTGAGGAGTTCTGATGGGCTGCCATATTGCTAAGGGCCCAAAAATATATTTTTACAAACCTCGACTTAGGTGTCATTTGTTTCTCTAGCATGCATAAATAGAAAATAAGCTTTGATTGCATTCAAAAGAATAGGACAAACCAGATGCTGACAGAGACAAAAACAAATTTTAAAATAATGGAGTCACAGAGCTGAAAAAGCATCTATCTACAGAAATACCTGAGATTAAAATAGGGTAATAAATGGAAAGAAATAGAAGGTGAACTCAAAATATTTCATTTTGGGTGTTCACTTGTATAGTTTTATGGTAACTAAAGTTGGAGAGTCAAAGGTGCTGGTTTAAAATTTTGCTAGTCATCACATATTTTATTTGCATTACAAATAGCTTGAACTGAAGAAATTAGTGCAGGCTAAACATAAATGATTAAACGTGATGTAACAACTCTATTTAAAATGTAAATTGTGAATTGAAAATATTTTTTTTCCGCTCAGATAGTTGCAGTTTAAGAGATTAGTATAAAATTTCCCCAAAATAAAGTCATTTGTCATGAATTTACAAATGTAATAACTGACAGCACCACGTCCTTTTACATTATCCATTACCTCCAATCAAAATTCTCTTTTCTGAGTTTTTACTTATTTACAATCTTTTTTTTTTTCTCCACTATGTTCTTCTTTTTAACCATGCAAGTTTAATTTTAAAGAGGTGTCCTTTAGGTGTTCTGATGAATTTGTTGTATTGCTATAATAATCTAATTTGCCAACATTCGTAAACTTCTTCAGCAGAAAGGCCTTCCTTAATTTAATTCAGTACTGATATGTCAACTTTAATTTTTACTCTGCTTCTCAAAGTGGATAAGAAAATTCTTTAACAACCCCAGGTACTTAGCTCATACTAATAAAACGTCTTCTCCTTCCCTGAAGGGACAGATTTAATATTTATTACTTCACTGTCTCTGCCATGTGCAGTAAGTATAATGTCCACTTTTTCTGAGCCACGACAGATTTCAACAGCAGTTCAGAGAATTCCCTGCATCATTTTACTATTACTAACATCACACTCTTTTATTTGCATGACAAATAGTTTGAACTGTAGAAATTAATGCAGGCTGAACATAAATGATTAAACTTGATGTAACAACTCTATTTAAGATGTAGATTGCAAATTGACAATATTCTTTCCCTGCAGATAGTTGCTGTTTAAGAGACTGTTATGTTTCCCCAAATTTAAAGTCATTTGTCATGAATTTACAAGTGTATCACCTGACAGCACCACATTCTATTACATTATGGATTACTTCTAATCAAAATTCATTTTACTAAACTTTCATTATATTTTCCAAGCTAAACCAATTAATTCAAATTTTTCCAATCTGAGCCTGGATCTCAGTTTTTTTGAAGCATTTCAGTGTTATGTGTCTGTATTTTATGAAATCACAGATAAACAAATAAATCACAGGTAAACAAATACAAAAATCTGAAAACCAAAACCAGACATCTTAAAAATCATGCTGAAGATTAATTTTTGAAACAGATTGCTCACTACTAAATAGGATTTTTAATTTGGCATTTTGATGTTATTTAACAAGTTATAAAAATACACTCGTGTTGTGGTGTTCTTTAAAGGGGGGGATATGTGGGTTTGATTTATTTTACTTTTTCTTTTCCCCCACAAAAAACTTTCACTATCTGACTGAGTTACACTAATTGAAATTTATCATTAAAATTAGAAATGCTGTGTTGCAGATATTCTAAAAACATTCATTAAAATGGATTAAGTCTGCAAATATGTTTATTTTCTCTTCTGTAAGTGTGCATCATGCCACCCCTGAGGCAAGCTTGGGTGCTATCCAGGAGAAAGTCAGCACAAGTCAAGACTGTGTTAACAATTTAACAGCTTGGATGGCTGCAGACCAGTGTTGTACCTGTGCCACAGCTCTGTGTCATCAGCTAATACAGATGTCACATATGGATGGCACAATATGGATGGCACGTTGTATACATATGTCTTTAAATATTTTCTATGAAGATATCTTGATACAAACACAGAACAGAGAAGAGAGAATTTAGGAAAAAAATGGACAACAGGTTTCAAGGTGTTATGAAGATTGTCCTAAGTTTCCTCAATACTTGGTGGAAGGAAATGGTTGCAGACAATCAGTCTGAAGACAATTCCCAACCATATAGGAAGCTTGACTATCAGTCTTCTAGGTGGCTAAAATTTGATAAATCATGCTTATCAGGGTATGAACACAACACAGACTCACAAACAGGTATATTTTAGAATACAATATACAGGACATTTGAAATATTTACTATTTCCTATTTCTACAAACCTTAGTCTTATTTTATTACCTGAAACATGTAAATAATAAATCAGTCTCTGAGCTTATTTTCTGAAGTCTTGTCACTTCAATTTATCTCATTTTCAGTTGTAATATTTTTAACAAAAGTTAATCTGGAGTCAGCTTGGACAGGTGTTTTCTTCCCTTTTGTCCAAAAAGTGAAGAAAGTCCTGGTGGGAATTTTCTTCTCAGATTTGTTACCAGCATGTGCAAAACCTCTTCTTTAAAAGGATAATGTAGGAAGCATACCTACTAAATGCTGTTCTACAAGTTAAAAACAAAAAGTTAGTTGTGCATCTCTTCTCCATTTTGTCTCTAGCTCACTTCAGATGGCATGGCTGTTTTAGTCATGCTGGGAAAACACTCTTAAAACTGTTTTCAAAATTTAAACCCAAAGCTGCTATCTATGCTAAAAACAAGCAGAAACTGTAGTGTCCCACAGTGCTGTTCCCTGCCTTACATTCAGATGATGGCCATGCATTGGCAGTTTGAAGCCTGAGGAGAGTGTTTGTAATTCCTGTAATATTTATCCCACTATGGAGTGTCTGTCAGTTAATAGTAACCATAGTTCTGACCTTTCTCCATTGCTTGTCAATAATTTTTCAGATTTTTCTGTCCAAAATGGGCAAAGAATCCTACACAGCATCATGGAATGTAGTCTTCAAGTGCGTATTTTCAAGAAATATTTTACTATTCTTTTAAAAGGTAATAAAAGTGGATTAAAAAGAACTCTTGAGAAGTTTAGCCAAAGACTGAATAACAAGTTTATTATATAAAGCATTTAGTGAAGGCATTTTAAAATTGCACTAAAGTTTTGGCTAGAAGTTGGTAAAAATTATGGATTGTTTTATAGAATTTATAATTATACATTATAGAATGTTTTACTTCTCTGCTGTTTGGGAAGTAAGGTTTCACACATATGGTTTGCAAGTAAATAGAAAACTACTTTATTTTTAAACAAAACAACATTATTCATGTTTCCTTGGCCCCTTATGGAGAGGTGTGAGGAATCCAGCTCTTGCAGTACTTTCATTATTGAATAGAGAGAGCAGCTACACTCTTGGCTACCAGTTGCTGCTTTCACAGTCAGTGAAATTAATTTAGGTGTTGGTGTCCAAAGTGTCATGTGTCCTCTTCTATGCACGGAAATCCATCTTATTAATACTTCTGCTTAGTACTGTTGCTGCAGCTGTGAAACTATAGTGCTTTAGTCTCTGATAACTTAGTTTTGAATTAATACTCTGGAGAGGAATATATTCTGAATCTCTATAGACCAATAGATTCAATAACCTGGCAACTTGAAGGTAGAAAAACACAAGTAAAGCCTTTGAATGTATCATGGCAAAAACCAGAATGTACTTCTATTTTAAGAGCCTATTCTGCAAAATCCTGTTTAATGACAGCAACATTATATTTCATTTTTTCATTATTAAAAAATGCTGAGACTTGAATGACACTCGAGTGTTAGTTTGTCCTTGTTTTATTTTCTCTTTTATTGAACTCATTAAAAGTTATTAAGCTGATCATAATTTTTCTCAAGTTTTCTTGTGTTCACTGTAACAGTTTTGCTACCCAATTCCTTCATATCAAAACCTGCTCAGAATACATATTAACTTGTGAAGAGGAAAAAAAAAATATTCTTGATCAGAGCTTGGAGCTTCTCATAAAAAGCTAAAACAGCATGCACAAGAGCAATTTCTGCAACCAGCAAGCTTTCTATGTGAGAACTCAGAACTCCAGCTTCTTTAGCGCTAAATGGTGACTGCAACAGTCAGTGGTCCATCCATCACACAGTGAGCTTATTCAAAACATACTGGTCCTGTAAGACAAAGTTATCAGCATCTCATCTTTTCTCCACATTCACAAAGACAGTCATTCTATCTTTTACTTTTGTCAGACTTTTATTTTCCTACAATAAATCCATGAGAAATATTCCCAGCCACCTTTTTATGTTTCAGTACTTTCTTTGTTCCTCATTATTTAGACCAGCTGTCATGTGTAAGTTCAGGCAATAAACAAATATTTCTAAAATGTTCCCCAAAATGTCACTATTGTATTGGTTTACAGTCTTATGGAATAAAATCAATTCATCAGTTACTGTTAAATCTCTTGTACCTGTTTCCAAAATCTCTTTATGCATATGATGAATTACCTCCCAACCCCATCCTTAAAACCTTAAGATCCTACCTGGTTAGTAGATAATTTGAATAATAAGAAGAATTATTACTAATTCTTCTAATTATTACTAATTGAGCTACTCAATTTTTCTTTGAGACCAAAACAATCCTTTGGATCCATTACTAATTTTTGTCCAAATTATTTTTGCATTTATTATAATAAAAATATGAATCAGATCTGATAAACACTTTAGAAGCCCAGAAATATTACTGAGAACAGCTCTAAGTGTTATGCATGTGGATTTGCTGATAAACTATGCACAAGATAGAGAACAACCCATTAAATAGTTAGAATTAAATTAAATTTTGCTCTATTGCTTCATTCACAATTCTCTGTGCACAGCAAACGAGTCTTGTGAAAATAAATGTATGATAATGTTATTAAATACATAATAGCAAATATACATTAGGGACAAAAGTATGCTCAGGTATGATGTTCCTTGATATTCTTACCTTGTTTACTTATGCAAGGTAAATTGCAGCCCTCAAAACATAAATAAAAACATCATTGTTAACTTTCTACTCACTATGCTTTCTGCCTCTCATTTCTTCATTTTCTGTAAGTCTCTTTCCTACAACTAGGTTCATAAACAGATTTCTGCAACTTGCATGGCCCTACTCACCAAGATTCATAAAGGCAAAGCTCAATAAAGAATATCAGGAATTCTGTCTGTCCTCCTCTGTATATTACATGCCATGGAATTTACCCTTTTATTTGTCTAAAACACTTCTGGTGGAAATAAATCCAAATCTTGAGACATCAAAATATAGTGCGGATCTAAAAAATTTCTTGGCATTTTATTGCAATTATTTCTTATTCTTCTTTAAAAAAAATCATCAGCATCCTCTCTATTTTAGAATATTCAGAGTTTAAGTTTCTGGTACTTATTTCTTCTATTCTGATAGATGTTATAGCCCTTGGTATGTAGTGGTTTTTATGAGTGAGGATATTTACATTCAGTCATGATGTTATCTCTCAGTCTTTTGATAAAAGGTAGGTAGAGATCACCATGATATTCACTTTGGTAGATTCATCCCTCAGACATCTTTTTGCCACCTTTACAGTTTTTACCATCCTGAAATTCCTCTCAGAAAGTGAAATGCAGATTGTCCAAATTGCTATATTGCTATATAATTCATTGTAGCACAATGAATTTCAGAATTTTTGATGCACAATATCATTCAATATATTCTTTCTGTGTTTATTTTCACATAATTTAATTTCTTTTTAATTTTTTTATCTGAAGATAATTTGATTTATAAGCTAATTAACAAACAGAAAACTGTATTATCTTCATATCTGAACTTGCTACTCAATATGAGTTTGCTAGTTTAGTTATCACTAATTACGAGAATTGTGTTAATTTAAAACAAAGATGTAAAATGAGAAGATTTTGACACTGATGCTAATTTTATTTCTGAATGAGGTTTTAATATAATTTACTTCTAACTTGGCAATAAATATACCTTGGACAGTTCTAATAAAGAAAACAGAGTAGTAATATTTGTGGATGTATTTCTATCAGGTGCAACGGGAATAGTTGTTTCAAAGCTAATGAAGAGTCACTAGAAGCAGGAGAAGAAAGTCCAACAGATGGAGAAAATTGCTTTTTATTCTTCTATTTTAGGGTCTGTATGGTAGAATTTGTTAACTCACTGGAGTATAGAATAAATCTCTGTAGATAACTTTTATTAGAGTGCTTTGTCACTGAGGCGTAAGAACCAACATTGTGAAGCATTATTCTTGTGATGTTTTTGTAAATATAGTCCATTGGTAACATTTCCATTCATACTGCTGACAGGCCTTAATTGCACTCCTATGAGGACAGCATCATGCAATATGGTACTTGTGTTTCTCCCAAATAGTAGCAATAATGAAGGAGTGTAAGCCTTTAGGGAACACAAATGGGCAAGTTAAAAACAGTTATACAAAAAATAGAAAGTCTGAAAATGAAAAATGAAATTGTGACTTTATGTTTGGGAAAAATTGGAGGATGTTTTATGCCCCCTTTATAGAGTGTACATTGCTAGCTGATGTTCATACCAGAAACTATGAGAAAAAGTCTGTAAAAAAGGTGATAACAACAGTGGTGAGAGGCCATTAAATTCATAAGAGAAGTGGGTCTGGAGGGATCAAATTCATCAAACACAATCCACAGTCCTGAGTGTTTCCCAGTGAGAGACATGGGACCTTGAACTCCCTGAGGATTTGTCTGTCCTGTGCCCCAGGATGGAAATGACCCCAAAGCTGGGGTCAGGATGAAATGAGTGAGAGGAGCTGTGTGAGCCAGGGTGGTTCAATGTCCACAGGGCCATCCTCCATCTGGGGACTGTGTTTCAGCTCTGGCCTTTGCCCCTGCATCTGTCCATGCCCTTCATTCAGCCATGGCCATGACCTTCCAGATGGACCTGATTTTAACTCCAGTACTGGAGCTGAGCTTCAGTTCTGGTTTTGAGACAGCGACTGAGTGTCTGCAGATTGGCAGTGAAATGCTGGGGAAAGAAGCTCAGCAGGGCAAATGGGAAGACAAGGAGTGGGTTTTGTCTGACAGTGTCAAGTCTCTAGAGGTAAGTTGTCATTTGAGTTACTCACCCAATGATTCCTCAAAAACAGTGGGGAAAAAATAGGTGCACTAGAGAGGTTCATCCTACCCAAAAAGAGGCTCTGAAATGCAATTCAGATAAATGGCTTATGGAACATGGAGAGATGAGCAGAAAGCTGAGTCAAACAGAAACAGTCCAGGCTGCCCCAGTGTGAGTGAGCACTGTCACAGGACCCTGTAAGAAGCCTAGAGCAGAAAACTAAAATCTTAGACTGAAGTATGGACAGACTAAAGCAGTACATAAAAAAAAAAAAAAAAAATCACTTTATTAACACTATGATCAGGAAAAATAATTTCCGTGCTTCTGAGCAGCAGCATTACATGGAACTGTCTCTTCATTGTACTACCTTACCATCAACCCACAAATGGAAGACAAAATGGAAGACAAAATATACTCAAGCCAATTAAAATAAATATTTTCTAGAATTCAGGTAATAAAAAATGAATTTTTTTTTTTAATAATTACCTTAAATACTTCACCAGAAGCTTTATTTAGTATGGGATATTTCAGAAATGTTAACTGCTCTTCGAGTGCAGTGATATAAGTTAGCAATAACAATGCTGCAAGCAAATCTTAAATGAGTATACATCTGAACCTTAGAGAAGAAATTCGGCAAAAAACCCAAACCAGAAAATCCAGCCAAGGTCTTTGGTTTCAGACTGCCTAAAAATAAATACAAATTTATTTAAGTGTGATACTTTCACCCTCAGATCAGAAGCCTAAAGAGCAGGGCAAATGATAGTCATTACCTTGCTTTTATTCATGTCTTAGACAAAAATTCCATTGAGGTCAGTAAGGAACTTTTATATAAGACATAAAAATTAGATGAAAAGTTATTTTATTGCCTGGCAGCTTGTGTAATAAAAAGGAAGCAATAAGAGGGGAAAAAAATTTAAATAAAATGACTGTAAAGTAGCTTTTGGTGTAAGTAGCATGTCTGTTTGACTATAACTCAAATAATGGCAAAAGGAATTTCATCTCTTGTAAAGTGCAGTGATCAAGTATTGTTTAGTAGGGGAGCAAATAATTTTACCTAGCATAAGAGCACCTCTCCTTTTCAATTGCTTAGTGTTGATTACATCCATAAAGTGATTTAAAGTATTGCAAATTCAGTCATTATTCTGGAGACAAACTTGAAGAGTTCCAGGTGTGGTTTCTATATTCTATATTCCTTTCATAGTTAGAAGTATCTTATGTGATCTCTCTATCTCGAAGCTTTAGTGCTTCTGATAAGAATAATTATAGAAATGTTATGTATTGGAAAATCTTGATACAAGTTTATACTGCAGTTTCCATGATAAACTGTTCTATACTATAAGGGTGAACATTTGCAGAGCCTTGTTGCATCACAAGACCTAAGTGTATAAGTGTCCTTCTGTACCATGTCTCTGAGTATTAAAAGAGATTGGCTGCACAGTGGTTTGAAAGGAAAGGTTTTAAAACCTGATCTTCAGTCAGGAGACTGAGATCAACTTTGAATTCATTAGAAATATTTCAGGAACTAAAAATAAAAAAATATTGTTCTCCTTAGAGATAGCTGGGGACACCTAGTTTGCTCAATGTAAATTCCTAAGAAAGTAAGGATTTTAGAATTTCTAGAATCACAGAATAACCTAGGGTTGAAAAGACCTTTAACATTATCAAGTCCAATCATAAAAATAACACTGCTAAGCCCACCACTAAACCATATCCCTAAGTGCCATATCTACACACCTTTAAAATACCTCCAGGGACTGTGTCTTAACCACTTCCCTGGGCAGCCTGTCCAAAGCCTGACAAATCATTCAGTGTAGAAATGTTTCGTAATATCCAATTTAAATCTCCCCTGGCACAACCTGAGTCTGTTTCCTCTCTTCCTATTGCTCATTGGAAAAGAGACCTCCTGTTCTCCCATCTCCCTCAGCTGCTCCACATTAAGACTTGTGCTCCAGACCCTTCACCAGCTCTGTTTCTGTTCTCTGGACTTCCCCCAGCTCCTCAGTGTAGTCACAGCCTCAAAACTGAACACAGGGCTTGAGGTGCAGCCTCATGAATGCTAAGTGCACAGGGACAATTTTTCCCCTAGTCCTGTTGGCTACACTATTGATGATACAGGCCAGGATGCCACTGGGCACATTCTGGCTCATGTTCAGTTGCTGTTGATCAGCACTTCCAGCTAGGAAACTTTCCAGACACTCTTCCCCAGCCAGAAGCACTGCAGGGGTTGTTGTGACCCAAGGGCAGGATCTGGCATTTTGCCTTGTGGAACCTCATATGACTGGCCTCAGCAAATTGATCCAGCCTGTCCAGATCCCTCTGGAGAGCCTTCCTGCCCTCCAGCAGAACAACGTTCCTTCCCAGCTTGGTGTAGTCTGCAAAGTGACTGAGGGTGCATTCAATCCCCACGCAATGTTTTTTAACTCCTGTTTACTGCCCACACTACATGTATTGCTGTTAGATTCACTTCAGTTGGGTTATAGATCACACCACCTTTTTAGGGGAAGAAGCCCTTATTCCTACGTGACTGTTCTCAGGCATTTTCCATGGTTTCTAACACATAAATAACTCTTTCATCTTTTCCTCCTTCTGATATTCCCTCCTTCTGACATTTCTGTGATTTTGTAATTCTGTAATTNTATAATATGGTCTTTGGATTGCGATCAAGGGTGGCCATGGGGCCTTACTTCACCAAAGGTGAATCAAAATGTGTGAGAAGAATATATGATGAACTTGAAGGCTGTAATGTTATTCAGAGCAGCAATAATGTCTGAGAGAATAATTACAGAAGTTAAAATCAAATAATATCCATAGTAACACTTCATTAGAAGACTAGAGAGAAGTACCAAGAGATTATTCATAATAAAAAGCTAAATTACATGCACTACTGTATAAAACACAATGTATCCCTCAAAAACATTTTTCAATATTTTTCATTCTAAAATACCAAAATGTTACAAATACAAAAATAATTTAAAAAAAGAGAGAAAAGGAACTTCTTTTTAAAGAAGCACTAGGTTAAAAAAATAGAAAACTTCAGCTTATTTTCATTAAGCTCAAGTAAGTTCACAAGTCTAACTTTTGACAAATGGTCTCTATCACACTAATGTTTTATCAATTAAACTCTGTCTTTTGGGAGACTAGAAATTGTTTCTAATGATGTGAAGCAGCAGTGGCTCTTCACTCACAATAAAAGTAGCTTTTATTGGCCTTTGCTAATACCAGTGAGATTTCTTTCAGTTAGAAAAGAGAAAAACATTCCATGAATGTTATTGTGGTAAATGCCTCAAAAGCAGACTTTTACGGTTCCTTAACTTTTTAATTTCATTTATACAACCTGATATTATTTTTCCAAATTTTCTTTCATATGCTGTATTTTAAAAATTAATTTGGTTTATATATCTTCTTCATTTATGTACTTCTATTCATTTTTAAAAAAATTTAAATACATATAATCAGCAGTACCAACTGGATTTAAGTAAAAAAAATTAGTCTTGTTTTTCTTTCACCCAACAAGGTAGACATACAAAATCTTAAAATGCAACCTTAACATATCATGAATTACCAACAGTAATGTTTTTTGTAAAATCAGTAATGAGAAGAAATTGGTAGAAACCTCCCATTCTATCCAATCCAATTGGTTAGAGCCCAGACAAAGTCAATAGCTTTAGAGGAGTTTCTACATTATAATTATGCTCCACTGACCTCTCTGTTCTAAACTGTTCTGGTTGTGGTCTAGTCTAGCATGAATGGATGTTTTTTTATATATTATAAAAGTAAAAATGAGAGTCAGTTAGATGTGACCAAAATTTATTTTCCAATGAGTTAGCTGGCATATAGTAATACGTATAAGATAATGTTTCCACTTAGTGTTCTGGTTTGCAATCTCATTATATACTCCTTCAATACAGGTGACTGCAAAGCAGGATTAGTTTAAATAAATAAGTCTGGATGAGAGACTGATAAAGCAATTAGGAATAATTGCAAGATCACACTTTAAATTTGCACAATAAGGCAAGTTAAGCATAATCAAGACAAGTCTTCCTAAAATTAACTTCCAAAGGAGTCACTGGGAGAATTTCAGCCTCTTTTACATTTTATTTAGAGTTTCTACTATTGAACACATAGAATACAAAAACAGTAAAACATGGGCAAATATTGATTTCAGAAATATAATCTGATTCCTTCTCTTTTCTTCCCAAAATCATTGATCCAAGATTTTGACAGCATCCACAGTTCCTAATGCTCTTTTTTATTAATATATCATTTAATGCTTTGAAGAGATGGAAAAAATGGTGAATTCTATGCCTGAAAGCTAAAGCCACTAGGAAACAAAAACATCCTTAAGATTTATCCTTTTCTGTGCAAATCTTTGTATTAGCCAGAAAATGCACCCTCCTTAATAACTTACAGTTGGTAGTGCATGTACTGTAATTTCAGTGCTCAATTTGGGTGTCACTGGGAGCTTTAATTCCACTTTCCCTAAATGGAAGCCATGAAATCTAGACTGATGGAGTCAAGGAATTTTTTTTTATGTAGATAAGCTGAGACAACTAAGTTGAATCTCCTAACTTAGGAAGTTCAAAATACCTCAGCTATAATAGTTAAGAAAAGATAATTACAAATTTAATTTTCTTATAGCCAAGAAATAATTGCTTTGGATTATAATATCATATTTGAACAGTACTAATTAGGAACGTATTCTATTCCAGATTTAATGACAGATAATAAGCTGCAGTTAGAATGCTCAAAAGTGCAATAAACATTTTAAGGAATGTAACTAGCACTACATATCTGCTCAGAATAACCCATTAATCCCAAACCAGACTTTTAATTTTATTTCCTAAATGAATAATACTTACAAAATAGCTCTGTCTTTTGGTCCATCTCTTTCTCTTCTGTCAACTGAACATCTGTCAGTTCCCTTTAATAAATTTTGATCTCACTGAGATTTTTCAATCAAATTTGACAGGTGGGTTAAGGTCCCAAAGATACTAAGTTTCTATGAAATATTAAGTTTCATTAAGTGTGGTCAATGGCTGGGACTGAGGATGAAAACTAATATCTTCATAAAGGAAATAAAATGGATTAAACAGTTATCTTTTTGGTCTGCCAATCAGTCTGTCATCATATTAATATCTCCCAGTCAGTTGCAAGACTTCCTACCTTCCTACCTTTTCCTTTAGATAAGTAGGAGATAAAAGAAAATCAAAGGGCACCAAAGGAAAGGTAAGAAAATGTAAAGGGAGATTGAAATACATGTAAATTACTTTTTTTTTTTTTTTTTAAAAAAAAAAAGGTCCTAGAAGAACAGGAACAGCAGGAACAGGAAAATTTTTGAAGATATGTTGAGTAACTGGGGGGTTTTGGCAGAAGGGAAATAAACTGTAGATTCCTTGAAAGAAAAGTAGTTTTCTGTCTTTCCATTGTTCACATCTGCTACACATATTGGTGTATTTTCTTATGCACTGTAGAATACATATACTTTATTTTTGACTGTATTAAATTTTATATGGAGGTATACTTTTCATATCTCCACAGGATATACTAAAAGGTACATAATTTTTCTCCTTGAGGAATATGCATTGCATTTGATTATACATGAACAATTTTTTTTCTTTTTTTCTTTTTAAATGGAAGCTCTCCCAAAGTGTAGACAGTAAAGAACACAAATAAGATTTAGCAAGCCTCTCATATTTTTGAGCATTTCAGAAAATGTTGTGGAATGAAAACAGATTAGAATAATAATTTATTATTTCAATACATTTTCATATAATTTTTACTTCAAATAATCATAATACAGTTGTGGTACTTTATGATCTTTGAAAATATATATTTCGTCAGAATTATGTACTTGTTTATTACAATGCATCAACATTATTACGATACAAGACTATTTTCACAAAATATATAGGCAGTTCTAGTTTAACATTTTAAAACCTATAACCCTCTAGATAATTTAATTTATTACAAAATGAGCACTGCTTCCTTCAGTAACCAGTTTATTTGCTGGTGGTGGAACAACCACTTCAGACTGTGCTTAACACTGCAAGCTACTCTGATCTCTGGAGATCAAAACCTGAACAAGTGTGACAGCACTTTTTGAACCCAACAGGAATCCTCTAATATTTAATAGCAATTATACCTAAATACACCACTAAGTAAGAAAATTACATATTACAGAATATTGGTTGGTGTGGTTTTCAATTCCACTGAAGTGCTGCTTGAATGCAATATACATATTTGAAGATGGTGCACACAGAACTGGATTCACTTCAGTACTAGAGCTTTTCAGGTTTATACTTCTCATTAACCTTACGGTATTTTGTCTTTCTATCTGTCTTTATAATTGTCCTAGTCTTGGACATGAGGGGCTGGAGACTGGAGCCATGTGGTCTTACCTAGGTTGTTATTCTGAAATGTGTACCTAAACTATTCTGGCCACTCGAAACTACTCTGGAGGTGGTGAAATGCCCTCATCAACTGTCACATAAGGACGCATACAATAATTTGCTTATATAACAGAAAAGGTTTTCAATCTTTCAATTTAAAAAATCTTGATATAGACACTTAAAATTTGAAAAGTTTTGCCAGCGTAGGAGGTGGTACGTTTTGAACAGGCTGAGATGTATCAGTACATAATCCCAACAAAGAATAAAGGAATATACAGAAACCATTGATGAATGAAAAAAATAGGAAATGCAGTGAGAAAGCTGTGTGTGGACCAAACATGATTCAAAGTAGTTTCAGAGTTTTATAAAAAGAAAACCATGCAGACACTCTTTCTCTTAGGAGTTCTTTTACTTACTGGAGCTGCAGTCAAAATTATTTATTTTTTTAATTGTTGTTATTATTATGCAGACTTTTTTTTTTTTTTTTTTGTACACTCCAATCCCAAGAGAGTCATTGCTGGGAAAATCATATATTTTTCACGCACAGCAAAATGTCTAAACTGAAAGAGGTTTCAAGTCAGACTCTTAAACTTGCTCTAACTTCCTAGAGATGTTTAAAATATTCATGTAAGTTTGAATGGATTAATTAGCAGTTATTGATTAGCAAGGGTAATTACTATGTCAGATGTATCTAATTTACTGACAGCTGCATTACAATGTAAAAAAAAGAATTTTTTATAGAGGTAAAAAGTCATTTGTTGCAATTATATTCAAATATAGGTTTAATTTTCTGGTTATCATCATAATAACAAATTTTCTCCAAAAGCTGAAGACAAGAAAACATGGTCAAAAATAAACTTATGTGAACTGAACAGCCATTTAATTTACATACATATGTATAGGAACAGAGAGTAGTATCCTGCAAGTGATGCTTTTCACTTTGCACTATAAGGCCAAGAACATATTTTTGATCATATCCAGTGATTTTACTATTAGTACTATAAACATTTCTGCTAAAGAAAAGGCCACAGTAGTCAGATATTGATCTGGTCTCTCCTACTACTAGTTGTTTACTTCTATAATAAACATAAATAAACATTATTTTCTACAGATCTAGATTTGAATATTATTTATGATCTCTCAAAAATTGTCTTCCTATTAGTTTCCCTTTATCCAATTCATACTTAAAACTATGCTTTTAAAGATCCAAATAACTTTCAAGAGTGCTCCAAAATCAGATTTTATGGATGACTTTAACTAGCTATTGATGTTCAGGCAGTGCAGATATAAAGGAGGGGGCCTTTTCTTTCACTGTTCTCCATTATGGATACGCCTACAGGAAGAAACCAACAGAAACCACATGGCTTACCTTTGCCAGGCCCTCTTAATAAAAATTAGTAGGTAGAAGAATGGCTATTGATAATCAAGACAATTGCCATATTAAAACAAAGCTACAAAGAACCAAACTCAAGGACAGAAAAGAGAAAGAATATCTACATTTACAAAATAGAACTATAGTAAAGCTTAAAGTTATGTCAAATGTACGGACACATGAGCTCGAGCTGTCTAATTTGAGGGGTGCTTGTCCACAGTAGTATGGGCATGATCATTCTGAATCACTTGGGCAGCTACCCTTAATGGTACAATACAGATGATCCAATTGCATTTTTCCTAATATTTTTTCATATTTTTATATACAATATGTGGCAGTCTTAAGCCCAAAATAAATAATGACCGGGCTTTTCTAAGATTTTTCAGGCCTAAGGCTTGAAATAATGTGTGAACTTTTAATCTACCAGAATGACATTTTTATACAACAGTAAAAGTGATACAAGCTAGATGTGTTAGGAAATATCATGAGGGTATGTGAGTGAGAGAACTGCAAAAGACCTGCTGGAATTGTGTGATAAAATATATGAATGAATGGCATCACTCTGGGTGTGAGAACTTGCATATTATCCTTAGAGGCAGTGTCAGGAGTGAACTACCACCAATATAGCACATATTCCATTGAAAATTGGTATTTCACTTAAAAATAATGCCTGTGTGTTAATATGCTGCATCCAGGAAGATTAAGAAAGTAAGGCCCTGGAGGAAAGGAAGGAGACAATTTATTTGACATTGGAGTTTATATATTGACATTTCATGATGGCGAATTGTGGAACACAAGGAAAAATCCCCAAAACTATGTATGAAAGAACTAAACCAATAAGTGGATTGTTTTTTCTAAGTAGTTTAATTTTAAGAGTAGACATCACGGTCTAATTGAAACACATTTAAAACAAATTTACTCCAAAAGCATCACAGTACTACATCCAAAATTCTAAAGCTAACTCATATTTGAACCTAGAATCATAGCGTCACAGAATGGTTTGGGTTGAAAGGTTCTTTAGGGATCATCTAGTCCAACCACCCTGCCATGGGCAGGGACACCTTACACTTGGACCAGTTTGCTCAAAGCCCCATCCAACCCAGCCTTGAACACTGCCACAAGTGGGACATCCACAGCTTCTCTGGGAAAGCTGTTCCAGTGCCTCACAATCCTCCCAGTGAAGAATGTGTTCCTAATATCTAATCTAAACCTACTCTTCTTTAGTTTGAAGCCATTCCCCCTCATCCTGTCACTATAGCTCCTAATGAAGAGTTCCTCTCCAGCTTCCCCTTGGGCTCTCTTCAGATATGGAAGGCTGCTCTAAGGTCTCCACAAATCCTTCTCTTGTCTGGGCTTAACAAGTCCCAACTTTCCCAGCCTGTCTTTGTAGGGGAGGTGCTCTACTCCCCTTATCAACTTTGTGGCCCATCTCTGTGCTTGCCCCAACAGTTCCATGTCCTCCAACCTGAAAATGAAGAACAGTCCATGGTTCTGAACAAATTAGCTTGGAAGTAAGAGGAAATTTGAAGACAATCAGATAGAGAAATAGTCAGGCTTGTAATCCCTTAGCAGCAGACAGAAAAATTTTACAGGAGAGAAAAGTCATCAGTCAATCCTTTTTAAAGAACTGAGAAAGGAAGAGATGGATAAAGCAAATTAAACTATTAAAGTTCCATAATTATATGACTTGGTTATTAAAGTAAATTATTAATTCATGAGATAGTGTTTAATATATGTGATAATTTTGAGTAGTTGCATTTTTAAATATTTTTTGTATTATATATTATATAAATGTTTATATATTAAACATATTTTTATATGGGGCAATTTTAATGAAGCTCTTCTGGGAATCTGTCCTACTGAGACAATTAAGGTGTTTCTAATTTACCTTTTTTTGCTTTTGAAACATTTGTACTATGCTTCAAACATGTCCATGGTCCACACTGAAGATATAGATATTGCCAGAGTATCTAATGAAAGATTACTGCACTGTTACAGAGGTAAAAATCCCAGCAGGAAAACTAATGTTGCCTCTGGTATCTGAGCCAAATTCCGATTAGCATAATTGAATTCCGCCTACCTAAATTTTTCCTGCAGGGTATAAAGCAGACAGTTCAATCTTCAGAGTCATGCAGGCTACAACCTCTTTGAGAAAAGCAGTAAAGGTGCCAACAAAGCTAGTTATGAGGGAACCTGAAAAAAACACATATAACTGTTTAGATAAGAGTGGCTTTACATGTCAATATGATTCATTTATCAAAATGATGACTATGATGCTATTAAAAATGAATTATCTTTGAAAGTCAAATAGAAGGATGCCTGGAGATTGATAATGGTCACAGATTAATTGTACTGACCTTGAATCCTGTCTCTGTGCTTTGCAATTTTGCTATTACTTACATGACTTATTCATTTTATTCCTAAAACCCAGACATTTTGATCGACCTTCCTGACAGGAGGAATCAACATGGCAGGAAGAAGATCACATTTCCTCAGGGAAGCCTGAGGTTCTACTGAAGTGGGAATCTGGGTTATGATCCTCTCCAGAAGGGTGTGAGCCTTGAAGCTAAGAATCTGCTTGTAAACTAGCAAAAGGTTTTGTTCTCTTCTCCTGAGGTCAACTATACGGTCTGTTCAAATCTATAGCCAAGAACATTCCCTAATCCTCCAGTGTAGGGAAACTGTATCCACACTGCTTATGGGACAAGTCACCTGGGCTGTACTGTGTGTGGGAATTTTGCAAATGAATTTTGTACATCTCAAGCCAAAACTGAACCAGACAGCATTTTAACAGTGGCACAGAATAAGGAATAGAATTAATAGCTTCAGTCATTGACTTTGCGTAATTTGCTACAGCTGGCATAGCCTAAGAGATTAGAGCAAATAAAGCCATGAAAAAAACTACTCAAGCATTCAGCTTCCCTTTCAAAAGAAGTACGAGAACTCTGGAATTGGAATATTCTTATTCAGATATTATTCTGATATATCCAGGTGGGGTTTTTATGTTTCTAGAGAGAGAGAGAGAGAGAGAGAGTCCACACCTGCCCTGGGCAGCCTGTTCCAGTGCTTTGCCACTACCAGTGTAAAGAAGCTCTTCCTTGTGGTAAGGTGGAATTTCCTGTTTATGGCTCCGTGTCCTGTCCCTGGGTATTGCTGGAAAGAATCTAGCACCACCCTCTTGGCAGCCTGCCTTTGAGATATTTATATGCATTTATGAGATCCCCTCTCAGTCTTCTCTTTCCTACATTAAACAGGCCCAGGTCCCACATTCTCTTCTCATAAGAGAGATGCTCCAGACTTTCAATAATCTCTGTGGCCTCTACTGGGTCCTCTTCAATATCTTCTTGTCTTTTTTGTACTGAAGAACCCCCAGCCTGTATTGGTACTTTGGGTTACTCCTCCTTGGTTGCAGTACCCTACACTTGCCCTTGAACATCCCTAGATTTCTCTCTGCCCAGCTCTCCAGCCTATCAAGGTCCTGCTAAATGTGCATCAGCCACTCCTCCAGTTTTGTAACATAAGCAAACTTTCTGAGGGTACACTGTATTTCTACATCCCCTTGATGAGCTGAAAAAGACTGAACCCAGAAATGCTCCCATAGGAAGAGTGCAGGCTTCTTACTGGATTTTATTCTGCTGATCATGACTTTCTGAGATCTGCTATTCAGACAGTTCTTGATCCATCTCACTTCCATTCATCCAACCCACATTTCCTGAGCCTACCTATGAGGATCTTATGGGAGACACTGTCAAAATCTTTGTAGAAGCCCAGGAAGAAAATATCCACTGCTCTTCCCTTATCAACCCTCCCTGCCATGACATTACAGAAAGCCATCAGATTGGTCAAGCATGATTTACTCTTGATCAATCCAATAATAAATTAAAAGTGATCTCTGTTCTCTGGTGACTAGCAACAGCACCTGAGGGAACATCATGAAGATGAGCCAGGGAAGATTAAGGCTGGACCTTAGGAAAAGGTTCTTCACCCAAAATGTGGTTGGGCACAGGACAGGTTGACGAGTAAAGTGGTCATGGCACCAAATCTGACAGAGCTCAAGAAGCATTTGGCAAACACTCAAGCACATGCTGTGACTCCTGGGGATAGTGCTGTGCAGGGCCAAGAGTTGGATTTGATAGTCCTTGTGTGTCCCTTTGAAGTAAAGATATTTCATAATTCTCTGATACTATCATTGTCTATTTCCATTTATAAGTTGATCTTTTTAATAACTCTACTCAAAACAAACATAAAACTAATTTGTACTTGGGAATCCTGCAAGACCAAGAAAGAACCAGTAGCAGATGAAAGCCTATCTTAAGAGTCACTAGAATGATTCAGAAAGCATTGAT
>WBNO01030072.1:0-49858 GCA_013400575.1 Peucedramus taeniatus
TACAGAGCTACGAATATATATGAAGGAAATTTAAAAAAGCAAAAAATCATTCCCTCACTGCAATACATCTGCATAGCAGTGCACAGAAAACTGTGCCAATTACAGGCTAAATTTTGCTTTAATAAGTGAAAAAATCATTTTGGCAGCTGCATTACTGATCCAAATAGCAATACCTTTGCATGCCTCTGGTTGAATATCCATGGAGGACTGCACAGAACAGCAATGAAATGAGCTAACCTTCCACATAAATAGAGATGATTGGAGAATGTTCTTTCAAAATTGTGTTAATATGAATATGTCCTTTTTATATTATATAGAAAAAAATAATTTCGGTTTCCTTGGATTTCTTACCTCCCTGTTTTACAAATAAACAAGAAAAGTGTGTGAGTAGGTTTCTTGGTTTGGTTGTGGGTATTTTGTTTTGTTTTACTTCATCTTATTTTTTAAACAGTAAACATTTTGTTTTCAGATTGTCATGAAGAAGTTCTGAAAAAAATTCAGTGAAATTTTTTTACAAAAATTCCTATGAAAATATTGTTTGTATTATTCTGTCAGCTGCTCATCTTAGTATAACCTGAAAAAAATTTTAACAGATTCTCTCCCATTTTCTTTTTCTTTTTGTATGAGAATGATTTTGTCTTTCAGTAGATAGCTAGCCAGCAGAGGTAGATGACCTTTGCAAGGCAGATTATAATGCTAATACAGTAGCAGTTGAATATTATGGTTTGGTAGCTTATTTATTTGCTTCAATTTTTTGAGGTAAATTATTGATTTTGCAAACTGTGGGGTCTTTAAAAATCAAATCCATGCTTTGCAAGTCATACATAATAAGAAAGATTAACCACATTCCCATGGGTTTCATTTTGAAATTTCTGAGTGAGACTGCATTTAATGCTTCATGAGGTAGTTAAAAAATACTAATATTTTCAATGGAAACTTAGAAAGGTTTGGTAAGTACTTTATGCAAGTTACTATAAAATAGTCCTGCCACACTTTCTTCCATTGTAGCATATGGAGAGAAGTAATGCATGATAAAACTGGGAATAAAGCTTTTTATGGCAGAAGATTTCTTGCTTTAATGATAACATTTCAGGGCAATTTGTGAATGCTTAAACATAAACACTTAGAACAGCAAGTCATGCTCACAGGACCTGACTTTCCTCTCATAACAGTTTTGTGCTAGTGTACTCTATTTTTTTTCAGACATAACCATGTAGAAAAATTCAATTAATATTTCAAATATAGTGAATAGGGACTAATTAGAAATAATTTTGTCAATGAAGAGATTCTTATGTTATATTTGTAAAAACACTGATATTTCAGTGAAAGTCCGAGGAAACTCTCAATAAAGCAAAGAGCTCAGACTCTCCTTCACTGTTTAACTCCAATTTAATCTTGTGTTGAAGACACCTAGAGATTGGATAAACTGGTTCTGAGATCAGGATTGAGTTTATTTTAATGGAGGCTTTTAGCTGATCTGTTTCAATCTGGATAGGCTTCCATTCCCTCTCTGAAAAATAGTGACGATAATGGGTGTCTTTAAAGAGAGTGCTTGTGAGAGTATTCCAATTACGTAATGCAAAGATTTTTTAATAATTATTAATAATTCTATGGCATTGAATTTTTCAGCATTATATTTTTTTTCCTGAAACTCTTCTGAGATCATGACAAAACTTACCTCAGAAACTTAGAGACTGCCACAACCAGATAAAAGCAGCAAACATGTTCGTTGAGATGAACATGTCTCTTGACAACCATCAAGGAGAGAAGATTTTTCTTCACAGCTCATAGAAAAATATTATTTTCCCTCCTATATCACATCCCTGTATTTTTTAGCTATTTTTTTAAAGTGTGGCCATTTAAAAGATGTTTTATTAGGAAAATAGAAAACACGTCAGGGAATTGATATACTGTGGTTGGGGTATGGGATACTAGGACCTACTCTGGCTTTGAACTAACTAACGGCAGGAGCTGTGCACAAGTCAAACTGAAATAAAGGTTCAAACATCTAATTTTGAATAGCCTTTGAGATTGTTCTCCTTTGGAGCTGACCAGGACTGGCAGAAGTGACCAAGGACAATGGCATCCTGGCTTGGATTAAAAAAATGGGAAGGGATTTTCCCCCTGTACTCAGCACTGGTGAGATGACACATCAAGCCCTGTGCCCAGTTCTGAGCCCCTCACTGTAAGACAGATATTGAGGTGCTAGAGTGTGTCCAGAGAAAGGCAATAAAGTTGGTGAAGGGTCTGGAGCACAAATCTGATGAGGAACTGCAGGAGGAAATGGGGTTGTTTAGCCAATATTTAAAAAACAGTCAGGACATCCCAGCTTAGAATTTCCTGGCCAGTAATAATGATACATGTAAGTAGCCTAAAGTGGTGTCTAGAATTTTACACCTCTCTTAGACACTTTTTTATTTCCAGGAATTGTCTGGCACCTTGATATTTCTTGCTCTAACAAGTAACCCCATTAAATATTTCTCTCCTGCTCATGTTTTTATCGAGCTGAACTTGTAGGTTTGTGTAATCTACAACTGCTTGTGGTATACAATTATTCAAAGGCAGGACCCTTCATTTCATGTTCACTAATTATGATTCTTTCTTCAGCACTGCTGTTTCAGATCAAATATGTGACAGCACAGGGAGTAGAAACAGCAACTGAAAATTGTTATCAAAGAGTTAATGAGATTTTACAAAGTAATTGCAATGTAGTCTCTTTTTACAAAATGCTTTTAAAAACTATGCTTCTATTTTTATCACAAAACTCACTTGCTCTTTTATTTCTATTGTCTCATTTTAGGAATACAGAAGTGAGTGTAGAAAACTATTGTATATAGTAAAGACAGTTGGTTATTTTCCTCATAGCTCTTGGGATTTCACATCTTCAGCTTTGTGAATTCCAGCCTAGAATGAGACTTTACCTCTCAGAGGTAAAATATTTCATGACTGAGAGACAGCTCTGGCTTCTTGTATGTCTTTCTCTTTCAAAGCAGAAAGAAGCAGCTACACTAGGTGGTAGGTGAAAATTTGGTGTGAAGGTTTTGGAATCTGGCAGCGTTCTCCGGTGTCCTTAGCCAAAGAAGACTAAGAACAGAGAAACAAAGAAACAAAGAAAACCCTAAATTGCTGGCAGACTGAGATAAGAGTAGTGTAGTGAATAGAGTACTGGAAAGTTGTGTGAAGTCACTTTTTAATCAGATTTTCACCCCATGCTAATGTGGTTTAGTTCATCTCCAAACAAGACATCACTCCAAGCAGGTGCATCTGCACAATAACCAGTTGACACCTTATCAGAATGTAAGAATATAATAGACCAGAAAAATGATGGATTAGTTGGATTGGGAGATCAGCTGTGATAGTTTCAATTGACTTATTTTCCAGGTGGCAGTATTTATAAAAGTAACTTTTCAGCATGAGGCATTCAGCCATGCCTTGACTGTCTGATTATTCCTGTGACTTATATTTATTTCTTGCTGATAGATGTTGCAGCAAGAAAAAGTGTTAATACTATCACTTAACACAATTTTTTCAAAATGCTGTACAGAAAATGGCAATATGTAATTTTTGGCATCAAAATTATACCAACTAAATGACTAGGACAGAACTTTTAAAAATACATTAGTGGACACAGAAAATTACATAATCATTTGGGCTAGCAAAAAACTCTTAAGGTCATTGAGTCCAACTGTTAAGTTGGCATTGCCAAGTCCACCAGTGAGCCATGTCCCTAAACACCATGTCTATACATCTTTTAAAATACCTCCAGGGATGGTGACTCTATCACTTGTCTGGGCAGCCTGTTCCAATGTTTGACAGCCCTTTCCATGAAGAAATATTTTCTAATAATGAATCTAAAGCTTCTCTGGAGAAATTTAAAGCTGTTTCCTCTCAACCTGTCACTTGTAACTTGGGAGAAGAGACTGACCTCCACCTTTCAGGTACAGCCTCCTTTCAGGTACATTTAGAGGGTGATATGGTCTCCCCTGAGCCTCCTTTTCTCCAGGCTAAACACCCACAGCTTCCTCAGCTGCTCCTCTTTGCATTTGTTCTGTGGACCCTTCACCAACTTCACCACCCTTCTCTGGGCCCTCTGCAGAACCTCAATGTCTTTCTTATAGTGAGGGGCCCAGAACCGAATGCAATATGAGAGGTGCAGTCTTACCTGTGATTCTTAGACCAACAAGTTTGAAAAGGAAATCTTAATAGCTAATAAATATTCAGAAGAAGAAACCAGAACATTTTTAGTCAGAGATGGGGTACTGTGAAAGGCAAAACAGGCACAATACCCACTGTCCAATTAAAAATCAAGAATTTTGTAGTGTAGAGCAACAAAAAATTTTCCAAGGAAGAAAGAACAACCTGAAGAAAGGGTGTTGGTATGTTTTATTATTCTAAGACATCTGGCTTCCTTTATAAATTTGGGTATGTCACTTACTTTGCCTGATTCCTTACTTGCTAAGGATAATTATTTTCCTATCCACAGGACAGCTGTGGGGCAAAATGCCATTAGTAATGATTAGGGATTTGAAAACTTGGATGTTGTCATACAAGTATCTAAGTCCTTAGTTATCTATTAGCTCAGAAGGAAATTAGATTTGGGAGATAGCTTTGTCTCTATCTCCAAACCTATAATTTAGTAAAAGTAATGAAACACTGGGACTTGGGTGGCTGACTAAACTGGAGAATTACATTATTATCAACTCAGTTTCAGTAACAGAGTTGATACTCACAATTCTGACTCCTAAAAATTGTTTTGAAGACTATAAAAGCAGTCATTAAGCTAAAAGAAGATACTACTTTTGTGCTACCTTAATGAAACAAATATTTCGAAGAAAACAATACATTTATTTTTTTGCCAATGAAATAGCTTTGGTATTTGAACTCATTTCTTCTCACATCTTCACTCTTACATTCAAATACACATCAACCTTTCTGTATGTCAGTGAGACACTAAAGGTAATAAATACTTTTGGCTTGAAATATTTTATTGTGTTACTTTCTAAATAACTCATTGACACCCTTTATTGGAAAGGAATTTTGTTTTTCTTTAATATTAACACCAATTTTTATGAATTATGAAATTCTATTTTTATTTTTTAATTTAGGATGAAATTTCCATCCAAAAATTTTATTTATTAGGCAAATATTAAAATAGACAACTATTTCACTCATTTTCTCATACATACTGTAAATGACAAGAGAACTGATCTCTTCTAGAGAAGAATACTTAACAGTATAAAAAGCTGTAAAATATTATACTTTTAATTAAAATCCTTATAGGATCTCTACTCAGTGATATGAAAATACTTTGAAAATCCAAAGAGAAAATGAATTGTAGTCTATCAATATGTAGCATAAAAGAGTTGTTTCTTGCAGGGTCTTTGAAGAAATATTTTCATTTTCAGAATATTCCAGAATTAATTCAGAAAAGATGCCTGATAGTTATGAAGAAAAACTCAAACAGATCAGTGCAATAAAAGCCTTGTGCATCTGAAAGTTAAGAACTGCATTGCCATTCAGGTACAAGATGCACGGTCCCTTAACTCACATTTAAATTCCTAATTTCACATACTGTTGAATAGAGATGTTAAAGAGGAGTTAGGAAATAAAAATCTGAAGATTTTGTTGAAGGTGGGCCTTTAAGCTGAGCCTTTCTGCATGGAGCAGAGGCAGTACTCTGGGAAAAGGGCAGATCATAGCATGGTCTGGATTCAGGGATATGTGTGACAAACTTCCTTTTGGGTAAGTACTTTTGTGATCCTTTTGTAAGGACAGAAAAGAACAGCGTGTGCAGGCACAGCCCAGCCTCCTCCTGAGGAGGAGAATATTCCTGAACATTCTCCCACATTTAGGCTTGGCCAGCAGCAACTCCAAGGGAAGTCAAAACAAGAAGCACTGGACAAGGACCTGCATGATTTATATGCACCCGCCTGACAGTGCAGCTGTACTGTCACCTTCAGCTCAAGAATATGAAAACTCAAAGATGAGTCTAAAGATGTACAGAAACATATCTCTACATATTTAGAATGCATAACTCTGACTTTCTCTTTGGGGGTATCCACCTCCTCCACTGAAGAGGGTTTGGTTAGTTTTGGCTGTTTGATATTTTTTAAGCATTCTCCTAATCTTGATTCAGTTTTTTTTCAAAAAATGTTTTGCCCCAATAATGTGAACAGATTTCAAAGAGCAACAGAAACACATATCTTCTCTCTCAGCCACATGTTCTACCTATTTGTATACTAAATCATGCTCCTTAACACTAGCTCTTTCCCTTCAGTTCCATGACAACTGCCTTCTGGAAGGAGCATGAAATAATTCTCAGAGGAATCATTCTCCAAAGTTTTAGTAATACTGATTTCTTTAATGCAGTGAAGAAGATGCATACTCTTCCAAGGAAATTCTGAAAGAAAAGAGACAGCCTTTGTATTTCTGAAAAGACCATGGTCTTGGGGGTGTGCTTAGTGCTCTTGGCCCCTGCAGGTCACCTGAGCAAAATTTTTGCAGAGTGCTACTGAATCTATTAAGCCTCAGAGATGTAATGCACTTCCTTACTCCGGATGCTTTAGTCAGCTTCCTTGTGATTGATTCTTCTGCCAGAAATAATGGTTAGGCATCCTCTATTACTTAATAAAATTCTCCCATGCTGGGGCACAACTCCCTTTAGTCTCTCCTAATGAAAGATACTGTTTTGTGACATAAGTCTTCTTTATTCTAAAATTGTAATATTTGCATTTTGGGGGGTTTGCAATTAATATTTTAGGGTATTCATTTTTCATATAGCTTTCTTCTCATATCCCATCCTCACAGATCAAGATTTTAAGTATCTTAAGAAGCTTTCTTCTCTTTTGATTTTCTGCAGATTTCTATTCTCTTTGAAATGCATCATCCCAAAATGTGGGTGTTACTTCATGTAAAGCCAAAGCAGCACTATTATACAGGCATTCCCAGCAAACTTGACTTACTGAGAAAATCCCACTAATACAACCCAACACTGGAGCTGCTTTTTTATGATTTCTGACTCATCCCTGGTTTATATGTACTTTAATGTTTATACACACCCTGATGAGCCCAGTTTAAGTGTGTTCTTGAATTTGATTACTCAGTTGTGTAAATTTATTTCCACATGTCCTTAATGATTCTCCTCATTGATTTTAGAAAGTTGATCTATTTTAAGAATATTCCATGTTTTAGTCCTAACTTCCAAAATAATTTAGAACCTTTTCCAAGTCAACTTTTGCATATGAAAGTTATGAATATTTTACAGCACCCTCCAAGTCTTCAGTGAAAGTTTGCTACATGGTGGTAAAATATAGTATTTTACAGGACCCTACATCAAATTTATCATCGGAATATCAAAATTACTTTATTTGATTACTTAAAATTCTTACATTATAGGATTTCAAACTAATTTCTGTATGGCCCACAACCATACAAGATTTTCAGATTTTCCCTAGCAGATGTGTTCAGGAGTGAAGTAGTAAAATAGATTGAAGTCAATAGGTAATATTTCCCTCCCCTCAAAATTACAGTTAAATGTTTAAGGAAGAAAAAGATGCTCTGAATAACATGAAAGGAGCAACCAGCATCCTCCTGTTCAGCCAAATCCTCTGCCTGAGGCTTTTTCAAATGTCAGTGCAAAACTAACAAATATTTATCCCTCCCAACATCTTGAATTTACTTGTAAAAATCTCCCTACCATACTAACATCGACATATTACTTATCCTTTCCTCACAGTGCGCCAAAGATCACATCCAGTTTCTTGTTCCCTGCTGTTCTCTATTTTCCCCCTACTCGTACACAAAATTATTTCTGCCTCTGAAAAATTTCACTGCCAAAAACCAGTTCTTGTTCCTCACACAGCTTCTGCCTTATTGAGTAGTCAACCCATACAAAAGAAAACTGCCCTTTGCTAGATTCTTGATTTTCAGCTTCACAAAAATTTACTTCTGAAACCCATTCAGCAATTGGTCTCACATAAAGGATTTCTCAGCTGCATGCTCATTTTGTGAATATCTCTCCCCTCTTATCTATGCTAACATACAGACTGAGATCAAATACCAATCTTTCAGAAATCATGCCTTACTCCTTCGCCTTTCCACTTCTAGTTTTAACAAGAGTATTCTCAGGGAGTGTTGCTAAGTATTCCTGAAGTCAGAAATATTCAGGTTGGAGGGGCAGGCCCTTTTGGCAGTGAGTGTTGATTTGTTTTTGGCCTCTGCAGGTCACCTGAGCAAAGTTTTTTGCAGAGTGCTGAATTGATTAAGACACAGAGATATAATGTACTTCCTTACTCCAGAAACCAGTTACAACAAAGCAAAATTAAACAAAACAAAAAAATCCCAGACACAAACAAAGAACAGATGACAAAGAACAAAAGTTGTTTGAATAATTGAATAATGTAGAGAGTGAGTAAAGTAGCTTTCCTCCATGAGGAATGAGAAACAATGAGTAGGCACACATGGCTGAATAATTTGTCCAATGAAGGACTAAAGTACTGGTTTCAAAAAGCAAAATGGAAACTAAATCTCAGTTTGGTCACTGACCAGCCCCTGCAGTAATGCTTTACATGAAACAAATTGTACTATTTTGTACTGTTTAGAGCATGGCCCTTCAGAAAGGCACCTAACATGACCATCACAAGAGTAAAATCCTCAAGGGAGCCTCACGGGTAATAAGGCAGTTTGGTCATAGGTGCAATGTCAGATATGGACAACTAAGACAAACATAAGATTCTCCAAAGAGCAAAGGAATTCTCAAAGCAGAGCAGAAGAATGCTTTGTTCCAGTCCATGTAGTCAACCTGGCTGTCAGCAGTGCAGGCAATGCCAGAGAATAACAAGAAACCACACACATAAAAATCAGCTAACAGAATGCTGGCTGATGGCTGTCTTATCTCCCGAAGCACAGAACTTTATATTTTAGAATTTCTGCCCCATCAGCTTCAGGAAATATGTTTTCCTAGTTGTGGAACCAGCTGCTGCTTAGACAATATGGTTTGTAGTACATGCATTATTTTTTGTAGTGACAGAAATGGAATAGCATCAACAATGGGTACTTGTTAAACAATGGGTATTTGTTAAATGTTTTCTGAGAATAGAAGGTATTAAACAACAAAAAATGCAACTTTAAATTTAATTCAGGCATTGTCACTGACCGATCACTAAGTTTTTGGAGTTGAATTCTAGATGCCAATAAATGAACAGCAGTACATTTTAAATAATGGATTATTTTTTCTCAACAATAATGCCTGAAAGTAATTACATACCAAAAGGTCTTTTACTAAAGAAAATTATTGAGCTTCATAAATTTCATGTTCAGACTAATCATGCTGATGCATGGTTCTAAGGCTCAACTCAGATGTTTGTATTTGCCACAGCTGATTGTACAACTGATTGTACCTTACTTTTAAAACAAGTGCCAATGTATCTGTTCTGTTTGCAGTACATAAGGGCATGGGGATCTAGGTCCCTGTGACATTTTGCTGATATAAAGATATTGCAACAATAAACCTAATTGTATTAAATGCAGTGGAAAAATTCAGTGGTAAATACTACAGCACAAATTGTACCTTGACATATACCTATGGTGACCTTACCAAAGGTAAAAGCACAGAGGTTTCCCAGAAAAGTTTGGCCTTATGAATAAAGGCTATATAATGTGACATACGGCTATTTTTATCACTTGAAACATGAAATATAGGAAAAACAGTTTATATTCTTTGCAGAGAACTTCAACATTATCTAGTCCTCTTTTATCCAGTGATCCTCTTGAAATCTTATTCAAAATCAGTTGTCCTTTTGCCTAATAAATAATATACTTATGATTTATAAAGTGCATATTTGAGATCAAAACTGCACTGCAAGGAAAAGTACCAAATCTTCTTTGAAAGCAATGGGATTCTCTCTGGTAAATTATTATTTATCTAAAACCATCTAATAGAATTTTTAATTAGATGGAGAGATTAAAGGTTGAAACAATGATGGGCAATAGGTATTCAGGTTTCAGTAAGAAGTGATTGAGAATCCTGACATATTTTTGCTCTGTAAGTTGCCAACTGTAGAAAGATTTGAACCTCACACCACAAAAATAGCACTTCTGCTGCTACTCTCAGTGCTAGAAAAAGAGGATTTGAAGTGAGTTGTCCTTTCATGCTTTCTTGAATTCTCAGGAAAATCCCTCCCACTGATTGATAATAATCTGCTAACTTAACAGATCGAGTCTTGGCCACGTTCTGTATCCATTCTGTCCCTGTCTACCTGGTGGTGCCTTTACCCAATTTCACAAAGTTCCTGTGGTGCCCATTCTCCTTGCAGATGTAGTGAAGGTGCCTGTGAGACCATCTGCTCCCAGGTCTGAACTGGACTTCCCACATGGAAGGCAGAGCAAGAAGGCAGGACTGGTAAAGGGGCTGAGCCATGCCACTGCCCAAGCTGTTCCTCTGGAAAGAACTGTCTTCTGGGCTCACTTGCAGTGGAAGCCTCTTACCATGTAAAACACTGCCAAATTCCATGTAAAAATTGGCTTGAACTCATGCCCAGATTTTAATGGATCCTCTCCTCTGTGACTCCTAGTAAATAAATTCCATTGCTGATTTCTCTTTTATCTGATAACTATTGTTTAATACCATCTGCTGCATCAACCTTCACCTGCAATTTCTGTGCAAGAGCAAAACACATCATGTAACAAGTATTTTTGTAAAGCACTTTTCTGTACTGCTCCTCTAATTTGTAGGGTCTGGCAGTGCCACTTGTTTCTCATTTATAGCAGTACTCATTTGGACCCCACTGAGGAGCTTTTGTGAAGCAGTGCTCACAAGGATAAAAACAAGTCAGGTTCACAGACTGAAACTCCTTTTGTATGGGTTTGCTCCTTCTGGGAAGCAAACCCAGAAGGCCCCATAATGATGAGGAGTACAGAATTTCATACAGAAAAAATGGCATCATAGGCATAACCTCTGCTTGAGCTGAAGCAATTTGCCCAGCATTTTGCCCAGCACCACAGCCTGAAGCAGAGCATTGAAGCAGCTGATATTATACCAGTATGGTCAGTAATATAAAAGAGATATTTAGTGTCCTTTAGCCTTCATAATGGCACTGCAAGTAACCCTGCTGAACTAATAGTGGGGGAAGAGGGGGGAACCTGGTGTGACTGGGCAGGCACATGCACAGAATAATTAGCAGAGGTCTGAGCTGAAGAGAGTCCCCACTGTTAAGCATTTATTGCTTACATCTCAGACAGTGCTGTGAATATTACCTTTAACTGCTAATATTTGCCTGGAGACAAAGTGATTCAAACCTGACAGCAGACGTTACTAAGTGAACAGGGAATCAGTGTCCTAATAATTATTTGCTCCTGGAGTACTTATCTGGCTTTTTAGTGGCAGACAAACACAGCATGCTACAACTAAATTATTATATGCTGATGACTACAATAATTTCAGATTAGGCAAGGGCTGGAGAATGGTGCTAAAGCAGGATGAAAATCTGTTCAAATGAGTGAACAATTTAACACCTCTGCTGACGGGTTTTGTTTCTGCTGCCAGTTGTATGCATGAAGGATATGTTTATCTGTTTTCCTATTTTAATGATATGCTATTGTGCTCATCTTTAAAAGGCCTCATGCAAGGCCAAATATGTATTTGTTCTAAATGATCAAATGGTAAAGAGGAAATAATTGAGGTGTGGCACTTTTATAGCACTGCTTGTGCATTTATGTGCATAGTTTTATTTGACCTACAGGCAGAGAGGTATTAAAACAATAATTTTCTTGATGTTGCCATTTAGAAGTTATATAGGAACTGGGGATCTGATATTCACTCTTTAGGACTGGACATAGGCTTCTGAACTGCACTTCATTTCTAACACATAGGAGACCTGTTTAACTGCCCTCCTGCTCCTGAATGAATCATCAGTAATACAGAATAGGTAAACCCACAAGACAGGAGAAGAGACTACACACCACTTTACTGTGCCAATGCAATCTATTTGGACTATCTTTTCTTCTGTGCTTTTTACTTTGAGTATTTTAAGATGGATTTCTTAAACAAAGCTGGTAAATTGAGAACTTTGTTTGACAAGTAAGGTAAAATTAGATCTTTCATCAACACTATACATGTGCTGTATCTTCTTCAGTCTGTGGCTTAAGATAAATATGGTGGTTCTTACTGAAGCCATAAGAGCATTTTTTAAAGTCTAGTCAAGTCTTTTTAAGTAATTTGAAAAGGTTTTTTTTTTATTTTCATCCTGCCTTTTTTCTTCACTTTTATCTCTCAAAATCCCTCAGATATTTTAGGGGGTGTGTAATTTGTCTGTACTATGTTAACACCTGGCAAAATAATGTATGGCATATGGCCTAATAGCTTATGAGCACAAAAAGGAAATTGGCATTGCATGAAAAATTAATTTTGAATTCCTGTGTAAATTAGTGGCAAGGGAATATGATTTTCCAGTTCACATGCATATCTCCAATAACAAATTGCAGTTTAAGGCCAATGAAGTATCTGCCACAACAGAAAAAACTATCTTTCCCACTGTCTGCATCTGCTGGTAAATTCTTAACAAGTTCACTAATGTAGGTAATTTTCTATGTACAATTTAAAAAAACCCCTGGCATCATAGTAAATAATGCTAGTAATAATTTTTTCAACCAATTTTTGTTTGTAGATGATACAGTTGCTGTGTGAAATAATAATTTCTACCTAGTATGTGGTCTATCTAGTCCAGTTAGATTTTTATCCAAAACAACCCATTCATGAAGGGAAATGAAAATAAAAGGGAATAGTTTTCTATGTCCCAATTGCTTTCCAAAGACTTTTGAAAGAACTTCTTGCATAGCCATTGTTTCCCTTTTAACTTTCTTCAGGTCACTCTCGTTATCTAAATTTTTATCATAATATGCCTACTTGATTCCAGAAGTAATTTTCTCTTCTGGAAAGGTTATGGCAAAAAAAAAATGCACATTTTTTCTTTTTTTACTTTTAAAATATTCACATTGAAAACATTTAATTATTTTGTAAAGTTTGATACTTTGAATTCAACTTAAAGTAGTGGACATCATCCCTTTAACAAAATAAATACCACTGTCCTTGTTGTCAGGAATATAATGCTCCACTACCTTGTCTTTGCTGGGCATCTCTGAAAGAAAGAACATAACTTCTTATTTAGGCACTAATTTGAGTCTCCAGAGTTGGAAGTGCTGCTGTGTTCAAAATTCCCTTACAAGATGATTTTATAACCTGTACTCACCTCTGCCAAGGAGATCACACAAGGTTTGCATGAAAGGCTGACCTGGGACTCAGGCTGCTTCTCATTTTCCAGGCTGGCTTTAGAATCCCTTGAAGATGTTACTCACCACAGGTAGGAGATGAGAAATTTGAAGGGTTGTTACACGCTGCCAATGTTGATGCAAGGCTGGTGGAAAGCAATTGGGCACAGCAGGGCATAACAAGAAATTCACTCTCAGCTCAGGGATCTCTTCCATGCAGGCCACAGAGCTGCTGCAACCTCTCAGAGAGGGTCACATTTCTGAGATTTTCTCTCTTTGCTTTTGAAATAAAAGAGCTGATAAGACACATGCTCTTTTTCAAATTGTGGGGTGACACATTATTACATGAAGAATATAACATTAATATTACATTAAAAAGGAAAGCACAAGACTTTTTATTCCTGTGGTTCTTCCAGCTTCCTCACCACTCTTTTTAGGGCTTTTTCTTTTCAGCATTCTCTGTGGAATTATTTTCTGTTGTTTCCTTCTTTCCCACCTAACTATTACTCCTGTGCAAAGATTTTGTTTCAACCTGACATGCTTGCTATAATGTTCTGCCAGTCTTTTGCTCTGGGTTTCTGACTTTTATATTTCTTCCCCACTTTGAAGTTTAGCTTCACAAATTTAATTTTCCTACTCAAACCCAGGCTTTAGCTGTAGCTCAGACCACCACAAGCCTCCAAGACTGCATACATTCTGCTACTTGTGTGGCAGGTCACCTTTTGTTATTAGCTAGAATACAGCCATTAGGACTGTGCTAGAAACACCAAATTTGTGCCACTCAGCTGGCAGGAGATGGAAGCCCTGAAGGCACAGGAGCTGATGTGGTAATTGGGGAGGTGAAGAAAGTTCATGGCCAGTAGAGGAAAGACTGAGGTTGTCAAGGGAACAAGAAAGCTCTGCTGTGCATTCTTTTAAACTGGTGAATTTTCTTTTTTCTTGTTTTGGTGGCAAATACTTTACAATTAAATTTTTACCATATATTATAGATATTTCAATAAGAAATATGCATTTCAAGAATCAGCTGTGCATTTTCACCCACCAAGTGCCCTGGAAAAGAGAATACTGGCAAACTTCTTTATCTTCCTTGTTCTTAATTTATGTTGTATTTTCAGTTTTTGATGATTATTTACTGAAATGTGTGTTGCTCCTGGAATAATCAATAGACCTGCAGTTCCTTGCTTCCTGCTATAGCATGAAAATCCCACACCAGGGCCCTTTTAGTACCTATTTTAGTACCAGCCAGTACCAACAGAGGCACTGAAGTCAGCCTAGTCAGCCTGATTGAGCTGTCTGGTCTCATCAGTAGCCAGTGTAGTCAGTGGTTCTCTAGAAACAGTTTGCTCATTGCATAGACCTGGGCTGAAGCAAAACCTGTCCCTCCTACCCCGAGCTCTTTGACCACTTCCATAGCACAAATCTCCATTATGACTTGCCCAGATGCACATTTTGCTCCCTCTTTTGTCATTTCTGTCTCAGCAGTCTCATTTCTCTGTGCCTTTGAAGAATAGAATATTTTGTGGCTCACATTCAGCCCTAATTTTAAAGCAACACAACTGTGAACAGTTCCTTAAGAAGCTCCTAAGCTTCTCTCAGGAGGGCTGGGAAGATCAGCCCAAATTGTGGCAGATAGCAACAGAGAAGTGAGAGTGTTTTCCTTGAATTTTTATCTGCTCCATCTAGGTTGTTTTCACTTTACAAAAAAACCCCACTCATTGACATGAAACTGCTTTCATAATTATATGAAAAATAAAGAATACTTTGAATTAAGATGAAACTTCAAAGGTGTATGGAACTTCTTATGGTATCAAAATGTCATTTTCCTCATGATATGGAAGCAGTTGTCTCCTGCATTGCTGCAGACTGCCATTCTTTTACCCCCAAAGGTATACTAATCAATTCTTAAACAGTCCTACTTCATCCATGTTTTAGATGTCTGAACTACTGAGTGATCTTTGTAGCAGACACATCTGAAAAAGCAGCATTCATAATGCTTATGCATAATTTACAGTATAATTCTTTACACTTATCTAGCACCTTTCAGCTTAAAATTCCAAAGCCCTTTGCAAATATTAATTAATTTATCCTTCCAGTGGTAGTTGAAGATAGGAGATATTGCTATTCCCCAGGAGATACAATGGTAAAAAAAGGAAAAAGAAAGAATGTAATTTTCAGCAAGTCACTGTTGCTATACAGCTTTATTTTTTGAAAAGCAAAATGGAGATAAAAGAATAAAGTAATTTTCAAAAAATGTTATTATGAATAAATATTTTCACTTCCAAGAGAAGTCTGAATAATTTTAGAGCAAAAGATTGGTTTTAAATATGTTTAAGTAAAGGCATGAAGTTGTGAAGGCCCCAACCCTTGCATTCAGCTAATGCAATACTGCAATAAACAGAAGCTTGACACCCAGCCCCTGTACACTTTTGAGAGTCTTGACCAAAGACTCAACAGTACAAATGGGTAAAAATGGGAATATCAATCCCTCCCACTCCTGAGATGCATACCAGGAATTCGAGGACCTTATTGTGTATTTTTATTTTCAAATTTCAGGATCCTAACTTGTTTCTTGTCCATCTTTTGTCCTGTAAGAATACAGTCTGCTTTGAAAACCAAAGAACTGTCATTGAAACTCTAATTTTTTTGAGTTTCTGAGAGCATTTTGACACTTAATCAAGTCTCACTGCTCCTAGCTCCCTTTATTATGATAATGTATAGCACCAAATTGAAGATGGCAAGAGGAAAATGATTGGGATGATGTCTTAACACATTGAATGAAGGCCTGCTCTCACAGAAGCCCAAAGCAGCACTCCCATTATTTGCTTAATGCCAATGTTGTATTCTCAGCCACGACACACAGCAAAGAAAAGCCAGTTACACAGCCCTGAATATATTAAGATGTTAGCAGCATTGGGAACTTAACTCCTTGGAGCTATGGTGTTCAATGATATTTGATGCCTTGCTAAAATGGAGTTGCCTTGTCTACTCCAAAAGAGTTATTCCTATGCCACCTTCCATGTACTTGAGTATTTCATCAGGAGTTTTCATTTTAAAAGGATCCCATTTTCACACTTCTCTTTCACAGGACTGGGGCATAAAGAACTTTTTAACTTCAATATTTCTCCCAGCAATGCTGTGTTTCTGTAATAGTCCCAGAGGGCAATATTTATTCAAGTGTTGATGCACATTGGTTAAACTTTCTTCTAAACTTATGAGTTTTCATTTCCAACTGAATGTTTGTCTTTGAAAATACACAGTCACTTTAGTTTAAAAGATAAGCAAAATAGCAGGGAATTTAACTCTTGCTACCTCATAAGGAAACATTTTTTTTTTTTAATCTTTCTAAGACTATTTAGACTTTTGCTACCCATAATTCAAATTATCTGTTTCCTAGTACATTAACCAATGACAGCTTTTGTAGTCATAATTTAAAACAGTTCTGGTCTGGAATGCATAAGCTACGTTTTCACTAACTGGTAGCATCACTGTAATGAAGCATGGAATAGAGTAACAAGACAGAAATCTGGCTGGATTCTGGAGACAAACATTCGTTTATTATTAGTGTCAACAAATATATAAAAATTATTAAAATATTTAAATGCTATATATGTTTTTCGCATCATCAGTGATGCAAATGACTATAATATAAAATAAATCTCAGTATAGGGCTATTCAACATGCTGGCCTTGAATCTTAGCACTATAAGCTAATCTCTTTGTAACACATCCATATATTAGATGTATGAATGCATATTATGTATGTCACATATATTAACATCCATCTTCTTAACATCAAGTACCATATATGAGTTAAATGTTGTTGTGGTTTGTGACTTTTAGCATGTCAAATTTTAGAAGTCAGCACTAAGAATTTTCCTTCAAACACTTTACTTTTGATGGATTCTCCCTTTGTGCAAATTGGGTTCAAACCATATAATAATAATAATAAGAGTCATGGGCAACTGTGGCTTTCACATTTTTCTCTTACACTCACTTTAGTGAGTCATGCAACTCTGTTATGCTTGATTGAGTACTTCACTGAAATCCAAGTGGATTTCATGCAGACATACCAAGTTCTCTCTATACCAGCTCACTCATTCACAGATAGTTATACAACTTCAGACTGCAAAAATTTTTTCATGGGCCTGGAACACACACACACAGAAATCATATTATAAGTTATCAGGACACAAAGAGTTTCAAAACTGGAGTAAAAAGGGTGCTACCTGTAGCTTGGGCCCTTTCCACAGGCTCTTTGGGGTTTTCTTGGCTCCTTGGTCATTCCTGAAGTCCTTTGGTAATAATGACTACAACTTGTGGAGACTACTAGATGGCATTTGTGAGGCCATGGTCCTGTGTGATTTAGAACTGGGTCTAGCACACACAGCAGCACACCTTTGTTTTGGATCGTGGATGGGCAGATGTTCTCTGTGTGTGACATTTGTGCTAGCTATGGCCTTTTACATTGGCTCTATGCCAATTAGAAAAGCAGAGAAAAAGCCTGATCTGGCATAAAGTTAGAGATGCAGGCCAATAATACTCGATCTGGCAGGTAGCCTGGCAATATAGAGTTAGTTTATTAATATTTAAAAATAAACTTGAGTCAGCAAAGTAAGTATGTACCACATCAGTGCCTTTCATGCTACACCTACCATGGTTTGGATTCCACAACAGGATAGGTTTGTCTTTATGGTGGATAGCAAGAAGCATGTGAATACATTTCAGAGATAAGTCAGAGCCTATAAGTTCTCCATAACTGTTATTCCCAAAACTGTCAGTAATATATGTCTTTTTAGGAGGCAGACTCCCAAGGTGTCTTTCCAGAGACTTTAATGAACATACACTGAAATTGCTGAACTCAGTGTGATCCTGCTAGCTGTACCAAATAAAAGTTTCCATTGTTTTCTTTTTCATTATTGTAGTACAATGAGTTAATGTTATTTTAAAACTCCTGCTTTAAAATTCAATTTTCTTCCAAAACAAAAAAGTTGTTACAGAGACTGCTGCTACAGAAACTACTGCTTCACACCAAATGAGACATACGTAATTTTTTATTTATTGTTTTATCCTCAAACATTTTTATCACACATTCAAATTCTAGTGCTGATAATTCTTAATACAGAATATTTGCACACAAGACTGTTAAGAAAACACAGACATATGCATGCTTTCCAATTATTTAACCATAATGTGACTGTTGACTTAGTGTCATGTTTACTTGGCTTGCAAAGATTGAAGTCTATTCCAAGATGCAGAGCTTTGCCAAAAGTAGTTGTTAACTTTCACAACAGGAAGAATCTGCAGCTCTGTTCAGAATCTTTTCATTCAGAAACTTTTTAACTCCTTACTATTACAATAAATCTCTGTGAACCTCAACACAATCTCTAGCCCACATCCTTTAGGTGACAACACTGATGTTTTCAATTCAGTGTCTTGTAAGGCTAAGCACATGACCTGGTGCTTAGATAATTAATGTTTAAAGTTAAATGTTTGAAGTTACTTGCTAGGAGAGGGTAATCTAATAGAGGCAAAGTACGTCCATATATAAAACAAGCAAGCAAGGGAGTGTCCAGATTAATTACTAGTATTTTGAATCTTTGTGAATTTGTAAAGCTATTTTTACTGTGCTTTTAAAATGTGTGCTATTATCTTATTTTCCCACATGTATGCTCTTTAGTAGACAAGTGGAGTGAAGAGAAAAAATGCTGAAGTATTTGTCTGCCAGCAATTCAGATCTCTCTGACTTGATACCACAAAATGTGTTCTAAAAATGGTTTACTATTAATATACTGTGTGATTGTATACAAAAATTCATTAGACTCTGTTTGGATTCTAGAATGAATAAGAAAGGAATTTCTCTTCAGGCTGTAGTCAGGGGCTTCTTATTTTCATATTCTTATATTCATAGAAAATTAGAAAAATGGGGCTGAAATAGATTACAAATGATCAGATGTCCAGTGGTTGGACCAAGACTGACTCTGTTACACCTTGATCAGTCCTGAACACGTATTTTGTATGAGCTGTGATGAAGACCTCCAATGATGAAGACTCCTAATCCTTCCTAGGCAATCTGTTGAGGCTGATAAAATGAATCCAAGTGAATTTCAAACTAATCCAGATGTTATGGAATTGGCTCTGAACTGAAATCTCCAGATAGCTTTACTGTTGAAGAGCAACCAGCTGTGTAAGGGCTCTGAGGAACCTTCTCTCCTCTGCTCTTAAATTACATATGTGCAAGGCTGAGAGAAATTCACATTCCCAGTAGTGGAAGAATTCTCATTCTCTCCCACTTTTACAAATACAGTGTCTCTTATTTCTACCATAAAACTGCATAATGGCAGTCCTCTTTTATCTAATGATCTTCCCTCTAGATTCATCACAAATAGCTAGGAGGAGAAAGTACAATTGCATCCCATAATCCCATATTAGGCTGCCAGACATTGCTTCGTACATGCAAGATAGAATGAGTCATAAGAAACGGAAAAGCCATAAAGGATCCTAAAGATATTTATTGCTTTTCTTCTGTACTTTTGTAAAAACTTTGAAAGCTGGAGTAAAAGATGTTCCATATTCAGCTACAATTCCATAGATCATGACCTATGACCACAAAGCTAAATACTGCCAACCAAGAGCTTTGGTTTTATTGAGGTAGCTGCTTCCTGAACAGCTCAATTAGCAAGCCACCTTCACTAAATATGAATAAAACAAGACACCAAAGATGACCACACCCTGGCAATGATGCCAGCTGATACCGAGCAGCCTCTATTCAGTGCTATTAACTGTTTTAATTTTCAGAGCTGAAACCTGTGCAAGGCATCTAGGAATGATCATCTCCAGGAGACATTTGGAAGATAATTGTGACCAGGATTGTTCTGAAAACATAAACTGCATGACATATGGTTACTAGTGCCTAGAGAGCTCCTGCAGAAGGCATACAGTATTCCCATAGGTATGAAAATGTTTACTTTGCTTCATCTGAGCCAACATTTCTAAGCTGTACCTTATGGTTGTCCTAATCAGCTGGTACAGGAGCAGAAAAAGGAGATAGACCAGGGACAAGGTTGGGTGGGGAGAGGAAGATAATGAGGATCATAGGAGCACATTTTCTTTCCAAGGACAGAAGCTGGGTTGTAACAAAGGTAGTATAGAAATTTTTGCCTGAGTTTGAGCTGACTCCCCAGGCTGACATACAAATCAAAGCTGGTGTTTCTTATTCACATCAGTGCTGTGGGCTGGGACAACCTGCAGCCCCAGGCCTTGTCATCCAGGGACAAAATTTACCAAGACTGTTGAATAGTCAAGATTTGAAGCTGTGGCTTAGGATTCCCTATTGGTCTGAGTTGTTAGAGAAGTGAGACAATTCAGTTTTAACCTTGTTCTCTTGGAGGCCCTCTGCAAGTCATCAGCACAGCACATGGCCCCAGTAGATGAGGTGTACACCTTGGCTTTTCCGTCCCCCCGGCGTGCGGGGCTCTTCCAGCAGGGCATCCTGCCCATAACAATACCTGTGCATACTGCTTAGCCCCAGTGCTCCCACAGCAGCTCACTGTAAAGGCAATTCCTTTAAAAGCTGAGCTCTGATTGAGGTGAAGTAGAGAGCAGCTAATGACCTGAGACAGGTACACCACCCCTTCTCCTGCCCCTCCTCATTCAGCCATTGTAATCAGCTATGCCAGGGAAAAGCAATCCTCCCCATGTGCTGTGCATATAGGAAATGTTAAATTGCAAGGTTAGAAGTCAAGCAGGCCCCTGTGTCCACCATGCATCAGGCCTTTGTCACTAGTGTTGATATTTGATATCTTTTATTCCACAGAATTAAGAGATAGAAAAAGATCACAGTATTTAACATATTAACACCCTTGACTGAGGTTTTCAAAGGAATATATTCTGAGGCAGGACAAGCCCAGGAGCTGTATTCACTATAAATAATTCTAGTATTTCAATTAGGAAAGCTGTGAGCTTTTTGTTTCTTAGTTGCCTGGAGACATGGAATACTCTGTGAGGCTTTTAAAAATTACCTATAATTCCAATTAAAGGTTTTTATATTTACTCCTAAGGTGACACCTACGTAATATTGTTGTCTGTAGTTATCTTTGGCAGGAAGAGATAGTAGGAAAGCACCCAGAATTGCTCAGGAAGCCCAGCAGGCTACTTGGGAGAGAGAGACTGCATGACACTATCAGCAGAGGCTGCCTGGGAGAAACAAATGCTCCAGTAAGGCTCTGAGCAATTCCCCTGTGATGGGCTGCCTCGTCCTCAGAGCAGGATTAATGTCATCTAGGAAAGCCAAAAGAGGTAAAGATGAGAAAAGCAGCAAAATTAATCACATCAGAGGTATTTTTTTCCCCTAAGAAGCCTGTAGTTGAAAGAATTTACATTTTGCATTGATTAGGAATTCTGTAGTTTGGCATGCTCTTCCTTGTCTTAGAAGAATTTATATATATGTTTTGTGGGAGAAAGACTGTAGCTTTCTAAGAGCTTCTAGAATGTGATAAGACTTAATTTCTGATTAAATACTTTAATTGTTATAAAAAATATATGTTATTTATCATTTATCATTGTTACTACTACTTTGTTTATCATATTACTGTATAACACCACACATTATTGAATATTATGGTATCATTATAGCATAAGTTTTAACAATATTAAATAGTAATAATACGGACAAAACTAACACCAACATTGACATTAATAATATGCTCCAAGGATGAAATAAAAATCATATTATCATCAGTAATAAAATATTTTATATACCAGAGGGGTGAATCAGAGTCACAAGATTTCTAATGCTGATGAACTTCAAGCCTATCTATTTTATGAGAAATATAATTTTAAGTATGCAAAGCTCAAATTGAAATAATTTTATTTGGCATATTACAGCAGACAATGTACAGATGTTACCTACAAATTAACATTAGGAAAAAATTAGTCTGTGTGATCACTTCTTGGAAATTTTTTTCTTTAGACTTTTTTCCAAAGTCAGAATTTTTTAAAGCAAGGTATGTTCTTCATGACTGTGTACATTTCTTTTCCATTTATAATGAAAGCATCCATGAAACAAAATTATATATTTTCAATTATTTTTTGATTCAAAGGTTTTCTCCGGGAAATTGCATTGTTTTGTGATCTATGAATAATTTTTTTAAAAAATCATTAATTTAAAAAACTTGTGTACAGATCTTTTGCTGTTGTTGTTGTAAATGTCCACGCATCTAGAGTCATTTTTGTCTGAAATTGTCAGGGAAATTGGTTAAGGAAATTGAATAGTAAAGTCTTCTGTATTCAGAATTTGGGGAGTAGAGGATAGGTACAAACAAAATCTGCTACAAAAACATATGCTTATATGCAAATATCCATTTGTGTTACAGCTGACTGCTGTCATTTGTGACTTATTGGCCTGGGTGGGCAGCTCCCTGCTCTGGAAATCAGGCAGAGCACATGGATTTCTGGCAGCTCTTATGGAATGGAAGAAATCTTCCATTTGCATATTCCTGCTTTACATAATAATTGCCAAATATCAATGGGTTTAATAACTTAAACTGCTATAATTAAATTCTGTGTGTGGTGGGCAAAACAGGTAAACTTATAAGGAATATGCTCATCCTGGTAAAAATTATGGCCTTGATCTTGCCTCATTAAGGTGAGCAGAAGTTCTGCTGAAGTTGTGGGAGAAAGGGATCCATGCAATCAACAATCAGGATAGGAACAAACACTCTAATCTAATGTTTTGATTTTCTATCAAAGGAATATTTTTACCTGACTTTACTGGAGAAAAGCATGTAAAAATATTTACTCATTTTTAACTGTAATCATTCACTTAAACAATTTGATAATGACAGTCTATAACAGGAATTATACATGCAAAATTAGGTGAGCATATAAAATTAAATAAATCGCTACACCTGTATGAGGTAAAAGGAAATAGTTCTCTGACTTACATTTATATCCTTCTATTGCATTTATATCCTTGCATTGTATTATTTATATTCTTCTAATGTATTATCAACACATTGCTTATCTAAGTGTGGTTTGCTGTTTATCACATAAAAAAACATTGATTTTATTCAGGCATGGATTTAAGGAAGAGTGGTTTCCATTAGATATAGCATTCCTGCATGGTTGAATCAACATCTGAAATGCTTAGATACTGCATGTTTCTCCTCTGCACAAAAGATCTAATATAATAAAACATTATCATATGTACCTTATTCTGTTGCATAATGATGTTTCATTTATTAAAATATGAATTCTTTGGGATGTTGAATTTAATATATGCTTTACTAAATAATGGTAATGGGCATAGATGTAGAGTGGTTGCAGCTTGGAAAGAATGCATATGCTAGAAAGTCATATCTACTACCGAAAATGCAGCTTTTAATGTATCAAAATAAGTATATCAACATAATTATTGCTGTTTACCTCTGTTTTAATGAGGAAAAAGCCATAATAATACATGAGAAGAAAGAAAGCTTGACAGGTGTATTAGCAAATGGGCTTATAAAGGAACAGATGCAATTTTTTTTCAGCAGAGATTTAGAATAACAAAAATAACTTTAAATTAAGAAATTCATAGTCAAGTTCAAGCATTCATAAGCAGTATTCAAATATCTTAAAACATGCCCTTCATCTGTTGGAGATCAATATCTGCAGTACTAAACATTTTATGGATGGTTTTATGTCACCCTGAACAACTATTTAAACATGCTATTTAAAAGGAAAACATTCTCTGTGGCACAATAGCCAGCCAAACACTGTCGAAAAGCAAGTGAGAGCAGTTCTTCTCTGCCACACAACATGTGCAACACCCAATTTATGATAAACCAAAGAGCCAGCGTAAAGTGGGGACCATAGAATGGGATGAAGCCATTCAATAGCCCAGTGACATACTCATGACCCTCACACACTTCCAGTTCTTTAGACACCATTATAGATGTTTTTTTCATTGTATCTTTTCTCCACATCCATTGTATGTTTTTTCATTGTATTATTGTTGAACAAACCTATTGCTTTTGCAAATTCATTCACTCTAGTATTTGTCACTACCAGCATTGTGCCTTTGATTCATGCATTAGGTCACATAGCTCATATTTTCTGAGATGCCCTAATTTGTCTTCTGCGTCTTCTCTTCTCTGCCTACCTCAAATCAGAAGCCATATGGGCAAACAACAGTGATTCTGTTTAGACATAAAGATTGTTCAGCTACCTACTCCAGTCATCTTCTTTACAACCCATGACTTCAGCTTCCCCAAAAAGAAACTTAAAATTCATTTCTTCATCATCACATAATCTACTTCAGGGATAAGTCTTGGCCAGATTTGGTGTATTTTGCTCTAGCCTAACTATGTATTAGCCATATATGTATGTCTATGTTTAAAAATCAGGTAGTGTAAGTATCTTCCATATCTGTTCTGAGACATATCTGATTGCAGCACTTTGTGTAGTGTTAATGTACATTAGCTTGGCACATGTGAGGCTAAATTTAAAGACGCTAAATTATTGTCCAAGCATGAAAATGTCATGCAAAAGTAGCATCAAAAATACCAAAAAGTTAGAAGGTGAATGTTGAAAGCATTGGGAAGCAGCAGAATGAATTCTTAGCTCTTGTTAAGCTCAGAGCTAGAATTCTTATGTGGGAAGTGAAGCAGAAGAAATTAAAGACGGAACTGAAAGTTGCATTTGTTTGGGCCACTTTTGCAGTTCATGCATAATAAATATCAAGTAAATATAAACATGGTTTATTTTTATATAAATTTATTATAAATCCATATATTTAGTGATGCACTTGGCAGTGTTAGGTTTACCATAGGACCCAGTGATCTCAAAAGTCTTTTCCAAACTAAATGATTATATGATTTTATAAACATTTCTTTATAAGCACTCAAATGCATTTTCAGATGCTGGCAATCAATGACTCTTCAAGGGATGAAAATGAAACACGTGGGAATGTGTGCCATCTGGTGACACACAACATGACACTTTGTGAGACACATGTTGAAACTGATGCTTAAAAATGTTTGTTGATATTTGTAAGCCCTGCAATTCTTTTATTTTCATTGTCAAGATGGAGTCCTGGTAGTAATCTTCACTACTACTTATTTAACTAGGCAGCAACACATAATTCAGGCACAAGAAAATTATTGTCTCTTACTACCTTTCAGCAAAGAGAGAAAAATTCAACACTGTAATGCTCCATAACACAAAAATATCACTACATTGGTAAAAAATGCTAAACTGTACCTTCTGGATCTCTTTTGTCTACTTTTTCTTTTTTAGTCATGCTATCAATTCAAAATAGGGAACTAATTATACTGTGAATTACTACCGAAGGCATGCAACAAAGAAAAGTTTCAACTCCATAATAAAATATGAGGGCATGAACATATTCTTGCAACTTAGGAGGATGCTGGGGAACAGAAAAATTTTCTCTTAGCATTAATTTTTCAGCACACCTGTGTGAAGCAAACGTCATCTCTTCCAACAGGGTAAAGCATTGCATGGATGCAGGTTTCTTCTCCATTTAAATGAATGCCAGAACCACATGTACTGAGTGCTTTTGGTAATGGAAAGGGAGAGGACAGCAGGCAGTGGATGGTGTCTCCTGCTGCAGCTCTCTGTGGTAAATATTTTACACTGTCATAATTTTGCAGTGTTGCTTTAAGATAGTGAAGAATTGGTGAGGCTGCTTTAGAAAAATATGACCTGGGCCTCTTGCTTGTCTTGCCCCTGGCTTGATCAAGGCCTCACTGCTGAATCATGTCTGCAGCAGAGGTCTCATGGCCCAATGGTGTTTCAATGAGGCACAGGAGAACATCTTGCCTCTGTACCAGACAATAGCCACACTCCCTTCAGTGTGAAAAACAAGCCTCATCATACATCTCATTCATTAAGGAGATGATAATGTGCACAAAGACCCTCTGATGCAGGTCAGAGAGCCTCTACTGCTCCTTCAGTACATGAAGGAGGACCAAGGTGTTTATTCTACTTCTTTTGTCATCTGTAAAAGTGAAATGACAGAGTAGAGCCATTTAGTGGATATTTACATGAATGGACACCTTCAACAATTAAGAATGCGAGGAGCTCCTCAAATTCCCTATTTGTTTATATGAATCACTTCATGTTTAGGGGCAAGACTTTTCCTCAGAAGGGGAAAAGTGGCAAATACAAACCCAAATCTCAAAGCCCGGTCATTAGATTGATGTACATTATGGGGTAGCATTTTGTTTTTCTCTGCAACACATAGCCCAGGATTTGTGCACTTTGTTCTTGAGATGCTTTTACATGGTCTGTCCATTGCATAAAAAGGCACCTGCCTGATGAGGTAGGAGCATTTTTTAAACAGAAAGACAGAAGCTGTAATACTCAGTGATGCAAAAGAATTTGTGTGGACTTTGCCCAAGGCAATATCTTTGACCTAGATTTGTTGCCTTTGGTTTTAAGACAAATTATATTTTAATATTCCTAATCTCTTGCATGCTGAGCTTTTAGCTTTGGACAGTATCACCTATAAAGACCTTCAAATAAATAAGCACAACTAGATAGGAATAACTGGCCAAAATGGAAATGGGATATGTTTGAACTGCAGAAATAAATTAAAATAGGAACCTACCTAGTAGCTGTGTTTAAGAAATTCAGTAGCTTGCAATGACTGATGCGATGACAGAATTGAGCTGACAATTTTATGTCAGGGAGATATTAGTTTGTCTTAAATTATTTTAGACTAATAGATCATTTTGACTAGTAACATTAATATTGTGTTGCTTGTTTACCTATGTCTATAGGTTAACAGAAAAAGGAAAGGAAAATAAATATTAAAAGATGAAGGCAAACTACTCACAGAAGTAGTTCCATTTGGCTGTAAGAACACTGTTTCCTGTCTCTTTTTACTTTAGAAAATAATTTTTCTTATCAGTAATTTAAAAGGCAGCCTCTTCTTTATTCCACGGGCACCATACCTTTGTAGCTTTGAGGTCAATGAAGCAAACAGCTGTGGCAAATGAATCCAAGCCACTAGTCTGGTAGCTCCTCATGGGGAAGAAATGGATTGTGGCAAGGCATCTGTAGAATTTCCCTAAGGCCATTGCTGTATAGTAGCTTCAAAATGACACAGAGTCTTGCAGTGTTCAAGTGATCACTTCGATTAGGTGAACAGAAAGATCGTTCTTTGTAACGAGAACAACAAACGGCAACCAAAGAATATTGGTGCTTCAGCAGCAGCACACACACTTACACTGCATTTGCTTCCCCCCGCAGAGAGGAGAGAAAACCTTTTAGCACTCTTAAAAGTGAGAGACGAACAGCACTGTCTGGAGCCAAGTGTTGCAGAGATGGCGGCAATGTGTGAACCATCCCTCCCCAGGCAGCGCAGTCAGCGCTCCGACCCTGTCACCGTGGGGCTGAGCAGGCTGCCAGCCCTGCTGCTCCTCGCTGCTTGGGAAGATGATGGGTTTATGATGCAAATGAAGGTCGACAGAAAACCACTGCACCAATCCCCTCCTGATCACCTGCATCACTTTTTCTCCTCTGAGACCCAGGGTCTCCTTGATGGAAAATGTATTCACTTTTTCTATGGCTGCTCCTTGTGACCATGACAAGGCACCTGATTTTCTGTAGACACCTCCTGCCTGAATCAGTACAGCCCAAGGAGATTACAGGAGTCAAAGAAAAAAATGATTGAGTGCATATTTCCACCAAGGCCTCAGCATTGCTGAAGTATAACAACTGCAGAATTACTCAGCTTGTTCAGTCAGGAGTGTTCTCTTTTCTTTACCCAAAATAAATCTCCATGTGTTTTGGGGCTGGAATCAGCCCTAAGAAGAAAACCCTTACATTGAAGAAAAATCTAAGATTGAAGGGCATAATTGAGGTTTTTGCCCTTGCTGTGGTTTATCATATTCACCCCACAGAAACACAATACTTTCTGCTTCTGACAGAAGTGTTCTGCTGTATCTGCAAGAAGCATTGCCATCAGCAGGAGCCACAGCCCTGTGTTACCTGGAAAGGCTATGCAATGCAACACCCAGTACCAGCAGGGCATGCAGCAGAGGTTTTGCCAGTCTGCAAAGGGCTTTTGGTGCTGATCCCTCAGTAAATGAAGCTCCTTTTATATCAGAAGAATCTTGGAATAATAAACCTACAGCATATTTTTACATCATAGCATTCTTGGAGTAATACCCCCACAGTGGACACCCATACGACTGAGATCAGCCTCTGGCACTAATCTCTGGTATTAGCTTAAATGATAGCTGAAATGTAGTAAATTTCATCTTTAAGAAAACAGACAATAGACTGTATAATGTTCTAAAAAAACCCTAAATGGCCCTGATGAATTCATATTAACTTGCTCATTGACAACTAGAGCTTTTTTGCTAATTAACAGTGTGTCTTTTCAGCAAACAATTTCCTTTAACAAACTTCTTGAAGTTAATCTAGAAAGTAAACACTGGCAGTAGAAAAAAACCTATACACAGAAAATGGGTAAGGAAAAACTATCTTTAGTTGATAGTTTGAAAGTCTATATTGAATACTTTGCCTAAATAACAATAATATGCTGTCCTGAGAGCACATAAAAAGCATGTGCTAAATGAAGCAATGTGTACTTTTCATGCATTTTGAAGAGAATTGACTATGTGGGAGGAGGAGGAAACACTGAAAGAGCTTCAGCTGAGAAAGGAACTTCTGGTAATTATCTTGTATTTTCACCAAAACCCATATGTAAATATCCAGTAACGAGCTTATAGATCCTGAGGTTAGAAAACTGTTCAGCTTCAGAAATTGAGTGTAAAAGAGATCTAACCTTGTGTTCAGCTATTCCAGAGCCAATTCCATTTAAATAACTAGATCTATTTGAACATGCACTATCCCAATTATGAAAGATTTGTTGTAGTCATAGGATTGCTGTTTTCTTAATGAGCATAATTAGCACCATAAGCAAATGGAGTTGCAGGAGTCTTCATCATGACTGAACAATTATATCTGCTTCTGGTATCCAAAACTGAACCAGGACTTTTGCACTGAAGTAACTGTAAAAATAAGATGAAGTTGTGAGGGTTTGTTGAGCAATTTAGCCTAGTTTATTTCTTTGTTTTCCTTTCATTTTTATATTGGTATATGAATATTTAGCTCTAACGTAAAGCAAGAGATATTTCTGTTTCCTATATAACATACAATAAATCAGTTAGCATATTATAGCTATAACCTCAAATCTTGATTCAGATTCATCTTTCTTAATTTGATTAAAGAAGCTTTTTCTAGAGGCAAACATAAATCTTACCTCACAATGTCCTTCTTAAGCTAGTGATTGTTAGAAATGTGTCAAGAAGGAATTATTTTGCCCATAAGAATTCACTTTTACCCATAAGGAATCTCATCTTTTAATACTTTTAGGTTGACACTAATATTTGAGTTAGATGCCAGAATCAACAAAATAGATTTTCTCCTTCAGCTGGGCCAAAAGCTTGACAGCCTGCCAGTGGCTTGGGAGTAAAGCAGGTCAGGTATGCTCTGATGGAATAGACCTTGGTGTTTGAAATGCTACTCTGCTGAACACAGCATATTTCCTTTAAAATACCTCATATTGTAGTTTTCACTCTATTTAAGATTAGTTCCAAGGAACGCCCACCTCTGATTTGGCAGGTCCATCCCAAGGCAGACTTCTGCAGCTGGCTGCTGAGTGGTAGCAGAGAAGCCCCCAGTAATGATCATTTTGCCAGCCTCCAGGTCCTGATAGCTTTTGGTTAACTGGCAGGCTCATTTATTTTTTGGCTTTTATATTGAGTTAAGGCCCAAACCACATGGTCACATAGTGAGCTGGAAGTGCTTACTCCCTTTAACTCACTTTTTACTCACTGAACTCATGCTCTGATTAAACAGAGGTCACTTTGAGATGTATAGAGGACAGCATAAACAATTAAAATTCTCCAGATGAAAAGAACAATAGAGATGGAGAATAGACTGAAAGATGGCAAAGGAAAATAAAATAAAGAGAAAGGAAGAATAAGACATTTTATGAATTCTTAAGAAGTAATACTATGACTGACGGTAAAATAAATACTATTCTATAATCAGGGAGTGATGCATTGAAAGTAGAAAAAGGTAGATTTTTGGTGTGTTTTAAATTGACAGATTCAATGTAAACCCACAATTCTTCAGGTTTTTTAATATGATTTGTAGAGTTCAAGTCTCTACAGTTTCTTCTGAGTATAATTGCTAGGCATGGATATATTTGCAAATTCTGATTTTTACTTCAGTGGGTCTCCAGGAGGAAACAAAGCAACGTTCTCAAACAGTTAACAATTACTTTCTTTCCTTTTATTTACCAAAGAAAGGTTAAAAAAATGTCAAGCCCTACAGGCAGTAGGACCTTCAGGATCTCAACATACAGTGCTGCCTTGTGCAGGATGAGGACAGCCAGAAACAGGCACTGAGAAGGCACAAACAGCTCCTATTCATCTGAAACCAGGCTCTGCTAGACTAAATGCTAGCACTGTTAACCCTTTCATCACTAAGGGGAGACATCAGGAAAAGCAGGCTGACCTACATGCTCTCTTATCCGAATGGACTTCTCACTCAAACAGGAGTTTGAAGAAAAAAAAGTCAGGTGTTCTGTCAGAGGCCTTCCTTTTACCTGGGTCACTGGCTCCATCCTCAGCAGCAGCAGTGGGTCTATATGAGAATGAAGTATTCAGTGTCCAATCTGTTTTAACCCAGGGAAGCTAAGAAACCACTATAACTACAGAATTCTATCCCCAAAGACAGAAGTCAAGATTATCCACATCTGAGCAGGATTCTCTCCTTTTCTTACACCTTCTTTCTTCCTCTTCTATTGTCAAAAGCCAAAGGCTTTTGTTTTGAAACAAGGATGTTTTAAGGAGCAGTTAATAGTTTAAGAGACTGGTTACCCCTTAAAGCTTTGCAAAAGCACTGCTATGCAAACCTCTCAAAACTAGTCCCAGCTTTTGACAGACTTGTCACCAAATTGTCATGGACCACCAGGAGGCTGGATGCAGATGCACTGCGTTGTCTACAGGGGTTCCCTGTCCTTTCACCTTCCAGATGCAGCTTCCAGCAGTGCTGTCTGCACACAGGCATGTCTTGTACCACAGGCAGGTCAACAGCTAATGCCAACCCCCAGCTTAATCATACAAGCCTTAACTTCAGGCTCATGAATGATACCTGTTAAAGGAAGCCCTAAATGAGAAATAGTTTACTCAGAGGTCACACAGGCACCTAACAATCTAGATGGATTTTTTATAGATAAAAAGGGACTCCATAGAGAATCACTGTATGAAAAGAAGATACCTGAGCCAGTTTCTTGTAGAAACCTCTCATGTTTTGGCAAGGAGAGACCATTGCTGTGTGTTGCATCATCATTTGCAGGTAGGTAAGTCAGTTTTAACTCAGAAATACATGCTGTAGTGTGGATACTCTGGCCACAGGCCTTGTACAGATTGATGAGATATTTTCATTTCTGCTAGGTTAAAGAAAGATAGACTGCAGCTTCCTTATTTGTGAATACTTTCCACAGGGAGAAGGACTCTTCACGTTTAAGCCTTCCAGTGGATAGATTGTGCAAAATGAATGAGACTTACATGCTCAATTTAAAAGAATTGATCTTCAGAAAAACAACAGGATTTTCCTTTGCTCAGGGGAGAGTTAGCAAATGGATTAAGACCCTGAAAAGACTGATAAGAACAGTCAGTAGAAATTGCTTCAAAATAGACGGAGGAAAGAATTTAAGAAAAAATGTGAAGTATAACTGCTGGCTACAATTCCTGATAGGATACCTTCTTTCTTAAGCTTTTGTGTTCCCTATACAATACTAAAAACACTAAATAGATTAATCTAGCACACACATGTATATTAAATTAAATTGGAAGCACATTTTAGGGAAGAATTAGTTCTCTGGTATAATAGCTAAGAGGCTAAAATCTATTTTTTTACTTAAATATTTGTATTGCCTTCAGCAGGGATTATCCCATGCATATTCAGCTACTATTAGATCATTTTATTCCAGATTGTATGTATTCTGGAGTCTCGAGTGACAATTATGAAATTCAACCACAAGCTATTGTTGTATGTATCTGTTGTATCTGTATGTATATGTTGCATGTATTGTTGTATGTGTGTTGTATTGTATGGATCTTCCATCTCCTAAAAGGTTTGGGGTGGTAAGACCGAAATTATTAAAAAAAAAATAATATTACCATCCCAGCCTGCAAAGTTTATTCAAATCTTCTCTCTTCAAGATCAAGTTAGTTATGACCATGTTTCTAATTGAGTATTTTAGTTTCCTTTCTCAAAGAACAATGGGCTATGAAGATGTCATGAACAATGTCAAATGAAGATGTCTGATGTAAGCTAATGATGGAATTTCTCTAACTAGACAAAAGAATGAGTGCTTGTGGATTTTTTGCATTTTGTTTAGGGAAAGAAAACCAAGCCTTAGTGATCACAGAAAAATAAAGGATAAAATAGAAAGGATAGAATACATACATATTACAAAAAGAAAAAGAAAGGTTCTCCTTTAGCTAAAAATTACCTACTACCTTGAGTAATAATGCTGCTACTAGCACTTATATTAAATACACTAGACTGAGAATCCTGTAACTTTGACAGGCCTGATTTCTACTTGAAGAAAAATCCCACATGTTAGTCAGGATAATATCTTCTGCTTTTCAGTAATAAGAAGCTGTGCCACACAACATGTGCACAAGGACAGAAATCTTTGACCTCTTCCTTGAAAGAGGCTGGGACATCCAGGCATATGGATCCTGGCACTCCAGGTAACACTACATAGGGAATGTGTCACCACTAGAAACAGAGCACTGGCTTTCTGTGTTGTCATTTTGAAAATGCCAGGGAGTCTTTGTCACAGCTTTTGCTGCCTGAAACCCAAAAACTGAATCAGCCAAATTATATCATAGGGAAAGCAAGTAGCCTAGATTTTAGGGGTTAAATGCAGTGCATGATTAAACACAGCTCTCCTGACTGGTGAACCTTTAGCTCTCAAATGAGTCAGTGCTTCTCTAGCAGAGATGCCTGGGTGCCCTGGAGTATCTCAGTCTGTGACTTTTTCATTGTTTCTTATTCATTACAAAACATACCCAGCTTTTGAAAATCTGACATCTACCAAGGACAGGTGTTAAATGACTCAATTAAATACAAAACAGTAGTGAAAAAATACAGTTCCTGAAGACTGAGGCAGTATATGTAAGATACCATTAAGTTTTAATGATTCATATAATCTGCTCACATTGACTTTGGCTAAGCTTTTCATAGAAAAAGAAAGAAGGAAGAAAGTTATAACTCCTCCTAATCACATTTCTCAGTGATATGAGGAAATCAGGACCATTTCGGCATGCAGACATGAGAAGTCAGGACACAGCAGATCCACTTCAAGGTCCCTGTTTGCCTTTGCAATTTGGGCAAATCATTCAGTCTAGGTTCTTTAAGAAGTGAGATGAGTCAGCTTTCTGCAGGCAGTTTACTTCTTATAGGTTCTCCCCTCTGTAATAACACCAGTGTGTCTATTACTACAGCAGTTACGCCTCTCTGTGGGCATGTTGAACTACCAAATTTCAAGTCTCACCTATAAATTAACCAGAGCAGGGCTTTGAATCTTGCTCTTCCATCCTAGAAATAATAGAATATAAATTTCTGATTCATCAGAACATGCACAAATATATACATGCTGATGCTACTGTGCTAAGCCTGTATCCACTGACAGCCTGTAACCTTAGATGTGCTCTCCATGCACAGAAAAGAGAGAGCCCTGCTAAGGAGACAGACTAATTTTGAGCAGGTTTTGCCTTCAGTCTTAGTCCCAGCACAATAACAAGGGGATGATTTAAGTGGTTTGGGAGTTCTGTTAATGCCACCTGGCAAAAAAAGCCCAGAAGCAGCTCAGATGTATCTGAGCACATCAACAGCAGCTAGGCACCCACAGGGCAAGTTGCATGTATTCACACTGTGTCTAAGACAATGGCTCACAGACACTAGGAGAGGTTTTGAATACTCTTGTTGTTTAATGAATTTGGGTAAGCTACTCAGAATTTCAATAGCAATTCACTTTTCATAGAATATAGTTTGCTTCTGAGTGCCATGAGCACAATAGAACAGCTTCACCATGGAGCCTAACATCATACAAATTCTTACAAAGAGATGCAGGACAACATGCTTGGAAACCTCTGTAGTGTCTTTAGGAGCCATTCCCAGAGCTGCTGGAGCAGCAGCTGTGGAAGCTTACATCACAGTCTCAATGACAGAACAGGAGCTGAGCAAGTCACTGACATAATTTAAATGCAGAATTTATTTAAGGTCGAATGTAGGAATTTATCTTGGAAGTGGTAAAATAAGAGATATCTTCTGAGAGATATTAATCAATAATTTACCATTTGTACTTTGGCCTACACAATTATATTTTGATACAGGTCATGAAATGTTTTCATTGGAGATACTGAAATACATACTAGAGTTTCATGGTTTTGAATTTCTCAATGGAACCAGTGCTAGGAGAATTAGTGCAAATGTATTAAAGGCTTACATACCTGAAAGGTATAAGGTTTTCCTACCTTACAATCTGATTTTCCATTTCATCACTCTTCTATGTTGATCACCATGCTCTGCAAGTTTCTCTAGTTTAGGTAAAAAAATTAAATCTTTACAATAAGCAAATCTTCAGTCATCAAATTCCCTCTTGTTAATGGAAAAATGTCTAACAGAACTGGATCCAAACCAGACATAAGCAGCTTATTAATTATTAGAATAATAAAGAATTATTATTTAATACTGAAGAATATTAAAGAAAGTAAGAAAAGCAAACACAAGAAAATTTCAAGAGCTCAGAGCATCAACCCCAAAAGTCGGATGGCAGAAATGCAATGCAGTACTGCATCTTTAACATAAGGAATCATTTATCATGACACTTGAATGGCTGTGACAATACAGATTGCTAATGAGGTATTAGTTTAACCAGTTTAGAGAACAAATTAGAATAAAAGGGTGTCAAATTGCTACAGTTATCCATGGTAAGGCAGAGAAATTGCTGTGAAAAATCCTCTTTCAGCAGCAGAAAAGGCAAGGTTACAAGAGGGTACAAAGAAGCCCCATTGGCTGGAGAATGCTCTGCCACACAAGGAGGAAGATGTATTCACAAACACAGCATTAGTGATCTTCAGATGCTATCCTCTCCAATGATTTCTTACATCATTTTGTGTGGAGGTTGGTTTTTTTGCTGGGTATGGTCTTGTTGTAGCTATTGAGGTTTTTGTTGCTTTGGTCTGGTTTTGTTGGTTTTTTGTTTGGCTTGGTCGTTTGGTTGGTTGGGGATTTTTCCGGGATTATCATACACATATTGTGGAAATGTTTAAATGCAGAAGCAAACTGCATCTCTCTGGGACACAGAACATGTAACCTGTGAGCTAGAGACAGCTCTTAGCAGAGCTCACACATGCCCAGTGCCCAGTGGAAATCTGGAAGCACCTTATTTCCAAAGCAATGGGGACATTTCATGTCTTGGTGTAATCTTGAACCTAAAGTAGCAGAATGTGATCATTTAATAATTGCAAGTGAATTCTCTGTTTTTTTTATTTGTTTCTTTTAAAGTGCTTCCTCCCATTCTGCTGTTCTTTTCCAAGATCCTTAAGCCCCTCTTGTAACAGAAAAGGCAGTTGAGGGAAACAGCTCTCTCAGCAAGGAACAGAAAGGGAGTCTTATTCCCATTCTTTATAAATATTGGCACATAAAAATGCAATAGTAAAAATCAAAATGCAGAGATGGGAAATTTGAGGAAACACAGGCACCAAAGTGAGGAAGATTTTGTTTCCATCTTTTCTGTTTAATCCCTTTCATGCTTTATTGAATGTAATCAAGCAAAGCCAAGTCAAGGAAAGGTTTTATCAGGAAGGGACAGTTCCCATCTTCAGAAGTCATTGATCTTATTAAACAGGACTTTAAAAACTTACGTAATTTCTCAAGTTCTAAGCAGAAACAAATGCTGTGGTTAAGGAAGACTGCCTTGCTAGGGCCCAGTATCTGATTCAAAAGTCAGAAGAAGAACTCACGTGCATATATGTTTGGATTCATATTCATATTAATTAATTTCAACTGTTTTTTTTCCAGTTGTAATTATAGGCTAAAATGGTAAAGAAAAAGAAGAAATACTGCTTGCCCAAGCAGATGCCAAGATTAGGCACATTAAGTCTGGAATCCACAAACAAAAAATAGAGTCCTTTCCAGAAGTTACAGCAAGCTCTCTAACATCAATAGAGGCAGGTATCTAGAGGGAGGTAAGACTGCATCAGTTATATTCACTGTTAATTTCAAAGCATGAATGCATGAGATTTTCCTTCTGCTCAATACAGCTGCATTATTTATTTAATTAGTATTAAAATACAAGCTATCTATAAAAAATTCAGTTCCTCAGCATGTGTCTACACTTCAGCCTGCTGCCCAGTGTAAATATGAGCCGGCTTGCCTGCCAAGAACAGAATGTCTGCTTCAGCCAAGAGTGGGGATATAAGCTCTGCTGGTAAGGATAGGCACTTTCCAGTCTCCAGCCTGGCTTGCTTATAACAACTTTGGATTTTACTGTTTACACTGCCACTGCTGCTGGCAGTGTTGACACACCCTCATTTTAACAACTCTGCGGACAGCAAGAAGCCATCAGCAAAACACAGAGTGGCTCTCAAAACCAGCTTCAGAGCTGTGAGCTGCTAGTGAATAGCAGTCTCTGTGAGAGCAGCATGGTTCTGAACCAGCATACATAATACCCCTGTGATTAATATTCATGCTACACATCCCAGAACAAATAGGAGATGCCAGTCTGATTCAAAGCTCTCTGAAATTGATGGAAACCTCTCCATTGACTGCCATGGGCTCTGGGTCAAGCCCCAAGTGTCCAAGTGCGTTTATACCTTTTAAAATAGAAGGAATTCACTCTCCACATGTTTCAGTCCCTCACATTTATTGTCAGCAAACCTCTGGCAAAAAAATGCCTTTCTCTGCAATGAGACTCTCACTGAAGCCAGGAGGAGCTCTATATACAGAGATGGAGGACGTAAACTCAATGTAAAACCAATAGCATACTGGAAAGAATCTTGATTTTGAAACCACACGAGACAAAATTCAGTGATAAAGTGAGTGTTTCTTTGTAAGAAGTATAAAATAACTCAACTTTGTATAACTTTGTATACCTGCAGGTTAAGAAGAAAATTTTCAATGAGGCACATTGAACCTTCACAATATAACATTAAAAAAGCCCACTCCTATAAATCTAATACCATTATAACCATCTCCCTTAAACACTGTAATTATATCCTCCAAGTGTAAGTACTCAAATGTTAATTAAATATGGCCACCTAAGTTATGATATGCAAAGATTTTTTTTTTACTTATTAAAGGAATTTAATACTACTCAAGGTGTCTTTGTTAAATGTTGATTGACAATCAAGTTAAAGAATAAAACCTCATTTATTTTTATGCTACTTTATAAATTCTCTGAAGCCCAAGTCCTCTCAAAATAGTGTACAGTAATTGGATTAAAACTACCTTCAAATACTTTCCACCACATCTTTTACATGAAAACACCTTGCAAAGCCCACAATGTCTATATAATAATTTTACAGTGATTATCAAAAAAAATACTACAGAATTAAATAAAAGTGGATTGATATGGATCCTCCTCCTCAACCAATGAAATCCTAGCACCATATAAAATCTCATGATTTAAAACTGAGTGCTGGCTTTCCTTCTCTCTCTCTTTCTTTTATTTTAATAACCAAAGAAATTATTTTCCAAGCATGACTGTTAATGCAGATTGGTTTCAAGAGTAGTTTTTAACAGTGATTTTTTTTCCTGCATTTTGCTTCAAGAAGAAAAATAGGAAGTAAAAAAAAAAAAACAAAGGAAAAAGATGCAGGAAATAAAGTCCTAAGGTCAATTAACAGTGAGTCCCCACGGAAGCAAAAGTCGACATTTCGCGACGAATGGTACTGAAGGGGGAGAGCTCCAGTTCTGTGGTGTACTCGTTGTCATTGTCATCACTCGTCACCGTGGAAGACTTCTGGATGCATTCATCACAGCAGCAACAGCAACACTCCATAAAGGCCCGGCTGAAAGGTTTACAGAGACAGAACAGGAGAACTGGGGTAACACAGGACTTAAAGAACAAAAGGAACTGACTAATGAGATGGAGGAGGTCCATAGTCTGTCGAGAGACCCCTGTGGACATGTAGGCAGTCACAATGTTGCAAATGTTTTCGGGAATGATGCAAAATCCATACAAAATGGTCAAAGCCACCACTGTGCAGTTCATCTGACTTTCCAGCTGAATTTGTCGCTTGTTCCCCCTTGTGCAGGCTTTTTCTGCCCTCCTGATTTTCCTCGCTGTCACCAGGGAGCAGGTAATAGTGAACAGGGTAGGCAAACAGAAATAGCAGCCAAAGTACCACCAGAGCCGCGCCCCGTCGTAGGTGAGAGCCAGCACGTAGATGGTGTCGGGCAGGGCCGTGGAGATCTTGACCACGCAGCGCTCGCCGGGGGCGCTGCCGCTGTACTCGGGCTCCTCCCGGGCCAGCTGGCGCAGCACCACCTCGGGCAGGGCCAGCAGCAGGGCGCCCACCCAGATCACAGCCAGCTTGGCCGTGGTCGAGGTGCAGTTCTCGATCATCTCGTAATACATCTGCACGTTGGTGGCGGCGCGGAACCGGTCAATGCACAGGGCACACAGCGTGAACGTGGTGACTCCCAGAGAGGCCACCTGGGAAGGAGGAAAGGCAGCAGAGGTTAGTACAGGTGCTGTGTACGGGAGGTTGGAAGAAATGTGGGGGAGAAAAGGGAAAAGAAAATGAGAAAAAAAAAGGCAGGGGGAGGGGGGAGAAAGAGAAGCAGTTGAGTGCCATGGTGCTGAAGACCATCAAAAGAAGCATCACAGACAGCACTTAGCTTCCAGTATTTGCTGAGCTACCATCCAGCATGCATTCCAAAAAGAGTACATGCTTCTATTTTTTTGCCTACAAATTCTTATTCCAGCTTGGTGTCAACCTCTCCCGGAGATCCAAGAAAGCATCTGTGCAACACTGAGTGGGAAAAAAAAATATAGAGGAATTGACTAAAATTTAAAACTAAACTGCTTCCTCCCCCACTTTTTGCTAAGGAGTGCTTTTCAGTAAGATTGGTTCCACCACAGGGGTTGGAATTTTAAGTCAAAATAGGAGAGCTAGGAGAGTCTTCCTTCAGCAGAAGTTATGACAACATAACAAATTCATCATGTATGCTGGGGATCAAAACATTAAACCTTCCATATCTACAAAACTTAGAAGCCCTGGGGATGAGGCATCCTCTGAAATGAGTAGGATCCAACAACTATTTTTGTGGACTTAGGCTTTCAAGTGAAATTTTGATGGGATGTAGGCACATAACGTCATCCCCCACCATGAGTTCAAAGAAACTGTATTTGAAATCCTCAGACTTCCAGAGCCTGTGCAAAACTAATCTTCACTATAGTAGTTAGGCTCTATACAACCAATAGTCAATATTTCATTTAGAAAAAATTCAAGGAAAACCCAGGCTTAATTTCATAGGAAAGATTCTGGGAGAGTGTACTGTAGGCCAGGAGAAACAGAAGAAGTTTCATTCCTTAAATGACTTAAAGATGGGTTGGAGAGAGCTGTCAATTATATACTGTGAGGAACAAGTACAGAGCATTGCTTATGTTCTCTAGCTTTAATAATCATTATTCTATGCATGAACAGAAATCTTGTGCTGTCATGAAACATCATTTCCTATCATTTTATCCTGTTTATAATTTAATTTCCTAAAATAAATTTGCAAGAAGACTATATACATTTTGGCCTAATTCTATTAGCAATAAATTCAACTTCAGTTCAAATTTAAAGCAGAACGCTCATTAACTTCAATTGGAGAAAGACTAAGTGCCCTGTTGAATTTTAATTCACTTATTTTCTTGGGTTTGCATACATGTGTTTGCTGAAAATGTGTTGATGCAGAAGGAAAAAAAAGTTAAAAAATATTGCTAATAAATGTAAAGAATGCTTATTTTTATAATGAATTAACTATATCTGTGCAATTATCTGGAATCTGGGAAATCTAAAGTAATATTAGGCAGTTCACTATAATTTTGCTTATCAAAATTTGATGTGCAATGCTATATTTAAATTTCACATAGGCAGTCTTTAAGAAACACTTTCTGATTTCCACCATAATATTGAAATAATACTGTTTATGCATCTCTGAAAAAAGTTCTGCAAAGACAGATAGCAAAATTATGCACAGTTATATAAATGTATCATTAATTTTGGCCTTCAATATGTAATGGCCATATCAGATTGCTAAAATTGACTATCACTGAAAAATATAAGGCACTTGGAATTATAACTGCAAGATGTTGGCTTGGTTGGAGAATTCTTTAAAGCAGCTTCCTAAAAGACGGAATAAGTAAGATGCAATCTCTTACTAATTAGCTTGCAGAAATACTTAATAATGACAAGGCACTACTGTAAACATTTTTAATAGGCAACCATTGATTTGGAAGTTTAATTGTCTGACAAGATTCAAAGAAAGCTTGGTAAATACAGCAAAAAATAAAAACATTTAAAGAAAAATAGTTACAGGGAAATCTTAATGGACAGTGATAAACTTTGCTAATGAAATATGATTTTCCTGTATTGCACCTCAGAGTCAGATTTCTTAATTCAAGATTAGCAACTTTGTTTCCAAAACATTTAAATGTGTGTGCAGTCTTCAAATCTCTTAGTGACAGCAAAGCCTTACATGCAACATGAATAACAAAAGGTCAGGACTCAGCTTGCTACAATTATAAGAGACAGGGAAATAACTGAGATCTGGAAATGAACAGGGATTTAAATAAAAAATCAGCAAAACAGAAGAAAACCTGAGTCTCTGTAGATGAAGATGCTCCCTTTCAGCTCTGGCTGAGCCTCCCCCCACCCCAAGGCAGACACTTGTATTGCTTGAGCATTTCATGGCAAACAGACTTCTACACAGCGGCCGAGACGTTGGAACTCTGCGGCTGCCAGGGCTGGGCTAATGAAAGAAGACACATCTGCCATGAAGAAACACAACCTACGGGGTTCCTGTCACATTAACTGACCAGCAACTCCAAGGCTTAAAACAGGGAAATAGAGCAAGGGGAAACAACTCAGAATACTGGAAGGCGGCTTTGAAAACCCTCCCGTGGATTTACTGATGAAACAAGCTAAACAAAGCCGGTGTTTCCCTGGAACAAGCAACAGTTTCCTATTTTCTGTAGATTAGTGGAGTTAGTGATGCCATGGAAAAGCTCACAAAAACCAAACAAAAACACTCAAGCAGATGATCATGGATTCACTCCAGCTGCCTTGCTTAAATGCAGTAGAGCAATTCAAGGCTTGGATTACTTACTCCACACAGCAGACTATGAGTAATAGCCAGCAAAATCAATGGGTGCTGCTCAAAACCTATGGGTGAGAACTGGGACGTGCATTCTGCATGTTCACACAATTTCAGTTTAGGTGTGTTTCTTCATACCAGTCATACTAATAATTAGAGTTAAGCTGAAAGTGTGAAAAAATTCAGAGAAGTTTTCTTTTCTAGTGTTATATTGCCTTGAAATAACTACAGAATTAAGATCATTAATTTGACAGGGAGAAGGTAAAGCACAAATTAACAAATTGTAAAGTGGTGCAAGGCCACATGGAGTTTAATAGAGTTCTCTTTGTAACAGATGAGTGTCTGATATGCTATTGCAATCTTAATTCCACCAACATGGCAGGAAATGAGGCAAGGTAAGGGCAACTTAGGCTCAGTAGTTTTTGATCATTACTTAGTTGTCTGGTTTATTTCCATATTGTCCACTGAAGATTTTCCTGCAGTCTCTAAACATTCAGGATGACATAACTGTACAACTTTCTCTTACTACATGAAATCAGAAAAGTCCCCAAATTTCCAAATGAATAACCATCAATCTGCTTTGAGGAAGTGGTGAAGGAAGCCCGCTTTGAAGAGACACCCACATCATTTGGGCAGAGAACTGCTGTTGAAGGGATTGCTTGCTACAGCATGCACGCACAGAGGAACACATTATTGTTACAAAATAATCTCTTTAAACACTGTTGCTCTTTAAAAAGCCTTGACAAAGTTAGTGGGCTCTGTGATGCCCCAACAAGACACTGCATAAACCTTTGGTCATTAGCTCACCAGCTGTTAGTCAACTGTGTCAAAACTGATTTGGGGAACTGAGGCCACAGAGAACAATAGCAAACTCATGAAATGCTCAGCATAATTGCTGTCCTCCTGTCCACTCTTTCAACAAACCAGTTCTTCTTTCACAAACTTTAACAATTACCAAAATGTTCCCAGGCCTTTCCTGCCCTACTTCTTCTCCTGGCTGTGGTCCCACAGCTCTTGGCCCTGACTTCCAGGGGCAGAGACTCTGGCTGACCAGCAGAGCAATGTAGATGTATTACAGTGAGTTATGGCTGAGGAAATAAGACTCAATTTTGTCCCACTAATTTCTAGTCAAAAGTAATGAAAACCAGAAAGAAAATCAGAAAAGGTGACTTGGGTGAAAAGACCAACAAAGACCAAATTCTGTAAGTGAATATAAAAGAGAGGTTGGGTCATTCCATTCAGTAAGACAAAGAGCAAGAAGTGATATTGCTGCTATCTACAAAAAAATCTATTATGAGATACAAAAGTTACTTAAGCCAAAACACAGTGAATGTAACAGAATGGAAATCAACCAGCTCTGGCAACTCCAGGCTGGAAATGAGAGTAGCCATTCTGATGGAGAAGTGAGTGGAAACAATGTAGACTAAGCTTATACTGAACAAGTTAAAATAAAGGTGCTGTAAGAAGTGGACCCTTCAACCAACCAAAGCTGAAGTTTCTAAGACAGAATATATTTTATGTTGATAGCAAAGATTTTCTTAAAACTACATGGCACTCCTCCTTTGTCACAAGATGAGATGGGTATACAGAACATTTTCCCATTGTAATGGGAAAGCTGAACTACAGAAGAGGTTGAAGACTACTATCCAAGCCACCTCTGAGTTATCAGTGATACCCTGTAGACTCTGTATATTCATTCCTGTTATATCATATAAATGACTTTTTATTCCTCAAGCCATTATAGTTTAGCATTTTCTTATGGCTGTTCCACATCCACATTAAACTTCATAGCTTTTGAACATGTTAATGCAACATACCAGGGGTAACTCCTGTAGATTTGTCAGTTTTCCCTAAGATAAATAAATAAATTTAACACAGACTGCAATAATTTTTTGTGCTACTCTACACTTACAGTACAGACTCCAGTACTAAGAACAGACTACTGCAAAATAAAAGATCAACCCATTGCAAACAATTACATAATATTTATCTAGATTTTTGTTCTTTTAATTAAAAAGTCCCACTCCACTCCCAAAAAAAATAAAAAAAAACCCCAAAACAAAACCAAGAAAAACAGTCATTAATGAAAAAAACCCAAAATATATCTTTATTTCTCAAAAGAAATGCTATTAAAATTAATGGCTATATGCATTAAAATAGGGAAGAGTCACACAGTGAAAACACTGCTGTGGTGTGGGAAGAATAATTCAGTGGCTAAGAAGATCTGGGGCCAGGGTACAGCTCTGACATCATCAATTACCTTAGGCATTCCAAATAAAAATCTACATTACCTATCTGAAAGACGAGATGATAATTCTGAAATCTACTATCACGGATATGATCCAACACATATAGAATAACAGGTACAATGCTGTTGTTTCCTTTGAAGTGCTATCAACATTCACACCAAGGAGTCACAAAGCACACATGCTTTATGTGATATTTACTCTTAATATCTTATACTTCTGTATATTCCAAGATATGCTGCTTAGAATCAGAATCGACTTCCATGTGCTACTCTTGAGTTCTGCTGGAAGCAAAAGTCAACAGACTATCAGGTCACTGGAAATACTCACTACTATACCACATGCTTATTGAAGGGCTTGGAAATATCACAAAACATAAAAGGATTTCATTTTTGTTCATTTTCCTGTTTGCAATCTACCACGCTACCAAATAGGTAAATTTAATTTTTTTTTTCTCTTCTGTGTCACTCTCCACTGAAGTTCTCATCACACTACACAAGGGAGTCCTGCACTAATTCTTAATAGTAGCAATATGTAACTACTGATAGGAATCTACCTCCTCCTCTTTTTGCAGGAAAAATCCTGTCATATGAAGAAATTACATGCTAGTGTTCAGAGCAGAGTCAATAGTGCTGGGATCACAGATGCTGCCTTTTCCTCTCCACACATATGGAACTTACATATTACTGACCCAATTTTAAACCTACTCTGACACAAATTCATTTCCATGCTGAAATGCCACATGCAAAGTTTAGCCAAAAGCAAAAACTTAGAAGATCCTAAGGACAGGATTTGCAGAGGAAAGAAAGTCTGACAACAACCAACATGGCAGCTTTCATCATCGTGCCATCAATACCCAAAGGGCAGAGATATATTGACACTTCTGTTTTAAATAATTATTTATTGTGTGATAAGCACTAAAGATATTCTGCTCAGTTAAAGATACATCAAGCCATTGCCCTACAAAACTCTCATGATGAAGCCTTGAAACTGCAAACATCTCTGAGTGTCTTTGTCTATGACCCAGAGGACTCACTGGAGGTTCAGGAGCACAGCTCTGACTAGAGTCAAAGAAGAGACATAAAGAAAATGCCGCACATCAAAAGACACAGAAAAGACAGATAATACACAGCTTTTATAAACTCCCATTAAAAATGTATTTGCTTCCCTAAAGTGAAACTTAAAATAGGGATCTCTTCTCACAGCTTTGGAACAGGCAGAGAACAGCCACTTTCTCTGTGCTTCTTGCTTACCTCTGTCAAGTAAAAGAGAGAAAAGGGAAAAAGTCTTACCTCAAATTGCCCTGGAGGATCAGCTCCAGGAAAGAGAGTAATTTGTATTTCAGTCCAAATCAATCCTTACGCTTTCCACTAAGAATACTAATTGTGATAGCTTTCCTGAGCTGGAACTTGCCCATGAGAAACAGGAGTGAAGCCACAAATTCATTGCCAAAAGCACATGCAGAGATTGGGCATCAGATTTTAAAGGCTTTTACTGTCAGCCTGATCCAGAATCAGTCTTGTATGCATGATATGGTCCAGATGAGGACACCATAAACTTTGTCCTTCTGTTCCTTGTGTGGTGTGTGGGAAAGGCAGAGGGCCTCATGTTTACTAGCACCGAATACAGGGCGGTGTACCATACACTGGCCTCAGCAACTTCTTGCTCTGTGCTGGACTGTACAGGATTTAGGTAAATCAGCCTCTGCAAACCCTTATGCTAGACCATTCCTCAATTCTAAACCCTTACTTGGCTATAAGTAGCTTGATTCAATCTGTTGGCATAGAATGCAACCCCCTCAAACACATAAATCTTTTAGTGTAACCTCCAAGAGCAAAATGCACACAACTCCAGCAAAGTTCCTTCTTAAGCCTGAAAGAAGGTTTCTAGTCCTACCTGACAGAATCCATTTGTCATCTTATGCAAGTTGCTCTGGGCCTTAAACAACTAATTTAATCTCTTCATTACTGGCTTTCAGCATTAAAATAAAATAAAGAAAAAATCACAACTTCACATGACTAGCAGTTGTAAAATATTTAAAAGCACAGTACAGATTTTGTCTACATTTATATTTCTTTCTATTAAGGCCTAGAATAAATCTGTAAGTAGGGAAACTGGAACTATATTCAAAAGTTCAAAAGACTGAGTCCTTTGAACAAAACCAAAAGGATTCCACATCAGCAGGAATTAGCCAAAGTAATTGTCTTTCTATTGTCATTTACCTCATGTCTCCTGATTCTGAGTAATACTGACAAAAGTATATGAAAGACAAAATAAACAGTGTGGAGGTAAACACTTCCGATATGCATGCCAAAACCTAGACCTCTGAACCATGCAGAAAAGTGGCAAAAATTGAGCAGAGAATTAAAACGGCAAAGGAGAAGCACATCTCCACACATCCTTACAGGCAGAGCAGCTGCACCAGTTGTTCTCATTCCCTTCTCAACTCCTTTTCAGTACACTCAAAGCTAGTAGTTACAAGTGGCCATACTGTAATACAATATATGGCTTAAATTACCACTTAATGTTCTTGTCACAGAAGATCTTTATTAGGTATGGGAAAACTGCCCTTTAAATTAAATTTGTGAAGACATTCCTCTGCTGGAAGCTCAGTCTTTACCTATACAAATGTGCAGGAAGATATCATAAAACATTTTCCCCAGACTGTGTGTGCATATGTGTTATCACTAGCAACAGATGCTTTGTTGGAATTCTGCACAATATCCATAAAACAGCACAAATAAAAACCAATTGGCCACAAGAGGCTGAACTAAGAAACTCAAGGTATTTTCCTGGGATCACTTGAAACCTTCAAACAACACAAAGCATGCTTGAATTATGTTAAAATGCTGTGATCACTGCATCACTTGCTGAGGATAATCAGCCATTCCCTGTTCTCTAGTTCTGAGAGTAAAAGCTGGTATGACAGAAGACTCAGGCCAAGAAGTGTTTTTGATGCTTGAGATATTTCTGGATCTACAAAACCAGGTGAGATATGTAGCTCTCTCTTTAAACAGCATATGCAAAAAAACCCGCCAAAAATAAAGAGATGAAAAGAGATGGAACCAAGAGACCCTTAAAAGAACTAAATACTGTGCAAACTTATTGAAAACATAGATAAGGGGTTAAAATGTGTCCATCTTCAGGAAGATGATTTTATTTGTATTCCACAAAGGTCTGGAAACCTCTCCTGAAGATAGGTGTCTAAGCTTTCCTCTCAAGGAGCTAAGAAGACTTCACCCTTTCCCTGTGTGTGAGAAGAAGATGGGCCTGCCCAGGTGAGTTACAAAGGAAAAGAGAGTGTTGCTCAGCTGCCAGATGAATGTAAACAATCCTTGACAGAGCAAGGAGCAGCAGCTGCACATGGGATGGATTTCATGACATGCAACACATCTGCATTGCTCCTGGTGGTGTCACTGTCACTGTGTAATGCCTGTGAGGTTAGATCAACACTCAGAAAGTGGTGAACCTTTGGAACCTCTGCTCTAACAGCCTTCTCTGCCTCAGCAGGATCAAATCCTGATTTATAGGACAGTGTCCTTCGTTCCAGGCTCCAGGTGAACTGTGGAGAGTCATGATCCACTAGTGTTCAGTATCTGCCACTCATTGCCACAGTTTACAGAGAGGGAAATCCAGCCTTTTACTTACTCCTCTCAAGGTGACGAGATACTTTACATACCTGAGTATTATATTTAATGACCACTGAGCAAAAAATATACAATTCTGGGAGCAACACAGAACCCTAAGGCTATACCTCTTTATATTTGTAGCTAAGAATTACGAATTTAAGTTCTAAAGAACTTAAGAACTAAGGTAATTATACTTCCTCAAGGACAAGGAAAATGCTTTACTTTTAGACACCAGTAATAATTAAGCCTAACACAGGGACCAAGCTACCGGTTCATCCTGACTGGACTGGTGCCAGTTCTGGAATAAGACCAACTCTACACATCCACAGAACTTTAAAGTGAAAAAAATAAGGTAACATTAAATTATAATGGTGTGTAGCAGCAGTTGAATATTTTTTGAGATTACAGTTTTGAATTTGAGCAACTACCTTTCAGCGAAACTACTTTCAGTTTGAAAAACTCTTTAGTGCCCAAAGATGCAAAGCATAAGTAACTTATTTTGAGGAACAGTGTGGCCACACAAATAATTTAAACTACTGATCTAATTCAACTTTGCATGTGAATGCACCAAAAAGGGGTTAGGAAGTATGAAATGTTACATGAAAGTCCTTGAAACACAAACTGCACTATCTATTTTAATTGAAATGGTTACTTTTAAAACATGACTACATATTTTATTGGTTAACACAGCAGCCCCAGAATCCATTTCAGGAATTTTAAAGGATTCAAGCACTATCAGTTTCTCAATAAATACTCATTTACTGCATCATGTCTTCATAAATGCAAATCACTTAAGTGTACTCTGAGTTATTTAAATGCAGGTGGTATAGTACTGGCCTAGAATTCAACTAAGTGTAGCACAGCTCCACCCTTTGTCCAACACCACCAGTAATAAACTAAGAATGAAACAGATGAAAGAAGCAGCAGCAATTTTATGGCTACACAGGTCACACATCTTTCTTAACACTTTAAAATATCGTAGTATCATTTGACAGTTAATTCTGTGGTACTGTGTACTAATGTGCTTCTGAAACGGATACTCTCTGTATTAATAACAGGTTGGGTATTTGAGGGTTTTTTGGGAGGGGGATAGGGGGTTGCTTTTTTGTTTGTTTGGGATTTTTTTCTAATAGCTTGTTCTTAGGACAAGAGAACCACAGTTGTTACCTCAGCTCTCAGTTACAGAATAATGTTGGACATAAGGTTTTGGGAATACAGGAGAGCCAGCCAGAACTCCAGGCTACCACTGTAGCAGCAAGCCTCAGTGTTCAGTTCCAGTAAATAAATAAAGCAGACAACCTGAGCACTGCCGGCAGGACTGTGGCCAGCTGTCTGAGAGCTTCTTTGACAGAGCCGCTGAACAGCGGCCAAGAAGCTGTAGTTTAAACGGAGCTGGTGTCTTTAAAAAAAAAAAAAAAAAAAAAAAAAAAAAAAAGCAGCTAAATAAACGTGAGATTTGAACGCTTAAATATAAGCTAAGAGAGCAGACATCCCATTGATGGTCCTTTTTACAATCATCTCCTTACAAGCGATCCCCTCAAACCCTTCATCCACTTTCCTGACTCATCTTCACTTTACTAAAATAAAGCAAAAAAATTGAAATCTAACTGTGAGAGAATCACTTGTTTTGCAGGGTCACAGGGAACAAGGAAAGTTTGGCAGAAGTCGTGCGAGTGGCAGGAAGCGCAGGACGTACTGAGCGGGAGCCACAGAAATCCCGGTGCCGCTAGAACCGGTGCGGCCACTGCCGACCGCGGTCCCTGAGGGTCCGGGCCGGGCCCCGCTCCGTCGCAAGATCACCCAGGAAACCCGGACCAAGGCGCACCGGGACGCGCCCGGGCCGGCAGCAATGAGAGCGAGCAGCGCCGGCCCCGCACACGGATCAGGCTTGCGCCGGGGAAAGGAGCTCGGGGTGCGCTTATCCCCACCCACGGACATTACCTCGATGTACGGGACGATTTTGCAAGAGAAGTCTTCTAGAAGCCACTTCTTGGTGAGCTCCTGGAAGATAACCAGCGGCAGGCAGAAGAAGACGATGAGGAAGTCCCAGAAGGCCAGGTTGGCCAGCAGGGAGTTGGAGATGCTCCTCATGTAGTAGTTGTGGCAGACGATGCACATCACTGCCATGTTGCCCATGATGCCGATGCCGAAGATCACGACGGAGAGGCACATGACGGCGTAGGCGCCGTACGACTCCTCGGTCAGCGGGTAGAAGGGGTTGCGGAGCCGGGCGCGGCGCCCCGTAGCGTTCCCGCGGCCCCCGGCGCTGCCCTCGCCGCCGGCCGAGCCGTTCAGGGGCAGCCAGCGGGGT
>WBNO01030072.1:50851-122917 GCA_013400575.1 Peucedramus taeniatus
CGGGCGGGGATGCGGCCCCGCAGCCGGCTCTCCGCAGCCCACCGGCGCGCCCCGGTCTCAGCGTCTGGCTGCCCCCCTCGGGCCGCGGCTGCCAGCGGGACCGAGCGAAGCGACAGGCGAGCCAAGAGCCCTGCTCTGGTAGCGGGAGCCTCGCCCCGGCACGAACGGAGCGGAGGGAGGCTGGGTGCGGGAAGCTGTCGGCACCGGGACGGCAGAGGGGCCGTGAGGGCACCTTGCTGCAGGGGCAGAGGCCACGGACGGGGAGAGAGGGGCGCGTGTTCGTTCCCCCGGGAGAGCGCAAAACGAAGCAGCAGGCGGGGCGAAGGAGATGCTGTTCACGCATCATCCCGCAGTGGAGTAGCATCAGAAGCGTCTCCACAAATTTCTTTCCTGCTATGGACATTTGTGTATGGTTTTCTTTCTTGCATTTCTACAGTCAGATAAATTTCGTAGTTCTTTCTTATTGTTTCTCTGATTTTTATTTCATTCAGGTGACAACTTGCCGAATTTGGATGCAGCAACTCTGTGAAATTATTAGTATCCTTAAGGATTCTCCATCGCCCCTGCCACTTGCCATTTTGTAGAGCTTTTGTGTAAAGTATGCCCAACTAGTTTAAAAGTTTAATATTTTTCCCATAAAGCAGTTGGAGAAGGTGTTATGCTATTTTTCCTCTGAAAAATGTCTGTGACAGTTACCCAGAAAACACAAACAGGACAAACAGAGAGTTTTCCTTTTCTCAAGCCATTCTTACACACGTAGGTGAGGTGTAACTCTGGAAACCATAAGGTGTTTCTAAGCTTACAGGAGTGTGTAGTAAGTTAGGCATTGCTATGTTGCATATCCCTCAATACAAGTCAAGCCATTTTCTTGTTTTTCCTTAGCAATGTAAATATAATCTCATGGAAAAAAATGACCAAGATAATTTTAAGAATTCCTAATAAATAATAAGTTTAATCTAATAAAGGTATTTATGAATGTAAAAAACTAACTAGGAAGTGTTAAAACCTACCAGGAAAATAAGAGAATGGCAAATGTATTTAAGCTTTTTTTCCATTACATTTTTCCCCCATTTGTTCCTTCTGAGCTCAGCTGGTGTATAAAAGGAGTTAATGATGATAATGAGCTTACATTTACAGTGCCTTTCTTCCTGAAGAGTCCCAAAGGGCATTACAACCAGATATGATAAATTCCCTGCTTGTTCTTAAAGGGTACTGGGGATTATTGCTGCTGGCTTTTGTATGAAAGGAGCAGACAGGAGCTAACAGACATACTGCCCTTCTATACACTTCTGCAAGAAATATGGATCATCAAGAAGAAGGTTAAGCAGTGTTTGGTTGACATCACTGATCCTGTAATGGTGAGATAAGAACTGAGTTGTGCATAGGTTTTCCAGTGTCGGCATTTCACCTGCTTTATAATGGAGAAAAATTATTTCTGAACACAAAGAAAAGTATTATAAACTATTATCTTTGTCACATTTCTTTTGGTTCATTAAGTATTTGCTTTGTTGCAAAGAACAGCACATACAGAAAATTTGAATTTTGTCAATTGTATTCAGCCAAGCTAAAAAAGTCTTTTCCTGGCTTTAAAAACAGTTGATTTGCCATTATGATAGTCTCCTGTTTACTATTGCTGCTGCTAAATACTGAAAGTTAGTGTCTGAAAATTGCATTTTTCAAATATCTTTGGTCCCAAATATTTTTTTTGAAATTTTGCTGCAGTCCATACAATTTCTGAGTTTTTGTTTGTTTGGGGTTTTTTAGGGAACGAGTTCATTGTGAGTTTTTTGGGGCTGATGGTGCATTCGTCCCATGTCTTTCAAATAATTCTGTTACTTCTTATGATAAGATATTCCTGTAGAATAAATTTCCTACTCCATTATTTTCTGATACAGCCTACAGTTCATTCAGGCTTTCACAACTCTGCTAAAGAAGTTGTATATTGTATATACAATACAATATATATATTGTATATACAACTTGTATATTGTATGTTTTAACAGTCTTTCTACCAATTCATGCATCAGTCTAGAAACGATCTTGAAAACCACAAGCAGACTTTTGCATTTATAACATATTTAAAGGAAAAAAAAAAAAAAACCAGAAACACCCAAAACATTTTTCTGTTAGATGGGGGAACTAAAATTCATAGATATTTTTGCAGCCAAAATCTATAAAAGGAACACCAATAAGCATGTTCTTACATGAAAAAAAACACAAAATTGAAAGGTTTCCAAATACATTCATTCTGTTCTGTTGGTGTTCTATGATATTTCATCTATGATAAAAAAATCAATAGGCTTTCAATGCCTGCACTGCTGCTTTTTTTTGACATCTCCAGTATTCATTACCTGAATAAGTAATACTGAACATGTTATTGTGTTTCAGCAAGAAGCTGAAACAGCAAGAAGCTGCTGTTCTTTTCACCTCTCCTCAGGGTTCATAGAATCACAGAATGGTTTGTGTGGGAAGGAGCCTTCAAGATCATCTGGTTCCAGCCCTCCTGCCATGTACCTTCCGTGGACCAGGATGCTCAGAGCTCCATGCAGCCTGGCCTTGAACACTTCCAGGGAGAGGGCATCCACAACTTCTCTGGGGACCTTGTTCCTCTCTGTGCTCACAGTAAAGAATTTCTTCCTGATATCTAATCTAAAACTCCTCTCTTTCATTTTGAAGCCATTCTCCCTTGTCCTTGTGAAATGTCTCTCTCCAGCTCTCTTTAGGTGCTTTAAGGTCTCCCTGGAGCCTTTTCTTCTCCAGCCTGTCTTGGTAGGAGAGGTCCTCGAGCCCTCTAATTATCTTCTTGTCCCTCTTCTGGATTAGCCCCAACAGGCCCATGTTTTGTTGTGTAGGTGTCCCCAGAGCTGAACACAGCTCTCCAGCTGGGGTCTCACCAGAGCAGAGCAGAGGGGCAGAATCCCCTCCCTCAGCCTGCTGGCCACACTTTGGTTGCAGCCCAGAATCCTGTTAGCAATGTTCAACAATTCATCACTGCAGAAGAAAGAGTATATTTCCCAAAACAACCTCTGTTGTTTTGGTTTTGAACTACGGTGTGCTCAGCTACTTTACACTTGTTTCTTCTTTCTTGTTTAGACGGATTTAATAGGACAACTTTTTTGTCTATAAAATAGGTAGATTTGTTTATGCTGTCTTCTTACAGCTCACTGGATTTTGTTGTGTATTCTATAAAAAAAAATTGTGTTTTGAGAGAGCATAATTATTGTGATGTGGTATCATTGGGCTTTTTATTTCAGACAGATAAACATACTCTAATCAACAGGAGGAATTTTGGTTTTGAATTCAGTTTCTTATATAGTTGGGCCAGGCTCTACAACAGTAAACAAATGCTGAAAATTTTGAAATCTAAATTCAAAAAGAATTTGAAGTTTAATGACAATATTGTAAGTTTCTTGTAATTAGTATTTTGATTGTGATTGTGCATTTATTGATGTCCATTAGGAAACCTTCTGATGGCTCCTGAGTATAGATTGCTCTTCCTGTCTAGTTTCACATTTTAAATTATAATGCTTTTCCTTTAACCTTTCTCATTTGCTGAAGTTTGAATTCTGTTTTAAAGGATAAATGTCAATGCTCATGTCACACAGTCCAAATAGATTTGTTTGATAAGTTATCTGTGTTCTAAAAGAGAAGTTTCAGCAACTCTTTAATTACAATTAGTAATAAAAAACAAGTACAGATGTTACATGGAAGACTGTAATGTGGTTGATACTTGCATTGCTGCTTTTCTGTCCCTTTTTATCTAAAAGGCAGAATGATGTATTGACTATTTAGCAACAGTGATCATTAGATTGAGAAGTCATTAATTTTTTTTTAAGGTGAATGACTTGAGGAATAAGTTATATTTACATGATGTAGAGCTGTGGGAAAAAATATCTATTATTAGTGGGTATCCTTGATGGAAAATAGTTTAAGACAGTGAGAGTAAAGCCAATGTGTTATGTCCATCCACAAAATTTAATTCTATTTCAGTCTCTTCTGTTAGCATCATCCCCTTTACCCTTATGATCATCTTCACAAGTTTCTGTACAGGAAGAGCGCAGACAGTAAAGGTCTCAATACTAAAGGTGAGATGCAAAGACTTCTTTTTTTTTATTTGCCTGGCTATGAAATTTAGATCAGTGCAAAAATAATAAAACCTTTCCTTCTTAAAACCTTACCTGAGTTTTTCACTCTGTAATTGGTAAGAAGTGTCGAAAGGCAGTAAGAGTCATATGGACACAGTTTAAACCTCTACAGACTTTGAAAGTGTTAGGTCATGTTCAGCCTGAGAGATTTTTCTTTAAGCATCCACCATGGTGAAATTCTTTTGATCATTGCACTTCAGAGAATTTTTAGATATTTGTTAATTTGATTGTTTGTATGTGTGGGGTTTTATTTGATTTTGCTAGCTGCTTTATACAAAATATTTTTTCTATATTTACCAGTTTGACTATTTCAACTCATTTGAATTGGAGCCATAAACCCTAAAAAGCACAAACTAATATTCAAAGTTTCAAGTCAGACTGGCACTGTGATGTAGATACTCAGCGTGAACCTCGCTCCTGTGAGTCACTGCTTGCCCCAGTTTGTTATCTAATGCAACCCTGAAGTTCAAGGGAAATTAAGATCTGAACTGTGGTGACTTCTTAGTTATGCTCCATGAACTGTAGAAGATCTTTGAGGCCATAACAAAGGTTTCACAGCTGTTGTGGAGAAACTGATGGAAGAATGGGAGCTCCACCATTCCCACTTGCAACCACACTGAGAATTTCCAAAGAATTTCAAAAGGTTTTGGCAGCACTGCTGTCCTTGGGATAGCCAAGATTGCCCAGCACAGCAGCACCTCCTCTCATCCAGCCTGCAGTCCAGCCAAGAGTGGGTGATCACATATATCTCAGAGTGGCAGAGGTAGTTGAGTGGCATCTCAGTAGCTGGTTTTAAGCAGCCTTGTGCAGCTGTAAAATAAATTAGGAAAAGGAGAGGAAGGGGAGCTGAGAAAGACTCTGAAAGACAAAGAGGGAGAGAAGTCAAGAAGGCTGGCAGAAAAAAAATCGTGTGAGGAAGAAGTGATTCTCTTGAGAGAATATGAGGAAAAGAAGAAGAGCTTAAAGAATAGAATAGAGAAGGGAGAGACTATAGTATAGATACTGCCTCATCCCTTGAAATCACAGAGCAGACATCTTTAGATTATTTGTCCTTAGCCCCTGTTGTTATCTCCTGGTGTTATGGTGTCTGTCTCCACTTTACATGTGCATTTCAAGATTTTTGTACTGTGGTATGCTAAAATGTATTTAATAATTAACAAAACCTTATGTTTTTTACAGGCAGAGGATTTTCCCATTTCCTGTTCCTCATTAAACAACTAAATATGTGGCTTGGACATACATTAACTTTTGTGTCCAATGAGATGCACCCCAAACAGTCATATGTATAATAAACAACATATATTAATTACCCCTTTATTGCTAGGCTAAGTGTAGGCCATTGCTTTGACTGTAGAAGATGCTTGGTTTTTTCTTCTTTGGGCTCTCCCTTCTCCAATGCAGTAGCTTGGTGCTTCACTTTTTTTTTTTTTAATTTAGATCTTAGTTTCTTTATTTTTTTCCACTTTAACATTACTCTCAGTAGTGTCATCTGCCAAGGTAATTTACATATTGTTTACCTTTTCTTTGAGCTTATTAATGAGGTTATTAAAATAAGAAACAACTTTATACCTTGCAGTAGACCCACTGCCTACTTCCTCACAAGTTAGTGCAATCTGCTGCCATTTCTCATCAGCCAGTGTTTGTGATCCTTCAACCTGTTTTCAATTTACATGACAGTGCTTATGTCCAAAGCAATTTGGATTCATTTTGGGAGATTTAGTAAGACACTGTATTAAATCCTTTATTAAAATCATGCTGTGTATCTCTCATCCAGGATTTTTGCAGTTCTATCAAAAAAGCAATCACGTTTCCTTGGCACGACATGTTCCTTATGAACCCATGCTGCTTATTGCTCATTGTACCATTATCCTTTGAATGTTTAGAGGAGTGTTTTGGAGTCATGAGTCCTGTTTCTTTTTTCTGTTTATTTTCTTTTTCCCCTCAGCAAATGTTCTGTTCTTTCTCATTACAGAATATGCTTGAAATTAAACTCCTTGTTTAATAAACTACATTTCTTTCCTTTATTGATGTTTGAGGCTATATTTCCTATGCTATATGACTTTCCAGAAATTGTTTTTGAGGGCTTACTCCTTTCAGTGTGCACTCAGGGATGTCTTTAACATGGGCTAAATGACTGGATACAACAGTTTTTTCTTACTTTTGTGCTATCCATAGCAATTTTTTCTTTCTTGTCCCAATCCTTTTGGCTAGGATGGAGTTAATTTTCTTCCTAACAGCTGGGGGAGTGCTGTCTTTTGGATCCAGTACAAGAAGAATGTTTTAACACACTGATTGTTTTAATTGTTGCATGTTACCCTAAGTCAAGGACTTTTCATCTGGCTGGTGCTCTGCTGGTGAGGAGCTGCACAGGAAGATGGGAGGGAACATGGCCAGGACAGGTCACCTGAACTGGTGGAAAGGATGTTCCATACCATAGAACATCATTCCTGTATGGAAACTGGGAGAAGTTGCCTGGGAGTTGCTTGAGGATGGGCTGGGCATTGGTCAGTGGATGGTGAGCGGTTGTCTTGTGCATCACTTGTTTCTCTTGGGTTTTATTCCTCTCTTCATTTTATATCATTATTATTACTGTTGTTATTATTATAATATTTTATTTTAATTAATAAAATGCTCTTATCTCAACCCACAGGCTGTACCTTTTTGTTATTCTCATTCCCATCCCACCAGGGAAGGAGGGGTGGGGAGTGAGTGTGGGGCTGTGTGGTACTAAGTTGCCAGCTGTGGTTAAACCATCATACTTTGTTTTCAGTCAAACCTGCTTTCAAAGGGAACAAATAATAAATAAATATATGTATGTGGGGAACGTGAGTTTTGCCCACTTCTCTCCCACTGAAGTAGTGCTACATTTGAACCATATTTGCATTTGTTTTATATATTTTAACAATTCCCTTTGGTATCATTAACTTGTTCTTGGCTTTATCCTGAGAGCCATTGAACACTTTGACAGAAGTCCATTGAAATTGTGAATTTCCTTTTCATTGCTCAAGTTGTCCTGCAGGAATTTGGATATTCCCTGGTGTTGGGAATATTCATACATTCAGGTTAAGCACAAGATTTTATGCTTTGCTGTTGCTCATACAAGTTCTCTTCTACAGTTCATCTTTTCCCTGAAGAGTAGTCCACTGTATGTATTGTCTCAATAAATAAACACAACACCCTAGGGAGAAGAGTTATTTAAAACTATGATAAATGTCATACACATTCTCCCTTTCATAACTTATTTGTTCTCTGTTAAGGACACATCCACAGTTTGTTAAAGTTGTAGACAATTAATTTTTATCACACCCTTACTTGTCAAATGTCATATTTTGGCTTAGAGTTCTCTTTTCTGTTTTGGTATGCTTTGGGTTTTTTGTTTTATCATTTTCCTATTTTTTTTTTTTGTTTTTCCTCTCTCCCACTTCTGTATCCCATGATGAATTGATAGCTTCTGAAGAATGACAAGGAATGAGATCAGCTAACTGCATCTCAGCAGCTGGTAGGTTACTTTTTGTGCATTTTTATGTTATGCAGATATTCTGTATTAGAAAAATGTCTGTATTTCTTTCAAAGGCTGAAATCCTTGCCTTCTATAGCATTGTTCCAATATGCCAGCATCTATTAATGAGGGCAAAGTATAAAGTCACAGGTAATGTCAGCAGGTCATTAAGGAGAAGAAGCAGTCAGCGATGCCAGCTCTTCTGTCACTGGTCTTAGGAATCACAGATGTCCAGGACCACAGAAGGCATCTGAGGGTGTTGGTAAAAGCTGCCTGTGGTGATGTTAAATTAGGCTGTGCTTTTTCTACATAAATAGCATCAGCACTTATCTCTGTATAGGTGTAAACCTCAGTTTGCTGCATGAGTTAGTATATTCTTCTCTTAAAATCATCAGTGAATACCCTGATTTAAGCAATGACCTTTGGTACCAGAACATGTCTGTCAAATAAAATATCATTAGGAGGCACTTGCTATCTGTGCCCAGTAATAAATTCTAGGATACTTTTTTACAAGACTGAAAATATCTTGACACTGAGAGCATGGTCATTTCCCGTAGCAGAAATCTCTTCACTTGAGTGGTAGGTAAATTACTTGTACAGTGAGACACACTTTTAGCTGTGGCTGTTCTTTGCTAAACAAGCCAGCAAAAATACAGAGTTAAAGTAAATGTTGTTTTAGGTACTTTGTCTCTAAAAACTGCTTTGAGGTTCAGGAATGCTCACAGAAATAGTGCTCTTGACTGTCATCTGCAGCTGTCTTTCCTCCTGAGGGGTGTCACAGAGCCATGCTGGATGGGGTTTGGCAATCAGCAACTTTCTTTAATCAGGGAAAACTCACTTGCCTTGTTTTAGCTGCTTTTTAATATGTGCAGTTCATAGCACAAGGAGACCAGAAAAGAAAGGTCAAGGATCCAGTCTGATCACTGTAAAGAGCTTTAGAAATATGTTATTGACCTCCCAAAGAACTTAATTCCATGGAAGCCTGAACAGCAGAGAAAGCCATATGTTTTCTGGAAGAAAAATGTATTATTGGCTGAAAGAGGTTATTGCAATTGTTTTAAAAAATAGTAATTCAAATTTCCAAATAATCTAATCTTGAATCCCCTTTCAAATTACTATGGTTTGAAAGAAAGCTAATGGCAATTACTTTTACTTCCAGAATGAAAGTCAAGGGTTATTAACATCTAATTGTGAAATTAATGTTATCTCTTTTGAGAATGCTTTTTTTTTTCTTAGCATCCACTGTGGAGCTGTATTTCGTTTGTGTGCTGGCAAAATGTTAACTTCCTGTAGAGTGAAACACATATGCATTTCATGTGGAACATGTATCATACACGAGCCTGGTTGAATTGTATGTTGCTGTGAGCTAAGGCTTCTGCCACATCCCCTCCCACATTATAAAGGTGAGGAACAGCAGCAGTGATTTATGTGAAGAATTTTCAAAATGCATTTGATTAATATTTTAAATAGGAAAGGGCTTGCTGTTACACATTTGTGAAAATCCTTCTGTTTTCAGGCTAAGCCTGTCTGAAAAGCACTCATCGTTCAGCTCAAGTCACTTGCTGGAACATTGCTTAAAATGAAGGGCTGCTCTTTCTAACCTCTTGCAAGGAAGGCTTTAGCCAGAGCCAGAAAACAGAGCACGACACAAGCTGCCAGCTTGTTAGCGTGAGAATCCCGCCTCCATAGAAGTCTTTGGATTAATGACTTCAGACAGACAGATGTGAGACTCAGAGGCCATGTGTGGGGGAAGGGGTTTCTTGTCAGAGGGCCCTGGAGTATTCTTGGTGATGAGAGTAGCTTTATTCCCTGAAAAATACAGGTGTTGACTGAGCAACTCTGAAGGAAGGCTGGCAAAATGGAAGGAAAAATATAAATATTGCAGGTATCTTTATGCTGGAAAGTAATGCACAGCCGCTGCCCTGAGTCCATCCAAGAAAACACCCTTCTTTCTCTGTGTTTTCTGTAAAAATCTTAAGCTGAGTTCTCCACATCTGAATACAGTAATGTTACCAATGCATCGTTGCTAATGGAAGTGATCTGAGTTTCCCATGAGCCATCATTGCAGGAAAACCGATTTCTGTGGGGTAGAAGATTTTATAAGCACCAAATCTGTCATAGCAAATCCATCAAGATTATCCCCTGCACACTAGCCTTCCTGCTATGTTATCAAAAATAAATGAAATCAAATGAAATCTAAACATCTTCATCAAGCCCTTATAAATGAGGGAATACCCCGTGGAGCACAAGTTACAGTATGTGCACTGTACAATAAAATATTTGTGTGTTCTGTGACATCTGTAGAGTGCAAGAGTCTATAGTCTTCAACAGCATTTGGAATGCAATTGTGCACACAGAAGAGGCAAATAGAAAAGTTACACAGTATTTCATAGTGTGCTTATAAAATTATTATGGGAATATAAAAATGCAAAACTGATATCCTGAAATAGATTTCTTTACATATTGTGCATTCAAATTTAATATTAATTACATTCTTATAACCTGCATGTTCTAAGTGCTCATATGCACATGCACTGTTTCACACAAACAAATGTTCTGTCATACACTTATTAAAGTATATGTCACACATTCTATTTTGTGTTGTATGTTAAAGTTAAAACCAAGAAAGTAGAGGCATATTTTCAGTCTAAATTCATAACACTGGGAATGGGTAATGGGAACAGATGTGATGTAGAAGGAATTTTATTCTGGAGGGCTGTCATAACAGAATTAAGCTATCCAGCTGACTTCATTTCAGTGGTAGAAACTTTCAGCAGTGGGTGGTGTATGAGCACAGAGTCACACCAGTTTAGAACTCAGTGAATATCTCTTAAATATAGCCAAAGTACAGCATGATGAAAGATTTAGGAATAATAAACAGCAGCTGATGCAAAAAAAAGTAATTGCTGGTGGACATAATGTGTCACAATAGCCCATCACATTGAGATAATGTACAGCTGCAATGATGTCAGCTGCCCTGTTGAGAGCCCTGTGATGGGGTCTTGGAATGATGCAACTGAATAAAATAATAACAAAGGCTCTGTCAGTGTGTGCAGTATGGCAATAGGCTGGAGACTTCTGAGTACCCTCTTGGGGTGTGTGACCTCCACCAAGAACACAGATCTATCTTCTCAGGTCTGGGCACTAATAACTTCTGATGCATTCAGTTACCTGTCTTTCAAAATTTCCCATGGACCAGGCCCTGCAGCTACAAGGCCAGGAAAAGATCTTGCATCATCAGCATAATGGTAATACTCTGTCCTGTGTTCAGGAATGATCAGTAATGATCTCACCTCGAGATTCCGTATTTACAGCATGGAAAATGGGAACGGAAAAGAGCCTTGAAGGGTGTCACATTTCAAATTCCTTTAGTCTGACACGTAATTACCCAGCAGAGCCAGTTACCTCCCATTTTTCAGACAGCTGGAAGAGGAAGGATGCTCTTACATGTAAGACCTTGGGAATTACAAGCTCAGTAGCTGGCTCTAAAAGAGCTTGTTTAGTCTGCCCTTGAGTAAGTTCTTCAACTGGCTACTATTTTCTCCTTATTTGCAAGAGATCACTACTTCTGATCTTCTAATTTTCTTCATATTTCTAGACCCATGGGTTGACACCTGTCTTGGTTTGAAAGACAGGTACCTGCCAGCAAAAGCTGGAATCTCCCTTTGAATAGAGAATGTAAACCCCCTCCCTCAGATTATTATAATTTTGCAATTGGAGGCTCTCAGGCAAAGATTTGGGAGTGGGAATAACAGTTCTTTACTAGGAATATTAGACAAAGCAAAGACAAATACAAATGTAATAGCACTAAGAGACAAGCAAAAACAAAGAAACAACAAAACCTCAGAAAATGCCCTGACAGAGTCAGGGATGTGACCTGACACCCTGGGTATCAGGGTGGTGAAAGCAGTCCAGATGAAATCCTCCTTGAGCAGTAAATACAGTTCTATGAAGTGAAATAGTCCTGTAGGAAAGTCCAATGGTGACGAAAAATGTGCTCAGTCCTCCTTTGGAGAGAAATCCAGTGGAGAGAGAGAAAACAAGCAGGGTCCCCTGGTACTCCAGTCCTTTCGGAGCGGTGTCCTCGGACCAAACTGCTGTTCACTGCTGTTCCACCCGGAGAAACCTGCTGCCTCCTTTGTTTAAGTCAAGTATCCATAAAGTACCCAGCCATCAGTTACCTAGCAAACCACCAGGAAAAAATTCCACAAACACAAAAGAAACAGATCCAACCCCCAACAACACCAAACACCAACAAAGTATCAGACACACAATGTTCCAATTCTCTTTGGACCTGCATGTTCTTCCAAGCACACAGTTCTTGCACTGCATGCAGTTGATTCAGATAAACAGTGAACAACACTGCTGGAGAACTGCTTTAGAAACACCAGCCATTTCCTCTGTCTGCTAAAAGGGAATGCTATGGATTAGATACATTATTTATTTCAGAATCCTGGGAAAAACTAAACAATACTGAACTTCTTGAGGGACTAAACAGGTAATCACAATTCTAATTGATGCATTCCTCAAATTTAATTCTGGAGTTTTTCCATTTTCTAGAAACTGGCAAAATAGAGTAGGATTATTTGCTGAATTTTTAGATCCTTTTCTTGAAAAGCTTCTGGTAAAGCATTGAGGAAATTATCTATTATTCTGATCACTATGAAATGTTGACACCTGTTTCCCTTGGAAGCTCTCAAGCAGAAGCTTGAAATGTATTGCAACAGGGCAAAGAAAGAGGAGGTTCCCTTTTATTGTTTCCCTGAAATCTTATTCTGCTGAAACTGTTTTTTCTCTCTGCCAGCGACAAGCTGTGCCCTTCTCTTTTGGTGGTGTAAGGGCAGGACCTCGAGGCACTGTACGCTTGTGACAGGGCTGTATTTGGATATTTGGAGTCCTCCACACACACACACACACACACACACACACACACACACACTCTCCTGTTGTCCTGGGTATCCTCCCCTGACATACCCAGTCAGGAAATTTCTCCGTGTCTCTGCTGGTAATGGTACCAGTGGTTATTCACCAGAGACAGGGGAGGAAGGAATGCAGGGAGGTCAGAGAGGTGATGCTGCTGAGCACTGCAGCGCAGCTGTGTGGGCTGTTCCACGTGCCCTGCTGGAACTGCAAAGGCTCCATTAGCAGGAACTCCTCTAAGCCTCCACCTGCTTCATACAGTGAATACACACTGATATGGCTTGAGAGTCGTCAGATACAAGGTCTTGCCCCTTCTGAGCAAAATGCCTCGTGATCTCAGCCATCTATGCTGCTAAAGATCTTTTTCTTGGATCTAAATGACTGGTATTCACAAAGTGAGGGAGAGGGCAGGGGCCACGGCTGTCAGCACGAAGGAGAAGCAGCAGGACCTTGGCTGCAGCGAGGGGTGTTTGAATACTAACATCTCCTACAGCACTTCCTTGAAACAGCATCCTGGATAAAATAAGGGGAGCCTTGCTAATATTTTATGGACCAGCCTGTTAAATAAGTGACTACACTTTCAATCTAACATGTTATTGTTTCTGATTACCACATCTTGATGTATTTCTATCCACTTGTTCTGGAATGCCTACTATATCAGACTGACATGGACTAATAGCTTGATAGATTATCAGGGCAAGTAGACAACAATTGAGAAAATTATCTATGCCTCTTAATACAAGAATTCTATTATGTTAATTATGTATTCACAGAAGAGCCAGAGGGCAAATATATTGTACCTTCATGTAAAAAAGGGTTTCAGCAGAAGCTATAACTGATTATAGTTGAACTCATATTTTTCAGAACACTTGTGTTTTTTTACTTATGTGCTTCACAGCAAATTTCTAAAATTATATTTGGTGATAAATCTTGGTACCAGCTGTGCAGGGTCTGCAGTAATTTGTTATCCTAGAGAGTCACTGTCAAGTTGGACAACCCAGCTCAGAGAGGCAGGACTTTTAGGAATGGTAATGTCATTTCATTAGCGTGTTCCCTAGTGCTTTCTTTTTTAAGGAAGCTGCTTACCCACACAAACACACACAAAATTATGAATGCTGCAGTGCCTCTGCAGAAATATGTCTATCATATTTCTGCTGTGAAATGTTATGTCACTCATGGGTGGTGGTATATGGATCTGTATAACTGAGACATCCAAATTCCTAGTTTTTCTTATTGATTTCCCCTGCCACATATAATCATAACAAGTGAAGGAGCAGCTCTTTTTTTGTCTCCTATTACCATAATATTGCTATATCTGACATCTTAATATCTAGACAGTGTAAGGGAAGACTAGACACAGCATTCTTGTCTTAAACTGCCACGGTGGGATATCAGTGTAGTATCCTCTTCTCTAGATCTGGGGACTGGAGAAAGATCTTCAAACAGACCTCATTCTCCAGCAATTTTCTGGGTTAAGTAACAATTGTCTCCAGCAGATACATGTGAGGCATGTTTATAAAATTCTCCAGCAAAATCTCCCACCCTCTATGGGAACAGCCTCAGAAAACAGGATTTTTTGCTTTAGATTGAGATGTTAATGGAGCCTCTTCTAGTTTGCTTAAAGGTAATGACTGAGACAGGAGAGTGTAAGTTCCTAAAGAGCACAGTTACCTGTCTCAAACACTGTTTAGGATGCAGAAGGACTTTGCCATGGGATAAACACAGAATGGAGTGTCAGGGTGGTGCTGACTCTGGTCTGGTGAGGTCTCCCTAGCACATTCTTGATAACAGATCCAGACAAAAATTCCCACTGTGGCAAACCGTGTAAAGAAGCAATACACATATCACTGGTACACATATCACTGGTTAAACCAAGATCACCCCAGTTTATGGGACAGATGGCACCTGTGAATACCAAAGACCACTGAAGTCCCCTGAGTATGCATCCATGCATACCTGAAACGTGGACTGCAAGTTAAGCCAGGACAGGATCTTGAGAGAAGGTAAAGGTGGTATTGTAGCCCAGGTGTTATCTCAGACCAAGGGGGAGGTTAACAAAGCTGGGGGAGAGGAATATATCCTGATAAGGGCAGAATTTATGGGACAAAAGGAAACCCAGCTCAGCAACTGTGCTGAAATTAGCCCGGACTGGGCAAAAAGTAATTCTGGTGGGGGGGAGATTGTGACCACCAACTCACAACCCACTGACTCCAGAACCCACTGACTCACAGCCCACCAGCTCAAAAGAAGAGAAACACTGAACATGGGATTGTTTAGCATTAGAAGTGAGGGAATAATTTAGCCAATATAATAAGAGAACTGTGTAACCAGTGAGCATTAATTCCTTTGTTTGCTAAAATCTATAAATAGCAAAAAGTGTGGAATGACCTCAGGATCCCAAACACCAAGAAGCCCAGGGTGAAGGAGGACCAATGATACATAGGTACTGACTATCTTTTCCTTGATATCTCTCTTTCCCCCATCCCTTCCCCTCCGCCCCTATTTCCTTCTCTCTCCCCATTACATTTTATTATTAAATAAATTCTGTATGATTGACTTCTCAGATCATAACAGAGAACAATTGTGAGAGAACAGAATACACCTGTAGAAAAGTCTTTCTTTCCATCCTACCTGTGTTTTTACTTTCTAAGGCTACAGTAAGTTGTAAAGAGAGAACCTCTGCCTTAACAAGCAGTCAAGGATGTTCAAGGGTTACTGGAAGATGCTCCTACTTGCAGTGATTATGCTGTTGAATTTTTTGCCTGAAATGTTTTGGTTGAAAAAAGAACTAAGGAAAAGAAGTCTGACATAAAAATACTAGTAAAATGTGAAGGGAGGAGTAATGTGTTCTTCTCTTTCCCTGGGATCAGACAAATTAATCCACAAGGGCTTTTTGACTACCACAGCACCTTAGTCAGAATTAGAGTGAGAGGTTTTAATCATGTCTGCTGACACGTGTTTTAACAAGACAAATTTTTCATGTGCTTTGTAAGTTCCAAAGAAATATACTTACTTCATTGCAAAACTGATGAAGTTTGAGCACCATTAGCAATAACCATCTCTGAAAATCTTCTAAGGATGCTACTGTTACTGCCATTTAAAAGTCAGCAATCCTGCTGCAGCAGCATAAAAATTAAACTGATGAGCTGCAACTTAAGTGTTTAACAATGAGATATCAAGTGAACTATTCAAATTTGCTGCAGCATAGCAATTCATAGCTGTAACTAACAGAAGGCAACAACAGGTATTTAAGAAATGAGTGAGAAGCATGCAGTGTGAATGCTGAGGCACCTGTAATGGATGGCTGAAGAAATGAAGCAGCAAAGAGAAATAATTATTGAAGGGACCAAGAGAGTTTAGTAACTCTGAAGCTGACAGGTGGCAATGCATTAAATGACTCATCCAAAAGGATGGAAGTTGATGATACTGTAGTAGTAGCAGACAATTTTACAATTATGTTCTAATGGTTAAGCTTTTTGGCCAGAAGATGACCATTTCCAGACCAGTGGAGCTCTTTTCTTCCTTTGTGTAGTCAGGAATGTGGGAACTTCAGGAACACAAAAGAAGAAAAAGTGGCTCCAGAAATGAGAGCTTAGATATTAATCTTTTGAATTACAGGTTAGAGACTAGTAGCTTCCATGGGAAAATAACAATCTACCTTCAGTTCCCTGCTTGGAGTCATTCAGCCACCTGACTCCTGCCTACTTGGCATCCTAGGGTTGGGACTTTCCTGGGAAGCAAGTGAACATAGCCCCCATCTCTGCTTCCCAGGGCATTCCTGCACGTTCTCATTCCCTACTCACTGAGAAGTGCTCTCAAGCACCAAGGGCAAAACCTGTACTTGCTGGTGACTGAGCAGAGGCTGAGCAGTTTACTGCCTCCCTACCCACTGGGAGAAGGAAGCTCTTTTTGAGCAGTACTGACAATATAAGTCTTAATACGGATGGGAAAGAGAAAAAAATCCCCATTATTTGGGATGGAGTGTTGGAGAAACCTTGTCAGCTGTGCTCTGAAATGAGGAGCTGCAATCCTGGCAGTCCTGAAACCCTGGGATTGATGGAGGTCTGCTGAGCTCCTGGTGTTCTCCTGAGGGGCCGTTCAAAGATTCAGGTATTTGTTTCTAGCTTGAACTCAGGACTCACCCTGTCACTCTAAATAGACATTTCCCAGACCCAAAAAAAGCATACAAAAAAGAAAAGGAGTTGACTGATCAGACACTTGATCTGACACTTGTTTGTTCCACTGCCTCCAGGCTATTTTTCCATTTTTTACTGAGGCGAATAACTATGAGTGAAATCAGAGCCAAGATGTTCAAGTTTAGCCAAAAGCATGGGTTTTTGCAATGAAATTTCGTTATTAATCAATCTTGTGGAACCTTGAACCTGACATATATAATGATTATTCATTCTATTGCTGTTATTGCTTCAATTGACAGAAGGGAACAAATAGAGCTTCATATGAATATCAAGCAAAAAGGATCCATGTCTTCAAAGCCCTGAAGTTCCTTTTTCTGACCCAAGAGAAACTCCAGTATGAAAGTGAAATGCAGAAGAATTTGTTGAAGTATATTAATCATGAAACAGAGTGAATTACAACAATACTTGCAGAAAAAATACTGTACCAAAAATGGTACATAAATATAAGTTTTAAAGTGAAAATATTGATCATTAAACTGTCTTACAATAGTATAAAACTTTTTTCCCTCAGTAATGGCCTTAAAATGTAAGGTTACATCAAAATTAATTGCATATGGTAATGAGTATTATTAGGTGGTGAAAAATATCAGAATCCAATACAGAAGCAAGGGGTGGCTATTTCTGCACCCTGTGTAATAATGAGCATAATTTTCATGTTTCTCTTCAACAATGTTGTTCTATATCAATACAAATAGAGCTTTAAAGAGGATTCTATAGGCAATTCATACTGGTGTTTGTAGCTGTTTTTGCAGATGGAGAATTTGCTCAGAAATAAACAGCCTTTAAACATCTGTAAGTACAATTGCCCAAGAGAGAAAAAGGACAGAGAGGAGGAGGATGCCATTCAAAATTATGACTGTTACTGTAGAACTTGCTCTTTCTGTGTGTTCCATAACAACCATCAGTCAGTATGAAAGTGAATCTGTTCTTTACCACAATTATTTTCCTCCAATTTGTGTCCAATTGGCTTGCTGAGGTAAACTGGTGGACTTCTGGCACTCATTTTCCCTTTGGAACCTAAAGAGAAAATAAAAAAAGATTAATTTATAAAAAAAACAAAGCCAGCCAACCAACCAAAAACACACAAAAAATAAAAACTTTAAAAAAAACCCTCAAAAACCACTCCAAAACAAACAAACAAAAAAAAAAATCCCAAAGCCAAAACAAGAAAAAAATCTGCAAAATTGCTTTAACATTACAAAGCAAAAATGAGAACAGAGGAAGTTACTTTTCAGGCCTGCCAGTTTCAACCGTTTTTCCCTAATTTGAAGTTGCAGTGGTTCTATGAGCTTGAGTCACATTTGAGTTTTTTCTTGACCTTTTGCAGAAAGAAGCAGGTGTGAGGGAATAGTCAGTTCCCTGTGTACATGTTATACTGATGAACACAACCTTAGGAAGGCAAGGCAAGGTTGGGGCTTGGGGATCTTATAAACACCAAGAAGTTATTTTCCATTTCCCTGCCTCCCATCCAGAGGGTGATCAGGGCTTTTCAGATTAGCTGATACAATCTATCCTATTGTGATTTTCAATTTACAGTGCAAGTGATTGACTGATGTTTCTTATTAATGTAGTGAATATGTAGTGAATATGTAGTGAATATGTTTATCTCTGTGGTTTAGGCTGTGTTGAAATTGCATCAATTTACAGTGTTAACTGTTATGCAGCATAAATAGAGCCTTCATGGAAATTTGAATTGGGAACAAAATGAGCAGATGCAGAGATAATTCCAGCTGTCACTATTAATATTTCCTTTTTTTTTTTAACAACGCATACTTCTCCAATTTTAAATACAAGTTTGGGGCTATGTATGGATAAAACAGGAATCCATTTTTACTCAGATATTGTTGACCCAGGTACCACATCAGCTGGATGGAGCAAAACCAGGGGCACCACGTTCTGGCTTGCACAGGAGGCACTGCCCTGCAGGAAACACCTCGTGTGCCCAAAGAGTTGTGTGCTGCTGATGCTGCAGATGGAGACATCACCAATACAAAAACAGATTCTCCTTCAGCCCTTTGTGAATTTCCAACTCATTGTTTATGGGCCCCTTAGTGCAGTTTCCCTTTGGGGCCATACCAGATGAGATGACATAAAGCTGGGATGGAAATCTGCCAGATGCCAACAAATAGCCAAGATTTGGTAGAAGAATTATATCATGTTTTAATGTTATATTTTGTTTATATAGACAGAAAAAGAGTTTGGTATTAATGTCATCAAATGTGTGCAGATATCTTTGCCTGTAAATAGATCTGAATCCTCAGCTAGGTATTCCTTCCTCCCTAGATGAGGTGGGAATATAGGGCAAAGCAAGTGATTGGAACATATTGTTAAGGTGAAGGTCTGCAGGAAAGACAATTTTCTCTGTTGTTATTATCATCTTATTTATCTGTTTCAATCTTGGAGACAGCACAAAATATTTCCCAGACACCCTAACCTACCCAGCATAGCTGCACTTGCTGCATATTTCTCCTTAGCACACTGCTTTTACAGATCTACATCCTAAAATTTGTAGGGAATAGCTCCCTCCCCTGCAAAAGATAAGGTACTGCTGCAAATCATAGAGGACCAATCTTGTACCAATTCCTTAAGTGTTAAAGGAAAAATCAGCCCAATTAATTGGATTGCAGTGGTAAATTGCACTTGCTGATACATTTGTACAGTATTTACTATGTTTAGTGTGCAATTTGTGAATTGTAGTCAGATGTCTAGGTTATAAATTCATTTACAAATATAATGAGTCTTTAAGAAACACAATAGAAAAAGCTCATTAAGGAAATTTTTCCCTAGGAAAAAACCAAACAAACTTCTTAAAGACTTTTCTTCTCTGATTGGAGGACTTATACAGTCTTTCAATAAAAAGAAGATAAAAGAACCATCTGTTTCATAATCATCATTTAGACAGCATAAAAGTGTTCAGAATGCAAATACTACAAGAACTGCAGATGCTGGGTCAGTCCTCAAAAAGTATTTGATAACCAAGGCTTTGAGAACAGTGTAAGATGAGCATACACAGAGAGCAAACTTTTCATTACAAAAAAACACCCCAAAGCCCTCAAACCACCACTTTACTGCAGGATAAAGCTTTAGAGTTAATTTCCATGAATTGTAATATGTCAGGTGTTTGCAGGAAAATGTGTGAAGTATCTTAACAGATTATGCATCCTCTGGAAGAGGTATGGCCTAAGAAGAAAATTAGTGGGTTTACCAAAGATGAAAAGTGATTCAGATAATATTTTCTGCTTGCATTTGCTTAACTGGTATTTAGGAATATCCATACTAATTGAAACCCCTGGGTACAAGAGTAATAAAAATAATAAATGTATTGTGAACAAAGTCCCCTTCTTCCCTTGTCCTAGGATTAGAAATATAAAATGATAAGAAACATTAGAATTGATTTTAAAAAAAAATAGAAATAGTATTTACAATAATAAACTTCTCTGTTGTTATCCAGTAAAGATTTTTTAATGAGCAGGCCCAGCTGTGGTGGCACAAAAACCTGCTCATCTCAGAATCAAAGCAGCTCCCTTCAGGTGCAGTGTGAGCAGGAGGAGTAAGATTCTTGGATTTTAAAACTGGATGAAGAAGTTCATCCTTGACCTTGGTTAGAAATCAATGTATTATATGTCTTTCACATCCTATGTATTTTGCAGGCCTACAGTTGTAGAACGAGCTATTAATCTTGCTCAATAGAACCTACTGAATTTTTACTTCCACTAATAAGTTTCTTCTGGTTCTGAAAATATGATTATTAAGAAACATAACTTTACCTTTAGCAATATTCACTCCATCAACTGGTAAAACATACACATGTAAGTAAAGTTGTCAGAAGGAAACTGACTACTGTAAGAACAATAAAAAGATGGTGCTGCGCTAACGGCTTGTGCTGGGTTTTATCCTGCCTGGACACCAGGTGCCCATTAACTGCTCTATCATTCCCTTCCTCAGCAGGAAAGAGGGAGAAAATAAGATGGAAAAAAACTGTGGTTCGAGAAAAAAAGTAATTTACTAAAGAAAAAGTGAAGATTGTACATATGTAAGCAAAAAAAAACCCCGAAATATTTTCTTCTCTACTTCCCATCAGCAGATAACGTTTGGCCTCTTCCTGGGAAGAGCGGTTTTAGCACCCATAGTAGTTACTCCAGAAGGCAAATACTGTAAATAAAAAATGCAAATAAATATGTAAATAAAAAAATGCTTCTTTCCTTCTCCTTTCTCTTAGCTTTTATATTTATCACAAGGTATGAAACATCCCTTCAGTTAGTTTGGGTCAGCAGTCCTCATTTTGTCCCCTCTCAAGACCTTGCCCACCCCCAGTCTCCAGGTGGAGTGGTGGAATGTTGGGGTGAGGGCACAGGTGCTGTGCCAGCACTGCTCAGCAGTAGCCAGAAACTGGGGTTATCAACACCTTTCTAGGTCCCAATATAAAGCACAGCACCGTGGGGGCTCTGGGAGGGAAATTCCCTCTGTCCTAGCCAGAGCCATTCACAGGTTAGTGTCTCTCCTCATTTCCATGAGAACTGGCTACCAGGCATGGTACAGAGCACTTCAGGACTCCACCTGTCACTGCTGACATCCACCATTCTCAGTCTTTCCTTTGCTTCCTGATGAATCTTTATAAAGATGGAATTAGAATTCACATCACAGTCATTACCAAACTATTCCTGGAATATGAGAAATAAACCTGGCAAAATTAGTAACATGGGATTCTGGATGTACTGTCCTGTGTTTCCTTTTCATTTTTTCATTCAGCAAATATTTTAAAGCATTCAATTACATTTTGGTTGTTGTTGCCACTCTTTTGTTGGGTTTCTCTTCATACTCTGGAGTCCAATTTTTCAACCACAATAAAGGGAATAACCTTACTGAGACTGATTATGATGCCCTGGATTCTTTCAAAATACACCCTGACCCACAGTTGAAGACAGTGTGCAAACATATAAATATACACATAGCTTGCAGTGCGGGTCTTTCAAAAAGAACCCATTAGCAAAGACAAAATATTGAGAATAGTTATTGGTATACGAAGCCAGACCCATATTACAATACAAAGCAAGACTTCTAAAGTAAGATTGAACAGGTGGATATCCATTTAGTTTAACTATAGAATGAATACACTGTAGTCTGAAGAAAAAAGAGAATAAAATCTCATAAAGATTATTATCTTCTTTTTCATGATAAGACCCAGTTTTAAACTATATTGAAGTATGCTGAGACTTACAAGGAGCAGCTGTGGTCACTTGGTTCAGTTTGGAGAAGAGAAGGCTGAGGGTGCCTAATCTCAGTCTACAATTCCCTCAGGGGAGCAGAGCTGTTGATCTCCTCTCCTTAGGGACCAGCAACAGGATGTGAGGAAACAGAATGAAGAAGTTCAGATTTAATGTTAGGAAAATCTCTCTCATCTGACAAAAGCTGAGGAAGAGTATAAGAAACAGCAATGATGAATAATGTCCTTTGATGTGCTTTAGTGGTTTAGGGCTATGCTGTGCCAGAGAGTTCATATTTCTAATTAGTCAGGAATAGCCTGGAAGTAGGAACTGCTAAGCAATTAACCGTGGGTGTAGAACAGGAATTAAGCACAGGGAATTTTTTGGTGAAATCCCACTCCTCCTGAAATTGAAAGCAAAATGAAGCTATTGATTTCAGCGGCATTGGCAATGTATTGACTGCATCCCTTGCCAGTTCACCAGCCAGTCTGATCTGTTTGCTTTTGTCATGGGTTGCAGTGTAAAATATAACCAGGGGTGTGTTATTCTATTACCATCCATTGGAACTGGGAGGGGGGGTAGTGATGTGATCTTCTGTTGATAAGCCAGCTGATAAGAAACCATCAAGAGCACTTTCCTTATCTCTTCCACGACCCACAACCCACCCTCCCTCCAGGGATAGGTCTGCTGCTAATGGGCCATTAAGTCCACTGATAAACTTCCATCATCCCATTGGGAAATGCTCCAGCCAGGGGGAGGAACCAAGCCCCTCTACCTGGATAAACAACATGAGACTTGGAACACCAGGTCAGCCTTTTCCACTGGACTCCCAGAGGAAGAACAGGCCCATCCATCACTGGACCTCCAGGGGAGGGTTGCACCTTTTCTCCAGGACCACTGCTTCAACAGAGCCACAACTGCTACTCCAGGAGCACTGCAGCCACCATTGCAGGCAGACTGCTGCCAACACCCTGACCAACAGGGTGTCAGGTTGTATTCTGACTTTGTCAGTGGTTTTCTTTCTCCTTATTGCATGCATTTTGTTTCCTTTTTGTTTTATTTTCCCTTTTTCTAATAAATTAGAAATTTATTTTCTGAAAGTAAAGTAAATTCTGAAGTATTTCTGACTTGGGGAGTCTCGCTGGTTTTGCTTCTCAAACCAGAACAGCTTTCCTCATCCCTAATGCATCCAGTGTGACTATCACGTCCCATTTCATGCTAGGAAGGTTGTGTAACCAGCAGCTTTTTCAATGCACAAGAGAAAAATGTTCAACTGATGGCCTAAGATCATAGCAGGATTGATTAGTGACTCCCCAGTGAGGGGGAATGGTTCAGTGGGCAACACCAACCTTGTCAGCAAAGCAATCTTCATTGCTTGTGGCCTTTGGGACTGAAAAGAGTTAAAGCTGGAAGGAATGAGGTGAACTTTAGAATGATGCTACCCCTCGTGCATTGCCAAATTAAATAATTCCCTGTGGCACTGCATAGACTAAGGATCCAGTTCAGGGAGTAAAAGGAATGGTGGGCTTGTGCCATGACTGCATTCAACTAAAAGTTGGTCTCTTCTAGTTGCTTTGTTGATGGTAGTGTCCAGAAAATCCCTAAATGTTTAAAGGAGAAATGAAGTATGTTATGGATTTTTCACAGTCTTTACGCTGGGAAGAGTTATGTGCAACATTAAGCTTAAATTGACTTTCAGTGTCTGAGCATTGGCCTGGACAATGGATCTAATTAGTATCTACAGTTATTTAAATAGCAGAATTGAATGCCTGGGTTGCAGCAGTTCTCTTCTTAGTTTAGAATTATGTTTTGTTAAGGAAACTCATCTTGTGGTTCTGAGGTGAATTTAATTGGGAACTGTAAACATCAAACAAAACTTGCCTTTGCTATTTAAGCTGTGATAGTTTTGCCTGAGTACTCATCTTAGAAACAAACAATTAAAACAGAAGCCGAGCCACAGAAATACCCAGCTGCTGTAAAGCACATCTCATGGGAACCATAAATCTGTATTTATAAAGAGCTTAAACTTGCCATGATCCTTTGTCAATACATTTGGTCTTTTGAGGTCTTTTCTGCCAGCTTTGTGAATCAGAAAACTGGCCAGAGTGGTACCTGTGGATCATTAGAAATTTCAAATCCATTATGGTCTAAATCAGAACTCCTTTCTTTATCGTGTGTAAAGAAGGTATTTTGGGACAGAACAACTGCTAAAATGGGTCCTGGGAGGGCTCTAGGTCTCTACTTTTATGTTCACCCCAGGAAACAGTCCCACAGGAACAGGTACATGTTAAATTTACTCAGAGAAGAAAGATATCTGCCTCACACTGTGTTCCAGTCCTTAGCTACTTGTTACATTTAGACAAAAAAAAATTTGTTTGGCTATTACACACTCATTTCCTTTCAGAGTGAGAAAACAAGACAGATTTATAAATAAATGTGTATGACAGACTTCTCACCTAATCCTTCAGCTTCTGAATACCCTCAGCTCCCATCGAGGTCATGTGGAATACAGGAGTTAGAGCACCTTGCAAGTACATGAAAGGACTATTCAGGGGTTGCAAGTTCAACAGAATCAATGACAGAGCTCTGGTACAGGGGTCACAACAGGGATATCACACATTTTCCTTACCTTTCCTTACCTCAGATTGTATTCTGGATGAGTCATATTTAGGGTGTGGATTTTTTTTCTCTGCACAAACCATTATGGAATTTTAATAGCAGCGATGTGTAATGTTAACCCCTGTGTTCTGAATGATGTTCCTCTAATTTGCAATCTCTTAATTAAGGTCTGACATGGCTCAGCTATTATTTACACTTATAGTGGTTGGCCATCTGGGCTTCACTAATAAATAAGCACTTTAATGGCTGAACTACTTAATAACCCTTCAGTGAAAGAAGATGAAAATTAAGGAAATTCTTTCATTATGAAAATATGCTGTGCTATCTAATTGTTCAAAAGCAGATGTCACTCAAATTCAATTAAGCTGTTTAATGACCTGCATGCTTATTACTAACTTGATGGAAGGTTTGACACAGTTAAAGTAAATACAAATGGCTGGTATGACTTTATCTTGTCATGTTTCTGCATTTTGCTACTTCCCAAAATATCCATGTCAATCTGTTTTTTTTTCCCCTTATGATATATGATAAATTTGCATTGTGTGGTCTGAAATAAGAGCTTCTGAAAATTGTTAACAGACATATTTTTCTTATTTTCACTTCCAAATGTGCAGTATTTTTTTCACAAAAAATGTCTCAAATAATTCAGACGTGAGACAGTTGTGAATGTTGTTGGTTAGATAGCCAGCAAAATTCCCCAAGCCAGATCTTAGTTTATGGATTTAGCCTCTTTTGTTAGTGACAGATTGGGAGAGATATTAAGGCTGCTTTTCCTCTGTAAACAATGTCTTATAACATGCCAAGCTTTACAGCACATTAATGAAATCCATGTATAAGTTCATCCTGGTTTATTAAGAAACAGACGTGCAATATTCATCGATTATTAAAATGTTAGTCAGCACTTCATATTTTATCATGTGCTTCCCTCTTCCTTGTTTCCCTCATCCTTGTGACTTTTAAAATTAGCTTATTATTGCTTAGTACTTATTACTTACAAAATTAAGTATGGATGATCTTCACTACAAACTGAAATCCCTACTGCAGACTTCCTGCCACACAGCTTTCATGGCAATTTGAGGCTATTTCAGTCTTTCTTGACAGAAATATGAAGTTGTGTGGATGAGGTGTGGCTCATCCTGGCTCTGCAGTGGTGGGATAGACTTAAAGAAGTTCTGGAGGTGCTGTGCTTCCCACAGCCATGTGTACATGCCAGCTGCTGCCCTGCTGCAAAACCTCTCCCTGCAGAAGTCCTGTCCTTGGCTCTGCCGTGGGCAGCAAGGTCAGCTGCAAACATCAGCAGGAAATGTTTAGTCCTGCATGAGAGTGGGAGAAGGGCTAGAATGTCCTTTCAAACATCTGTTTTTTAGACTAGATCTGGTGCAAGTATCTATTTATTATAAGCAAACTGAGTTTTTCAGACGTGTTGGTAATTCTGAAACAATAACTTAAACCCAAGAAGAAATCCTGAAGTGAACCTTGATGCAGATGCTCTGGATGGACAGCTTCCTGCAAAGGAGTGGGAAGAGAAGTCTGTCCTTCCCACATTGATCTCAGATCCAGGATCTGATTTCCAGACTCCATGATGGGAAGCAGATGACCTGGGAGCCCTGGAGGCCCAGAGCCATCCACATGTGACACAGCCCTAGGGCAACAGAGCCTGACAAACAAGGCTCTTCTGCATCTGCTGCTGCCAGGCAGCTGGCAAGCCTCCAGCTGAGCATAATCTATGTTCCAGCAGAAGGCTTTGAACAGGATGCATTTCTGCAAAATGCTTGCATTTAGACTTTTAATTTTTCATTTTATAAAACTATTTTACGACTGCTTTTGCCACATCCCAGCCTAGATTTTTGCTGTGTCAACAACCCTCAGTAGAACTTATGCCAATTTCCTCTCTTCTTGTAGGAATATGGGGCTACCTGCAAAGCACTGCTCCACCCTCTAATTCTTAAATGTGTCCCTGTGTTTCTGAAAATAGTCAAAAGTACTCTTTGATTAAGAGTTTTGCCATGTGTATTTTGAGGTCACTGCAACTGTTGAGTCTCTAACTGGCTGTTAACATTTTGGATTGGAACTCAGCCCATTTGTGCTTTTCCATCTACAGAAGTCCTCGACCTGTGTTAGGAAGTATGCATGTTTATTTACCTATCAATGTACTAATAGCAATATTGGAAAGTAAGGACTTTATAGTTCAGACATGGCTAAAACTTGTGACATAGAAAAACTTTTAAGTTGCTCTGGAAGAAAAGACAGATTTTTTAAATTTTTATTTGGAAACATGAAAACATATCCTAGCTACACTTACTTGACAACCAAGTACCAGAAATTTGCTAGAAACTCCTCTGGATAGTTAAAATATGCAACAAAATAAAGAGCAGCAAAACCAGTGTTTTCAAATATCTGTGTCATTCTCCTCATTTCTGTGGCTATGGTCATCATCTACAATTACAAGTTCTGTTGGAAGGTGAATTGCAAGCATGTAAAATATGCTATTCTCTTTTCCTCCAACTCCTATGCTTTCTCTGTTCTGCATAGTTTAAACTTCTAGGATGTTTAGCCAGTAAAATTCTACTGATTTATGCTAGGACACATGTCTTCCTTAAGTTCCTTTTCTTTCCTTGGTTAAATTCTCCTCATAGTACTTGTCTGGGTGAAGTCTCAGGTGGACTCATCTGAGCAAAATCTTACTCTGTCTCCTTCAGAGTTAAATGTAACATGGGCCTTTTCCTAAGGCAAGGCTAGACACATCTTATAAAAATTATGATCTTTGCACCAAGTGCTGGCTATATTCAGCAGAGGACTGAGTCTTTCACTTGGGATATTTCATAGGAAAATGTAAACTTGTCCTGCCAGTGCTCAGAGCTGACTGAAATCCATGTTGGAATGGTTAGCACAGTTCTAAGCTAGGTCTGATCCTTTGTATTCCCGCGGCTCAGAGTAAGAATGGTGAATAGCTTGTGCACTTCTGTACAAATCTCTCTTTTTTTTCAGTCTGAAAAGAAGGGCTGATATTATCTAAGAATATTATAGTAAAAAGGTAGTCTAAAATTAACAGAGACAATTCTGAAACTTGAACAAATCTCCAGGTGTCCTCCAATACAACAGCTTTTAAAAAATTAAGTACCAATACTTTGTGATACATGACCTGAGGACTGCCCTGTCCACTTGGTCTTTTTAGCTGCGGCTACATGTCACTAAATATTTGTCAGCAAATCCAGTTCAAAAAGTTACATCCACCATTTCTGTCACTTATTGCCACTCCTTCTTAGCTCTGATAACCCAGCTTCTCATGTGACTATTTTCACAGCTGCATTTGTGGAATAATGCAGACTAAGTGATCACTTTCTAACATTTCTTTTTAAGGATTTCATTTATTTTAGGCCAGGACATTTAAAATTTGTTTGGAGAACTGCCATGTTCAAATCCACAGGAGATGATAAACTTTTGGAGAGGGGGTGTAAGAGAACACAGCTGGGTACAAATGTAAATCTGGAAGTGGATTTGATGCCAAGAGCAGCTTGTGTGGAGAGAGAGCTGCTTCTCTCTAACTCACTATCATGTAAAAATTGAAAATTCTCAGTTAAGCTCTTTTAGCATTTTTTGATGGTGAAATTCTCAAAATTTCCAGAACAGGACAGTCAGGAACAGCTGCCAGGCCTTTAATGACTTCTGGAAGCAAGAAATAATGGAAGCAGGTTTTGGTGAGGAGTGAACCCAAGCTTTATTAAAGATGAAACCTCTTTCTCTGAATATTCTCAGGGCAACCTTGCCTAAATAAGAGTAGGTAAGGGGTAAAGAAGTCAGGTTTTTCTATTCACATGCCCTCCATTCATCTGTTTAATTTATGAGTTGCATCTCATCATAAGCACACACAGGTTGCAACAAACACTGTCTCCATATGCCTGTCTGGGAGGGACATAGCACATGTGATTCCCAAATCTGGCTGTGGTTCCTGCCTAGACTGGCTTAAAAATCATGTATTAGTCAGATATTTTCTGTCCATGGAGATAAAAAAGGAAATACTTCAGATGTACTTCTAATAAGATAATATGTTTGCTCAGGCTGAGCTTTGGATTTTGCCTAAGAGGACACATGGCTAGCCAGATGAATGAGCCTATGGCAAACCTTATGCAAAAAAACAAATGTCATCATTTTCTTGGACAGCAGTCCAGGACTCAGGGAAGGCTTACTGTGCTTGCATCTATGCTTGTCTCTTCTCTAGAGCAAATTTTCAGTCATCATCCTCAATTTGTGTATATTTAAGTGGATTTCCCTTTAAAAGCATCCTGATGCTGCCAGAACAATAAGGGTAAATATGAAAAGTTTAAACATCCTCCAGATATATGCCAAAGAGATTTGAATTACAAAACAGAGGATGAGTAAAAGTCTCAGGCTAGAGGGTCTGTCATGAAGATCTTATTTACAAGAAAAGCACTTATTTTCTATTATCTGCAGATAATAATATCCAAAATAAGAGAAATCTGTGAAGAATCTCTCAGTTCCTTCTTTTACATACTGATAAACAAAACAACATTTTCTTTCAATGAGCACATACATCTTTGGGCTGCAGTATTTCCAGTACAATTAAAAGGAGAGATGTGATACTCATTTGCTCAATTTTTTGAAGCCCTTTCCATCTACTTGCATGTCTCTTAGTACTAGATGAATTAATAGACAATAGTGCCACTGCCTGAAGCACAGTTGGGTAGAAGTTGCAACAGATTGTTGCAAAATTTAGAAATTGTGTAATTTCTAAGGGGTTGATTTAACCTTAAAATATGGCTGTGGTTCTGCACTATACAAAACATATGGGTTGTTTGTACAATTAGGCCTTAATTGTTAAATTCTCCTCTTGATTCAAATGCCCAAGACTTCTGTTACCAACTATCAGTTAAGATTTGTGTGTCTAGTACAGGGAAGGATACAACCCTGAGTGTTGAATAATGTGTTTGTCACACAGCTGGGGACAGAAGGGTAGCACACTGCACATTTCTGCCCCATGTTATCCCTGTTCTTAATCTGGGAAATCAAACCATTTATGGATCATAAGCAAATTTACTTGTGTTTATCAAAATCTCACATCTCATCAAGGGCCTGATTCTGCTCCCTCAGTGAACATGCCAGAAATTTTGGATTAACAACTTTCCAAACGATTGTTTTCAATTATCATGCTCTTGTCTTTAACTACGACCAGAACATCTCAGGCAGCAATGGCCAGACATCAGTGTCTTAGTGCAAGCATCTGCTCCTGAGCCTGCAAAGTCAGAGGCTGTACTGGGCACAGATGCACAGCTGTCCATGTGTGTTTTGAAACTGTTCAGATACAGTTATTATAAACTGTGATTTAATCTGCTGCTTCTATTTTAAACTTGTCAGTGCTCTCTTTTAGATCTAGACCAACTGTTGCATTTTTTAATATCTAACCTTTGAAAATTAATTTGAGGACCATCAGGAGAGTACTGATATATTCTATGAAAATTTATGGTGTTTTATACCAAGGAGATGCCATTTCTTTTGGGATCCCAGTAAGAAAGGCACTGACACTCAGAGCTGGTTAGATGATTTATTAAGTATGGAAATTGTAGAGGGGTGACAGCAATCTGAGTCCCCTTTGAAGCTGAGAAGTGCAGCTGCTGCAGAGTCAGAGGAGCTCCTCCTGGTTCTGCTGGGGCTGGGGTTTGCCAGCTCAGTGTTCTCTGGCACTCCCAGGCACAGACTCCTCCATCACTGACAGCTGGCAGGTTTGGAATCTGGACTCAGCTTTGAAGAGTCCTGGGGACAGTGCACTCCCATACTCCTAGCTCAATAAAGGTATGGTTCCCAAAGAGGTGCATACATGTAACTATGGTTGAATACATATTGAATACAAGAAAATTGGTTACCTGTGAATTTGTTATGTATACCATGATCACTTATGCTATGGTATAAAGCAGTTGTATGGTATCTATAAGAAAAAAAATCCATTTTCAATAGAATGCCTCCTCTGGGGCCTCTGCTCTATTTGAGCAAGTAGTCTTGTTGTTCTTTTTATCAGATTAAGTTTTTATTTACTATTTGGTTCAAGTTTCAAAGGAAAATTCTTTACCAAAGCTGAATTACCACAAGCAGAATATATCACTGTCCCATTTTTCCATGTGTCAGTTTCAATTATAATCGATTTCCAATTCTGATTTGCTTTGTTGCACGTGCTCTTGACAGGAGAATTTGGTACAGCTCTGTGCTTTCCTGACACATATTAGCCACTGACCTCAATATTTGAGATGAGGCTTGAGTATCTTTGTCATAGCCCCTAAGAAAGGAGTTCAGGATTCCCTGCTCCATCACATCACATCAGCTGCCTCCTTACCCAGACTGAAAAGTAGGCCAGACATTCACATCTTTCTAGGCCTTACAGCAGAGCTAAATTAGTTTTGAAAATTATTGCTATTTTTAAACTGCCTTGATATGCCTGCTGTGAAAAGGTACACTTAGAAGGTATCATTTTGGAATACCATCTTTGCCAGAAAAAGTGATCTGCGTAGGTCCTGGCACTTGGTGAATGACAAATATTGTAATTTTGCCAATTCTTTTTCCATACAGTTTTTAAAGGATAAAAACAACTTCCAGTAAGTGGACCCAGAGGAATTAAATGTGTTCAGAAATATAATTGTGAATTAGTCTAGTTAATCACTTCCAACAGACTGGAATAATATTCAAAACGCTATTTATTATTGAATTATACAGAGCATGGCAGTCAACAGATGTGTATTAGGATTTGCAAGGTAACAGTATCTGATTTATAAAACTGCCATGTTATATTTAAGGTTCACTCCTCATTCCTCATTGTTCCTTCATGTGTAACTTCTGACCTTTCCCAACGCTTCAAACAAAGCTTTTGAAGTTTTCTTCTCTGCTTTTATTTCCTGCAAGAAGGACCCAAGCCACAGCATGTGTCTAAACAAATGAATTTACTGACCTGTAGGGAAAAAGCAATTCTTCACCTTTCTCCTTAAAGATGTTTGGTTTACTTTCAACAAAACAGCAAGTAATGGAAGCAGCTGTTTCCCTTTAAATCAAATGCACTTTTCTGGGCAGTGAGACCTTACACACACGTCATGGTTTAGGAATGGCAGTTCCCAGTTCAGTGCCCCCACCGAGACTCTCCAACCATGCTCTGCTCTCTCTCACTCCCCCATTTTCCCCTCTCTGTCCCCTGTAGCAGAATGGGGGAGAGAACTGGAGACACAAAAGGCAAAGGTCACAACTTGAGATAAGAACAATTCACTGGAAACAGCAATGAAACAAGAAAATGAACAGTAACAGCAACAATACTAATGACAGAGGGTACAAGAGAAGAAATTATGCACATGGAAAAAAATCCCTGACAGTAGATCAGAGGGCCTGCTCTGCCATGCTTACTCCACTGCAAGGAACCTCTTCTCCTCAGAAGAGAGCCCCTTTCCCCCACCCCTGATAGTGATGTGAAGTGGCACAGAATAAACTCTGCATCCCAGGCATGCCCACTCCTGGCTACTGCAAAAAAGTTACCCCTGTCCTGACCAGAGCCAGGACACTGCACGTACCAGGGCACCTCTGCAAGAGGGGAGACCACAGGGCAGCAGGTCCAGATGGCCTTTGACAGCTCTATATCCTGGGCTTATGTCAAAGGCAATCACTGCCATGTTTCCATTCTTATTAGTGGGATTTTACTCCTTTAGCATAGTAGGTATGCTAGGAAAAGTATATCCTCCAAGATGGAGTAGCAAATGAATGTATGTCAGAGTGACAGCATTTAAGACAGCCGGGTGGTGAAAGCCCCTTACCCACCCCCTGTTAAAAACAATACAGAGCCCTTTGGTTAATACACACCCTGTCAACAACTGATCATATCTGTCACTTCAAACACTGCTCAGAGGGGCTTTGACTTGCTTAAGGCATCATTTATAGACAGAAGAAGAAATAAATAAAATCTGCAATTAAATCTGTTCCAGCAGCAGATTTCAGTTTCAGTTTTGCTGCTTTTTTAACCAAAAATAAATCAAGTAGCATTTATAAACTGCCAGTATCCAGAGAATTCCTTTCAGTGAAGTAACACCTCCATAATTCAAAGCTATCTGATAGCTGGCCTTTGAAATTACAGCTGAATATGGACTCAATTCTGAAGGTGTAGCTTTTAAATACAAAATTTAAATTTTTGTATTTTAAAAAATACAAACTGTATTTTTTTTGTCAGTGTCAGTTTAGCAGTGTCAGTCCACAGGCTGTGCCCACACAGAGTAGAAGGTACAGAACAAAGTTATGCTTAAAGCTTTGTGTAATAGAACAGTTGATATAAAAAACCCAAATTCAAAACCTAAAACCTTTTCTTTACTGGAATATATTTCACCATTCAGCATATATCCTTGTAAAAAATTCAAAAAAAACAAGTATCCACTAAATCTAAGTTTATTCCTAGACTTTCAGTTTGCTCTGCTTACATAGACAAATGATCCCAAATCAGCAGTTTTATGGAGATAACCTCTGTAGGCACATATCAGAGTTGCAGCAGGAACAAGGAAAAACACATTGTAGACATTGTTCTGGGGTGAACATAGCTTTACCACAAATATGAATTCATTACTTGTAGTACAATGCTGCGCTACATTTTTAAGTATTTTGGAGCTGGTATTCCATCATCAGATGAATGTCTTCCCAAGCCACAGTTCTTACTGGGAATTTCATGTATAGGAAATGCTGTCAACAGGAGCTGCAGCAAACTGTCTCATAAAGACTCTCTATCACTTCTTGTTTTTATTACTATTCTTTGGAATTGTTCTTTCCTTCTGTCTCCATTTTATGCTGATTTTTTGTTTCCAATTCTTAACATTCACTCTACACTTTAAATAACACTTGAAGTAAATTCTTATTTGGATTTTTTTTTCTCTCCTTCACTGAATAAAATTTTTTTGCAGTGTTCCCATTGTACCTGAAGAACTTGAACATATATTTACTTAATTTTTTTCACAACTCCATTTAAATATTTGGCCTTGCCCTGTATGGTAGTATCCCAGTTCCTTCCTGTTTTACATCTTAATGCAATGGCTTGGCCAAAAAGTGACCTAATGTGCATAAATTCTGGTGATCTAAAACACTGGTATTGAAAAGCTAAGCACTTATCCCTGTTAAGACAATAAACTCTCTTCCTTCTGTTGCAAACCTCAGCTTGTATCCTCTGGGCTCCACTGCCCTTCTTACAGTCCCACTTCCTGCTGCTCAGTAGGCAAAGGATTAGCATTAAGCTAACTATTTCAAAGCCTTGTCCATAAATCTCACTAACTGCAAAAGCTGATGAGAAAGTTCAGTCACTACTGAACAGCAGGTCACCTACCAGGAATGCCTCCTTGTTTCTGCAATATATTATTTATTTACATTCTCTCTTTCCAGCTGGAGTTTCAAGAGTATGACATGCCCAAGAGCTTAAACTCAACTCCATCTGGAAAGATTTCCAAAGTCCTTAAGTTTTTAAATTCCCTTAAAACATAGAGTTCAAGGAGCCAAATTACACAGACACCCCTAAAAACACTATTCCAAAGCTATTTTGTTTTCTTTTTTCTGTGAAAATACATTTTTTTCTTTTAAATTACTATTTTATCACTCTTTTTGCACTTATTCATGTAATTGGAGAAATTAATAGGTTCATGTCCCTTTATTGGTCTTTTACAGTTCTATCATTTTCCCTCACAGCTCCTCCTTTTATACTCAGATATTCTTCTCCCTTGATGATGTTGGCTGTGTTAGATGTATTTCACATTCCATGCATAGTTTCCCTCTCTAGTAGGGAGGTGATGTTTTGATTCAGTTTTCCTATATGCTGGAATGTATGTGAAGAAAGAAAGATGTGAAACCAGCAAGACATGCCTGGAGTTTTCAATGGATCTTACTGTAACAGTATTAACCTGATCTCCTATTGGTTCAGATTTTTACTGTATTTAAATCTGTATTTCATAAATTTAAAAACTGTTAGGATAGACATTTGAACTTTTATTAATGTTTTAGAAACCAAAATCACACACCTGGTCAAGAAACCCACCAAAGGAAAGAAGACTTTTATTTGTAATTAAGAAAATTGTAAATAATGGCTAAAAGTCATTGCTGCCTGAGATGCTCATCTTTCAGAGACCAGAGCCTGCAGGTGCTGCACACTCAGGACCCAACAATCCCAGAATTTCACCCACACAACAATCCCAGGATTTCACCCACCAGTCACACACACAGCTCTCAGCACTGACCAGGACAGGTAACTAAGGTCCAAGTCCCACCTCAGTGACTTCCACTACTCCATACAAAGGTTACCAATGAGAGCCATGTTTAAACATCTGTCCAGTAACTCCTTTCTATACAGTGATCCTTAGTATGAACAAATATATAGTTATTAATTTATTTCTACACATTATATTTAGAAACAGAGACATGTACATTTTCATCCAACAAACTCTACATTCATTTGAAGCATTATGATGGATGAAGGCTACTGATACAAAGTTTTCATAGTTATGAAATTGAAATAAAAGTCAAATACAAGAAAAACTTCATTAACTGGAGAAATCTTTCTTAAACATTTTAATACAATATTCAATAGTAAAAAAATCATGCCATGCATATGTAGAGTTTTTAGGCAGGGATCTCACACAAGGCATGTGGTGAAATTGATTTATTTTACACTGAAGTTCAAAACAGCTTTTTATTTATTCCTTTTGAAGACTTGTTTAGAAAAAATGTACAATATCAATATCTTTCAGAGTTGTTAACAAAAATCTAAAAATAGAAATTCACGTTTTCACACCCTATATAAAATAAAAGCAAAGAAGATTTCCTTCAATTTAACTTCTAACTTGTGAAAACATTCGGGTATGGCCAGTGTCTAAAGTTTTATAATATTAATTTGTTTTAATTATTTTTTGTTGATGCCACTTTGCAAAAATTCAAGAAAACATTTTTAAATCAGCAGACTCTTTGATAAACTGCTGGTTCAACTCCAAAATATTTTTATTTTTTAGAAGTTATTAAAGGAAATATGCACTCACCGCTTTTAATATTGGTTGTCCCTATACACAGATCAAGAAAGAGCAATATCCTGGCTTATGAAAAATTAACCCAGTGTAATTTCTACAGTACAAGAAAATTACCAGAGGACATCTGATGAAATTTTAAGACAAATTGCATAATCTACTAAACGGCCCTCAAAAATGATAAAAAAAATTGTCATCTACTATCAAAATAATAATCTACTTACAAATATTGCATATTGCTTCTGAAATTCTTTAAAAACAGCTGCTGTAAATACGAAGTAATTTTGCTCTGATGGAAAGCATTTGATTTGACAGGGATTTCTACATTAATTATCCTTAAAGAAACACGTCCTGAACTTGCCCCAGAGACTTCTGAATGCAAAGTCAAACTACCACATAGTTTTCTTGTCCAGCAGAATTTTCAACCCATGATAGCACCAGATCAGTTCTGTATCTCCAAATTTAGGCACATAATCTGATTATATAAGATGGAAAAGGCAGATCTAGCCTTTGAAAACACAGACCCAGCCAATAAACATGCTAACAACTTTGGTACCCAACAAGGCCACCCCAGAATCATTACCATCTACCAAACATCAATATTCATTTCACAGTTTTACACTACCTTACTTTCATGATTGACTTTAATTTTAATGATAATCACTACATGGTCATGTTCACAACCCCATCAGAATCTACAGTAACTGGTACATGTAGCAGTTACCTGAGTGTTACTGACAGGAGGAGTTTGTCTAAATGTACATAGCAGTACAAAATCAAAGAAGTCTCTAAAAACCAACCTCCCTGTCAAACTGAGAACAGTAATATTGGCTTGCACAAAGTAGCCTGAGTTTACTCAAGAGCTCTGTATCTCTGCCTCTGTTGACGTAATTTAATACAAAAATGAACACACAGCATCATCCTGACTACATTTTTCTGAGGAAAATTCACAAATTTAGAGTAACCTCATCACTGCCTTTTTGAAGGACAGATGGAAAGTAGATTGCTTCCATCAACCTCAGCCAAACAGCTTCCAGTGAAAAGCTTAGCACCTCCACTTGCTCTTAGATCATAAGGTTGTGTGCCAGAAAAATAGCAAACATAACAAAGTATAATTCCCATTCCCAGTCATACATAAACTAAAAATTCATAAAAACAAGTTTAATTCCCAAAAATGGAACAAAAATAATTATTTTTTAACACAGACTCCAATCCCAGCTCCCCAGAGAAACTGATTCTTACTGGATTACTTCCAATTAGCAACACATTACTATACAACATCTTCAGCAACTGTAGTGTCAAAAATTTGGTAATAAACTTTATTTCTCGTTGCGTCTCTCACATTATAGGACTTGATGAAGCATTCCAGCCACGGTAAGTCACCTACCAACAAAATCCAAATGACTGTTCAGTATTCATTTCTAATTTTTACAGGAGCAAGATCTTAACTAGGATATCTAAATGTATACAATAGTTAATACGAAGAAAAATTGTTAACCTTGAAATTCCAATTGGTATCTTTTAAGTTTCCCACAAGATCTGAAATAGTGTTCAGTGACAGCCTTCCAAGACTTGTCCTCCCTGCACCAGCACTCCACAAAACACTGGACCCAGTAGCTGTGCCACAGTATAAAATAAATCAATGTAGAGACTTCCCAATAATAAAATTTAATCTCCATGTGTCTCAATGAGACAATTTCACTGGTCCCAAAGGGAAAATCCTTTACAATCTTTATTACAGGACAACTTTTTTAAAGTATGGCAAAGACTTCAGGGTGATTGCAGTGGTCACTGACAGCCATGTACTTGGAGTATGCTCTAGAGGTTGGAGCTGCATCACACATCCATCTACCTTGGATATGTGTAGTTTAGGCAGAGCTACTTCCTTCCACAACACATACACTGCACAAAAATCTCTATAAATGGATTTGGATTAAGCATTGCTCCATTTCCATGGATATTTCCCATGGCAAGGGATGCTCTAAGTCAGCAAGTGCAATCAAAAGCAAGGTATCACCCAAAGCATGTGCCATTCACTGAATTTCCTTTCCGTTTTCTCTAACATGCTGTGACATTCAGTATGAGGGTGTTCTGGTTAACTTCCATATGAATACAGATGGCATGTTAGTGGCTGCACAGGCATGGCTGTATTCACACACCACTTCATGCCACATGAGAATTTAATGAACCATTTATTTTCTTTCTCAAAGGTAGAGTTAATATGAAAAACATGCTGCAGAAGAAAATAATGTGAACCCTGCTTTCAGGCTCCAGAGTTTTTCTGTACTGAGTTTTGCCTATGCTTAAGCTGAATTCTAAGGCTTTTCATATGTAATAGCAGATTGAAAGACTGCTTCCCTTCCCACCCCCCTTTTAAAATAACAGCAAACTGACCTAATTTTTTTCCTGGAGGACAGAGCGTATTCATGGTCATCTGCATCTTTTGCTGAAGAAAATTATTAGTTAAGATTTCAGAGGCAGGAATTTGGAAAAACTTCTCCTGAAAAGAGAACAGAAGAATATGAGGTGTTGAAAGAGGTGTAAGAAATCAGTAGCCAGAACCTTGATTGCATGTTCTTTAAGGAACTTAAATCAGGTAACACAATAGAAGCATAGTATTATTTCAAAATACTGTCTGGATACAGAAAAAACTCAAGGTGTCTGAAAAAATTAATGCTCTGTTTTTCAGTACCCCTGAGTATTTAGGGACTTACAGCCACCCAGAAAGCACACACGTCAGTCTCTACACATAACTGGCAGATATTCCTCATGAACCCCCATAACCAGACAATATCAGACAATGTTAGGGCAGAGAGGACAGTCAACAACAGTCCCTCAAATCTTGAGAGGAAAAAAATCACCTGAAAACAAGTGGCACAGCAACCTGGCTTTATATTTGTGGAATTCTCTTAGTGCAAGTTTTATTTGCTTGCAGTTTTAGAAACTATGGGAAAAAAGCTTATACTGTGGGGTACACTTCTGAATGGAGACAGAAAATAATAAATGGACCATTAAAACGTTAAACAAGCATTTTCTGTGTATTATTAAACTACAAACATTAAGCATGACTGAAAAAACTCCAAGTTTATTCTTTCCAAGTTTGTTACCTGATTTTGTATCTCTAAAGGCTCATTATCTTATAACTTCTCAGAGTGAGCTAAGATTTTTGTTAGTAATTTCTCATTATTGTTAAAAGATACAAATACAGAATAATCTGCCTCTGTATAATTTTTGTATGATGCTTAATGGCAATGATCAGAAGTTAGTGGATAATCCAGCAGCAAAAATGACACAGTAACTTTCTCTTCTCTCTCTTCAGTCTTCTTCTGACTACAGAATTTTTTCATTTTTTTCCTTCACTGACTTCTCCTGTAAGGAGGGGAGGAAAGAATGCACTGTGTTCCTATGGAAGTGTAACTGGAAGCTAATGTAAAAGTGCACTTCAAAGCAGCCCAGTTCCTTCTCAGGTGGTGCTGAAGGACTGGAGTTTAGGCTTGGAAACACTTGGCTTGTCTTTGAAGTACCACCAGCAGGAATGCAAGCAGCTGGCACTTTAGAAGAAACTGTGGGTATTTTCCTGCAGCTAAACTGTAGTACTGAGCAGTATCTGCTCAGAAAGTGAGACACCCTGAAGTAAAAATTTTTGGAATTCTGCATCAAGAGATGGTTCAAATCTTTTCCCCCAACTTCCTTTTGCAGTTTTATTTTTCTTGATATAAAAAGGAAAAAGGACAGTAGAAGGAAAAGATGACTGGCTGAAATGTAGTCTTTGATCTCCTTTGCTGCTAAAACACCATGTATTTTAAGAAAGAACACATTTTTTCTGATATTATTTTTATTTACAGTAATAAAGTTAAACAAAGAAGAGTATTCTCTTTAAAGTCCCACTCAAAGTAATTTAATGTAACAGTGGAAAATATGCAGATATATACACATTAAACAACACTACTGTGCAGAAAAAAAACCCCACTGAATTTTGTCACACCCACATTGCTGTGACAAGAAAACCATCTAGTCTTCAGCGTCTCAGGTTGCTAAAATGGTCTTAAGTTGCTGCAGAGAAAACTGAAGATAGGTTAATTCTAAGGTTAGGAAAGTAGCTGAATAAATTGCTTCTGAAATCCAAGATAAATAGCTGTACATATGTAGCTGCCTAGGGAAAGATGGCCCTCTTACCTCACGATCGTGTGAAACAAAAAAATCAAGCATTACTGAATGGAGAGATTCTACTGAGAGTTAAAGAAGAGGTAATGAGATTTTAAACTGATGCAGAAGTTAGCTGCATAAATTCTGAAACATTCCTATCATTCACTCAGCATTCAGGCTGCATACTTTAATTGCCAATAAAAGAGAAATTCAGCTACAGGTTTATGGAAATATAAAATTATCTATCTTCAAGCTTCAGTTTTGTTTTTATGCTTGAATATTTTGTACTCTGTACAGTATTAAGTTATAATATTCTAATTATTCTCACAAAACACTGCAGATAACATAGAATGAATATTTGTGCACGTACATTTGCCATTTTAAAAACAAATAAAATCCAAACTTACATCATCGATAGAGTCTATCTTTACCTAGATTTACTTACATAATCAAAAAGGTATGCATTTAGTGATCCTGTTTCATCAACCAGTGTAAACTTCATAACAAAAACATACTGGAGCAGTTCAATACCTAAAACTGAAGAAAAGAAAAATTGATACTTCTCTGAGAGAATATGCAAGGCAAACTATAACAACTCGAGGTGACAATATCCTCTTTTAAAAGTAACTGACTCTGAATACTGTCATTAGAAGTATAAAACAATATAAGTATAAAACCAAAACACAGAGGCTCTGATGTCTGACAGCAAAATGTCATTTATCTCCTAAGACCACATTTCAATTTTCTTAGAAACACTTTAATAGATGAGCCTATAAAAACACAAGGATTTCTGAGCACTTACTCCCATGCTAGTGAACAAAAAAGCTAATATTTGCTTAGATCTTAGATTCGACCTTAGTAGGATCCTCTTGTTCCCGTGTTCTCTTATCCATGGAAGATTAAAGGAGAGGTGCTCTTAATTCAGCGGTAACAAGAATTCCACCTGAAAACTATCTTCTGAGGAAAACAGTTTGATATGATGTAGAAAAAGCTACCAGGCTTGTTCAGAAAAAAAACTTTGCTGGCAGTTCTGAAAGTATTCTTGCTCTGCATCAGTCTTTTCTGGGTACACCTACTTAAACTGGTAGTCATTTTATGTTCAACTGATCTGACAGACTTGAAGGTTTATAATTTAGCCTGAAAATACAGCTGATAGAAGAAAAATATACATAAAATAGTGCAACTGTCAGGAAGCATTAATTAATATTGTTTTCATTTTGAGAATTAAACATCAATCATTGCCAGTTAAATATCACTTTACAATTATTTAATAGGATACAATTATGAAAGTTTATTTAAGAAAATCACTGTATTGCTCAAATAGCTTTCTTTTAGAAAGTGTTTACCAAATTACTGCTAGATATTCCAACCTAATATGTTAGAACATGAATTGATAAACATGCAAATATTCTTTTCCTTAATGTGCTGCAAAGTTTTAAACTCCATTTCCATAATTTTAACATGCTGACTGCATATAGTAACACAAGGAACACATGAAACACAGAATACATATAACTGTACTTGAATAATTCCTATAATTTGAATATTATTTCTTGCAGACTCTCTGGAACAAGAAGTTCACAGAAGATAAAAGACTAACTTGTATGAGTCATGAAATAAGACTGTCTTTAGTTCAGGTCAGAAAAACAGTATCTATAAAAGGAAAAGCAACAATAACTTCTGCAAGTATGTACAGTTTAAAAGCAATATCAACAATCAAAAATTCATGACATCTGTACTATTGTGTTACCACTGATACCAAGGGTAGAAGAAACTAGCCAACATATAATATCTTTTAATTCATACTGCAATAGTTCCAAAAGTAAATATGCTATTTCAACTGGTAAAAGGTAAATGAATTCTACAGCACCATATTCAACATGACCATAATTCCATGCTCTCTGTACAAAACTGCCACTCAGAACTGCAAGCCAAACCATTTCACATCAACACTTCAGAATCAAAGCACAAAAGTATTTCAGGACAGTATCACGTCAGCTAACCTTGGGCTATCTCAGTTGGTTCCCACGATGGTTGCTGTTCTGCTGCAATGGAACTTAGATTCGTCATAGGCTTTGGAGTTGAACACTGCTTGCACCTAGCATTTAAAACAAGATATTGAGACCAACCAAACACTGATGTATTTGTACTAGAAGTGTTCTGCACAGAAAAAAACAAAAGTGATTTTCTTACACAGTGGAAGTGCAGAAGTATTTCTATTGCTGCTTGAAGTAACTATTTTACCAGACACACCAGCTTTGGAGCACAACAAAACCCTTAATGCTGTTTTTGATCTATAAGGAGGAATAAATCTGGAGAAGACTACTTCAGTGATTAGACAGGAATTAAACTGTACATCAAGACAGAGAGCTGGGGTTGTTCAGCCTGGAAAACAGAGGGCTCTGGGCAGACCCTACTGTGGCCTCTCCATATATAAAAGGAGCTTATAAGAAAGGCAGAGAGAGCCTTTTAACCAGGGCCTGTAGTGAAGAACAAGGAGCAACATTTTTAAACTGAAAGAGGGTAGATGTAGATTGTGCAGAAAGAAGAAACCTCACAAAGAAGGAGTTGAGGCACTGGAGCAGGCTGTCCAGAAACACTGCGGATTCCCTCTACCTGAAGTGTCCAAGATGAGACTGGACGGAGCTGAGCAACCTGGTGTAGGGCAAGGTGTCTGTGCCCAAGGCAGGGGTTGGATTAGACCATCATGAGAGGTCCCTTTCAACCCAAACCATTCTATGACTCTAAGATCACTACATTGCTAAACATATGGTCACATGCCACTACTTCTCACTTTGTAAAAGTAGTAATGAATCTGAACTTTAGCACACTCTAAAACCATTATACAGTTACAGGAGAAATTTGGCTTTGCCTATGTTGAAAATATTAACTAAGAGTTGCTAAAAACATCCATTTTATTCCTGGTGTATTTACATCAAATATAAATTTTACTTGTGACATAGTAAGCTAATGCTGCAAGTGGGTGGAAATATTGAACAACTGTTTTCAAAGTTGCTCCCATTAAACTGAAAGAAAGAAATTACAGAAAAAAACTATTTGTTCCATATTAAGCTTCTGTATTAGTATATTACACTTAGAACTTGAAATAAACATTTATTATCTTTTAGAATTACATGCAAAGCATGTCATAAAAATCAATAAAACTACTTCGGCTTAAATGGTATAAAGTCACTTTTTTCCTTTAAAAACCCCACTCAAAACTACAATAAACTAACTTAACTGTAAATTTTGCTTTTTATATGCAGTGTCTGTGCTTATTTTTATATATAAATGAATATACATGCAAATGCACACATATATAATTCATTCTACCATACAGAATCTTTTCTTGACTTTGCTAAGTATATGCCACTGATAAAAACATGCATGAAACATAGCTCTGAAATGTCAGCATATTTGTGAGGTTCCTTCCTAAATATCTTATAAACCATTTACTTTTACAGTTCAACCATTTGAAAAGAGAACAGTGTCTGAAGGTGAGTTGTATAGAGCTGGGGAAATATGTGGATTATGAAAGTGCAAGCAGAAACACTCTGTATTGGTGAAGATCCTGTCCCAGTAGGAGAACCCATATACTGCCTTTATTTAAAAAAAGCTGTAGACAGCAATATCTGGAAAGGTCAAAACTATATATGACAGAGAGAAACAATTATCTGTATTCATTTCATGGATGGCCCCTTATGGGAAACTTTAGGGTTCACAGGAAACATGGAATACTTCTGCATAGATTTTTTTTTTACTGCCTGCAGACCTAGCATAGTGCCCCATTGCACTGTGCTCTGCCTGAACTGCTGAGAGAGGGGACTCAGTAGCTTGCAGGGAGGAGACTGGTATTTCTGAGCTCAGTAGCTGCATGCTGCTGGGCACTGGGGGAACACACTACTGATAGCTCTCACTGAGCAGGAGCATGGTACTGCATGGCAGATCACACACACCAGACCTAGGTGTGGGTACTGTATTCCACAGCTTTGGAACTCTGGAATTCAGAAACCTGTTGAAGTCATCTCTACAGCGAATGACATCCACAAACAGGTAAGGCTCTTTGCAGTGCTGTGTAAGTTATAAATAGTAAGGAAAGTCTGTCCAAAATCCCTTACTGCTTCCAAACCTCAGCTTTCCCAACACTGGAGAGAGAATGAGTTGTAGATTGACAGGCTGAGATTATTTTCTGGATCTCTATTTAAATATTATCTGTTATGCTGTATACATATATATAAAAAAACCTTCAACATACAGCTTTAAAAACAACATATGTTTTGACTTTGGTCTAAGTGAGACCAGAAAATGGAAGATCTGGGCTAGAAGAGGTATTTAGGTACTTTGTACTGCATGTGTGTTTCCATTTCTACAGCACACTGTCCTGCCCATGCACCACAGACAAGGCTGAAACTGGAGTGCTGTGTAATTAAGGATGTAAGATTTATAAACCAAAAGCCAAACTGCAGACAGTCATTTGGTACCAGGTATCAGATGACAGGGCATTTCATCCCCGATGCCAGTACCGTGGATCATGTTATGTATTTTACAGAGAATCTTTGGGTAAGTTATCCCTTCAAGCACTGCAGTCTGAATTATTGAAGGAAATGCTATCTATTACTGCAACTAGTGAAATATCAACAAATACTTTTAACCTACCCATAATATTTTACATTCCCTTTTAGAAGAAAAGGAGCTGAAAGATCTAATAATTCAAGATCATCTTCTGTGGATCTCACAGGAATAACACACTTAAATCTTTTTGTAAGCTTCCAGATTTCTTTTAGTGTTCCACCTATCAAAAAAAAAAAAAACCAAAACATTATTTCTTAAACAGTAGTCAGAAATAAATTGAGCAACTTAGCTGATTTCAGGGCCTTCAATAATAATTGATATCCACTACCAAAAACTAAAAAAATAGCCCAATACCTTCTCACTTTTACTCAACAACAGACTCAATTAAGAAACAAATATGGACGTTTATCAAAGCAGATGCCTTAATATCTTCCTCATAGCTAACACTGTAACCAAGAGGTTGTACTTAGTTAACATCACTTTTATATAACTACTACTGTGATTTTACTAGCTGTTTTCCTAGAAAAAAATCAAAGCAACCAAACTGACCTTTTATATGCACTTATCCATACACAGACATACTTAGTTCCTGACACTTTAATATCTGAAAATAGATATACCAAGTTATATTGCTCAGCTGTTCTAGGAAAATAGAGAAGAAATGGATACCTTTTTCAGAAAGAAAAGGTTAGACTGAAGTCAGTTGGGAACACATCAGAAATAAAGCAGCTATCAGAACTAATTCATTATAAAAGAAAGCAGAAAACAAAAGATATTTTGTCATTGACCCTCATACAAAGCAACACCTGATTTACATTTGTTTATTCACATCACTACTTGAGGACAATTAAAGCCTTTGTTTTGAACTCTGAATGGTGCTATATGCAATATATTATTTTTATTATATAAAAATTCCTCAATAGTAATCTTGCTAAATTGCTTTGTTTAAAGGTCAGTGGCTATTTCTCTCTCCTAAGGAAATCTGATGAAATCACACCGAAACAAAACGAAAAAAAAAAAAGCCACTGAGAGAAGCTCTATTAATCTGAAACAACACTGACATCCAGAGGCTGACAAATTTAATTGGAGGCTTGTATTACCAGAAGCCTTTCAAAACTTTCTACATCAATACTAAAAATAGGCTTGTTTAGAAGACTTGGCAAGTTTTTAAATCAGAACTGAAAAACAAGTAAGCACAGACAGCTAAAAAAAAGCCATATTCAGATGTTAATTTTAGCATAATCAACAATAAACAATATTGGCACAGTTTCAAAATAGACAGAAGCAGTTTATAAGACCTTTACAGACTACAATCTCCTGTTTGCACAATTGTAACTTATAGTTCCAACTCAGTTTTCCTTTTCTTTGAAGATACCTCTATGATCATCACTGCTCACACTGAATACAACTTCAACACATCTTCACTTTGTACATACACAGAGTATAAGTGGACACAGTGCCGTAAGAATTGGTATACTTGCAATTTACCTTACCTTCTATCATAAGCAAGGTGTCTTCAGGATGTTGAAGCATTTCATCATGCTTCACAAAATGGATGGCTATTTCCCTCTGTTTCTGCTCTTGTGTAGTCCATGTTACAGATTCATACCAGGATGTATTGTGTAATTCTGGGTTTGGGGCAGTACCGGCAGAGCCACGTAAAATGAAGTCAAAGTCATCTCTATCTGGAACTTCTTGCCTAAAACCATTTCCAAATTGAGTTACTATGTTCTAACAGCTTCTCCTTAAGCAATCTACCAACAAGGATGACATTACTCCAAATAAATATTAGAATATAGTCATGAGAGTCAAAGTACATACAGGAAAAATATCCTCATTGTTTTATCAGTTTAAACATTAGGACTTTTAAAGTATATTATGACTTTCCATGTTAATAAATATGCTAATATGCTAACTTACCTAGGAGCAGAGGCAGCCAAGTGGCTACACCCCACAAAAATGAAAATCCATGGAAAATCAAATCTATCAGCTTAATGTGATTTCAGTTGGGCCTTAAAAGGGCCACAAACTGAAGTGAAAAGAATACATAAGTAATTTCAAGCTTTATATTTTAGTCTGACTTTGTATAAACTGAGGGAGAAAAAATTAAAAAAGGACAGGACAGGACCAGGTTAGCTTCACATAAGTACTGTCAAGGGAAAATCTGCAACTCCACACCACACAGTTTCTATCCTGTCCTGCTGGAGTGCACCATTTGTGCATTTCCACTTGTCATACACAGAAAAGCAATAATGCAGGCCATCCAAATTATACAAATATTACAGAATCAGTTAGGTTGTAAAAGGTCTCTGAGAGTGTCCAAAGCAGGGCAACAAAGATGACGAAGTGTCTTGAAGGGAAGCTGTATGAGGAGCAGCTGAGGTCACTTGGTCTGTTCAGCCTAGAGGAGACTGAGGGGAGACCTCATTGCAGTTACAACCTCCTTGTGAGGGGAAGAGGAGGGACAGGCACTGATCTCTTCCCTGTGGTGACCAGTGATAGGACCCAAGGGAATAGCCTGAAGTTGTGTGATTTCCCTGATATTTCTGGACACACTTTAGTCAAAGATATTTTATTAATTCATTTGGAGACTATTATACCTCTTCACATATCCTTTTTAAAAACTGCAATAAAGAACACTTAAGATACTTCTATACAACTACGGTATGGAAAAAACTGTACTGCTGCATTTGCAAATAAAGAAAAATTATTATGTTGAAAGCACTCAAAGGATTCTGTAAATGGAGCTCATCTGATGATTTAAAAATTTCCCACTTATTATCAGTGAGTTTCAAATCTTTGCACAAAATGATACACATTTACATTCAGCTCATCTTATACAAAAAAAAGTTGAAAACACACTGAAAATCTAGGCATCCCAAAACATGCAGAGCAATTCCTAGTTACTTAGAGTGTGCAAAACACTTACATAGAGTTGCATTTGGAACAGTGAAGTTTAATAGACTGATGGAGCTTTTGGGGTTTGTAAGTTCTCAGCTTTGCTCTAATGCGATACTGTTGAGGAGCTGTGCTGTTTTTTATGGTTTTCAGTTCTGTGTTACTCAAATCCTGATGATCTGTTAATACTGCAAAACAATATACAGAGAGATGAAAAAGCACCATGCATACTATTAATCACCATAATATTTGTAATACTGGAAATGGTAATCGCAGGTATGCATTTCTCCTTCATTTCCAACTTTTCTTTCCTTCCCAGCTGCAGGCTTGGCTTTATCAATAGAACTTGCTGTTACAGTCAGTAAGACAATCACATCAGGCTGTGGGAGCATGGTGTACTTCAGGGTACAGAAACACAACAGGTACAAAAGCCAAATGAAAGCAGAATATATAAATATGCTTTATTCCTTTAAACAACGAATAAACCCAGTACAACATGCATGCCTTTATACTCTTAGAATACCTCTTCCTACAATAACCTTTAAGATAATGTTTCAAAACTACTTTTGCTCTTTAGCAAAATCAAAATTCACCTTAAGGTCCAAATGTTACCTACCTGTAACAGATAACTGCTGACATCTCTGTAAGTGCAATTCAAGATCTAAAATAAAGAAGAATTTCCTAATTATTTTTCTTCCTTATTTTCTTTCTTATCATGTGGACACATGCAAACAGGTATGTAGATAGACAGGTAGATAGACAGACACACACAAAACCAAAAGCTGAACACATGAAAATGAAAATCCCAATAATGTATGAAAACAATACAACAACAAACAAACACACAAAAAAAAGCAGCAAAAATAAGCAGGAGACATACACTGCGTATCAAGAGTTAATATACTAGAGGGGAAGTTAGCATATACGTTAAATAGGAATGTTTATCAAAGTGAACATTTTTCAGAAGTGTACTGTGAATGATCTGCTGACATAAATTGTATTCATCCCCTGTAATCCTTCTGGACAAGAACATAAATATATTATTCTAAGACTAATACAGACTGCCTGGTCCCTCCTCTGAGCAACCTCTACTACACACAGAGAGTGCAGTAAATAGACACAAAATTTTTTCTAAATTTTCATTTATGGACTGGACATGAAGCATTTATTTATTTTTGACTTTTGCATCCTTTTAGAAATGTCCTATGTTTTTATGTTAATAATGGCTGAGTAACACAAATTTTTAAAAGCTAGAAGCAAAGATACAGAGTATGTCCAAACAGCTTTAGAATTTGATTCCCTTTTAGTTATTCCTATCCTGGGCTAAAAATACCATTCAGAAAATAATACGGGGTCTGTAGAACTGTCTGTAAGATATCACTGTTCCATGGAAGTGCACCTTACACCTCTGCCATTAACACAGCTTTCCATCCAACAGCTTAAGAAGGGCTCCTCAACAGGCAGCTGTTTCGTAGCATTTTCAGTGCCTGTCCCTGCAGAATCACCCTTTAGAGGGAGGCACTTACATAACTCTGCTTTGTGATCTAATATAGTATGATTAAGAACACCATCTGTGTTTAAGAATTTATTCACTAACTCTTACAAAAGTATCTTTCCATGTAATATGGAATGCTTGTGCTAGAAGACAAGAAAGAGTAATGTAAATTTCCAGTCTAATAAACTGAAAGAATTCTCTAAGGCTTTGAATGTGAAAGTAGCATTACATGCACAGAGAAGCAGTAACTGTGACCTTATCTTGACCATCTATATATATATATTAGAAGAAAGAGCAAATCAGCTTTCAGTTGCTCTTACCTGTAACATTGCCAAAAGTGCTGTCTATGTCCATTGAACATAAGCTTTCCATATTCTGACTGTCTTTCAGATCCACAGATTCTAAAAATCTAAAGATAAATGGCAAAATATTTTATAATCTAGAGAAATCTTTTATATATCATCATACACACACACATATATTTATATGGGATTACATAGACGCTTACATGAAACCTATTTATTATCAATACACAGGTAAAATGTTCAGACATCAATGTTCCAGCAGAGACATAAAACTCAATTGAACCAGAAGTTTCAGAAGATGATATTAATGATGCAGATGAGACATTTTCCAAATAATTTCTGGAACATTAAACACAAAATAGTGCCAAAAGAAATATGTGCTACTGGAAACAGAATTCCTGATAATGGAATATGAGCTTTGGTTACTTAACCTTTCCTAAGGAAGAAAAAAAGAGTTTATAAGCTTTGGAAGAAGGAGCAGATCACTCAGGAGGATTACAAGGATTTTATGCATGCAGAAAATTAGAAGTGCCGAATTCTTACTAGAACTTAACATGGCTACTGCTGTATGAGACAACAAGAATAGGTTCTCCAAATATATCATTGACAAAAGGAGGGCTAATGAGAATCTCCATCCTTTACTGGATGTGGAGGGAAATAGTGACAAAGGATGAGGAAAAGGCCAGTATACTTCATGCCTTCCTTACTTCTGTCAATAATAAGACCAATTATATTCTCTAAGTATCCAGACTCTTGAGCTGGGAGACAGGGATGGGGAGCAGCATGAAGTCTCCATAATCTAAGAGGAAATGGTCACTGCCCTGCTACACCACTTACACAGGTTTAAGGGGCTGGCTGGGATCCACCCGTGGACACTGAGGGAGCTGGCACAAAAAGCCACTTTTTATTATTTATCAGCAGTCCTAGATAAGTGAGGAGGTCCCAGTAGACTGGAAATTACTGAAGATGATTATCTACAAAAAGGGTCATGGGGGTGATCCAGGGAACTACAGGCCTGTCAGCCTGAGCTCGGTGCTGGAGGTCATGGAGCAGATCATCCTGTCTGCCATCATGTAGCACATGAAGGATACCCAGGGGATCAGACACAGCCAGCAAGGGTTTATGAGATATATATGAGACCAGCTTCATCTCCTTTTATGACAAAGTGACCTACTTAGTGGATGAGGACACAGCTGTGGATGTAGTTTACCTGGACCTTAGTAAAGCCTTTGACCCTGTTCCCCACAGCATTCTCCCAGAGAAACTGGCTGTCATGGCTGGGACATGTGTGTATTTGCTGGGTAAAAAACTGGCTGGATGGCTAGGCCCAGAGGGTGGTGGTGAATGGAGCTACCTCCAGGTGGTGGCAACTCACAAATGGTGTTCCCCAGGCTCAGTACTGGGGCCAGCTCTGTTTAGTATCTACACCAGTGATGAGGACAAGGTGACTGAGGGCATGGCACCCTCAGTAAGTCTGCAGATGACCCCAAGCTGGGCAGGAGTGTTGATCTGTTGGAGTGTAGGTAGGCTCTGCAGAGTACTCTGGACAGGCTGGACTGATGGCCAAGGCCAAGTGCATGAGGTTCAACAAGATGGAATGCACTTTGGTCACAACAACCCCACACAGGACTACAGGCTGGGGCAGAATGGCTGGAAAGAGGCTCAGCCAAAAAGGACCTGGTGAAGGGGCTGGAGCACAAGTCCTGTGAGGAGCAGCAGGGATGGTTTAGCTCGGAGCAGAGGAAGCTCATGGGGGACCTTAACACTTATCTCTATAACAAGGGGACAGGAAGTTGTAATGAGGTGGGGTCAGCCTCTTCTCCCAGGCAACAAGTGACAGAAGTAAATGGCTTCAAGTTATGCCTGGGGAGGCTAACATTAGATAGCATGAGAAATTTCTTCAGAGAAAGGGTTGTCAAGCATTGGAAAAAGCAGCTCAGGCAAGAAGCATCATCCCTGGAGGTGTTTAAAGTCATACAGATGTAGCACTTAAGAGACATGGTTTAGTGGGGCATTTGGACAAGACTTACATTTGGACTTGATTATCTTAAAGGTCTTTTGCATTCTGAATGATTCTTATTCATTATAAGACAGTCTAGTGAAAACTGTAAAGCAGATAATTATCTGCTTCATTGTGAACATCTTTAGATCTCACCACTTTCAAGCAGCACATATGCACAGGTTTAAAATGTGCATAATTAGAAGTAAGCTAATTAAAACTGAAATCTTGATCCCTACTGTATTTTAAATTTGAAAAAAAATTGCCTTTATTTACCTATCCCTCCAAATACTTCTCATCTTAGTGGTGCTAAAGACATATTCTGTTTTCGAGTTTCTGATTCTTGGAAACATTTACAATTCTAAACTGTACAGCTGTTACATTAGACTAGAGTTTTCAAGAATGATCTAGAGAAAACCAAGCATCTACACATACTACTTACTCTTTTAGTTCCTTAACATCTGGGTTACTTTCTGGCAAGACTCCTATTCCTCGACCATAACAGGTGCCACCATGAAGATGAAATTCCATATGTGAGACTTCTTCATTGTCAGCGCTTGCTTGTTTCGTATGAATACTGTAAATTCTCAGAAAACTTCCAATCTGAAAGGAAAAGAAAAACCCATTTTGGTAACAAAAAGTTAAGTTATTTACATGGAAAATTCCAGTGCTCATGAAGCCTCTTCCCTGTTTTAACTGAATCACAGAACAGCTGAAGCTGGCAGGGACCTCGTGGTGATTACCTCATTCAACTCTTGTGTCCAAAGTAGAGTCAACTAGAGGAGACTTCTTAGGGTTGCTTCCAGCTGGGTTTTAAATATGTTCAGGTATGGAAACTGAAAAACCTCTCTGCGTGATCTGTTTGTTTTGCTTTATCAGGAAACATTACTGGCAGCAAAGGGTGATTCAGAATAAGCCTTCTTAGTAAATCTAATTCTCAAACAGACTTCAGAAGACAGACCAAACGAGTCAATACATTCCTTTCCCGAGGGCACAATTTGCCTTCTATATTCCCAACACAGCCTGACACAGACTGACATCCTGTAATTTGTCCTGGGAGTGATCACATTTAGCAATTGACCTCCTGTTCATCATTCATCATGGCTTACTATGTTTACATGTACATACAAACATATCTGCTTACTCAGACTTCTCCATCATACTTTACATTACAGATAACATTTTTTAGCACCAGAAAAAGACCATATGAGCTAGAAACTGAAAGATCTTGGCATTTTTCCTATCTCCATTAGATCTACTCAGGTACATGGAGAATATGCTTCCTGTTTTGCTTAGAATGATTTTGTGTTTTCTGAAATAGTTTTGTCAAGTTACACAAACAGACTTTGGGCAACTTATATAAGCACCTATTAAAAAGAAAGTTATGGAGTGGTGAACACTGAACATATCTTTATAAGTCTGGTTTTATTTCAAAATACCACTCCAATTATCTTCCAAAGAAAATCCACACACCCAACTAAACAACCAAAACCAAGCCCAATGTTCTAAAGGCAGATAAAATGGTAACTCAATTACAGTTACCAAATATTTTTTTAATATAATCTGAGATCCAGATAATTGATGGGAAGCTACACACACTCAATGACCTGCTTTTATTTTATTTCTAAACATCTTTTAAATAGCCTGATAAAAATGACAAATAATTTTAAATTTACTTCAATTAAAATTAGTATTACAGCAGTCAATTTGTTAAGTCATATTTCAGCTTGAGATCCAACTTTACCAGTGGAAACTGAAAAAGTACTCCAATTTGACTGGACTGGTCATGTCACACTACAACACTTTTAAACACATGTATATATGCATAAAGGCAGATGGAGCAGCAACCTGTGTCTAGAATCCTCCTCTGTATCAAGGAACAAACTATGACTACATAATGCTGGTATCAAACTGCTCTTTTAAACAATAATCACACATGAAAAAGGCAGCATATTTTGCACTTGAGGCAGCAGGGACATAAAAAGTACACTTCAGCCTGCACCTATTTTGCTCCTGGCATGGAGCTCTTACCAGACTTTTAATTGATCTGCACTGTTAGTAGGCTGCTTGTTTTTTTCATTCAAAGCACCACCAGGACAGTTTGTGCATTTAGATGGCAGTTAAGAGGCTTATCCAAAGACACTATTTTTTTCTTTTCCAGATGCTGATTTCATTTAATTATGAATATCCAGAAAAGCAAAGGACACTCACATCATAAGACTAATCTAATGACTATGACAAATGCTTCTGGAGAAAATTATTTAAAAATCTCTTACCTAAGTTCTGCTAATGAAATAACTTTATGTAAATAAAACAGCGTCAAACTACTTCCCTACTGCCAAGATTAATTTACAAATAAGCAGGAGAAAGTTGATTTTAATTGGTAAATTTCTTTTTCAAACAAACAGTATGTAAAAAAATAGTATTTTTTCAATGTATAAACATAAAAAATTATATGTGGGAGAGGAGAGCTCAGAAGCCAAGAATGTAAAATGCTGTGTCTGCCTCCTAAACGTGTGTGCTGAAATTCACTCAAAGTTAACTGAATTACAAGTTTTAGTGCAACATTCACTTTACAAGACTTATCATCACTAAAAAATAATATTCTGAACATTTATTGGATCCTTTTCTGAAAATGTTTTATTTTATATATTTTAATATCACTTTGAACTACAAAAAAGAGATGCATAATAATCAGCATTGCCAAATACTGAAAAGGTCTATTAGGTTCTGAATGTCAGCCCAGAGATGCCTGGGTGGTCAGAATGCTGTTTCCATGGATTCCTTTGGGAGGCAGCCTTGCTTACAGCAAGAGCAAATGTCGATGCTACGGATAAAAGTGCTACTGTATTTCTGTTGTTTACAGAATGCCTGCAGACCGAGCTCTTTATATACATATACAGCTCTTTATAGTCTGACTCAGAAGAAATTATGATCTACATTAAAGTAAACACCATGATTCACAGAGCCATCACTACAATCTACAAGCCCAGCTCCTTACTTGGCTTTACAGTGGTTCTGTTTATGACCTACCTTGTTTAGAGGAAGCTCATTTAAAAGTGAAATTAAAGTGAATAAAAACATTTCTTGCAGTCATATAAAATATACTAATACTCTATTTTAATTCAAATATGAATATTTAAATAATACATATTAAGGCTAGAGAGAAGTGAAATGCAGAAATCATATATGCATTTCCCTGTAACTAATTAACTAGAACAACTATTTAGCACAGGAAATTCTCATGATTATTTCAAAACATATAATGTGTTCATAATCACTCTGGAATTCAGTGAATTCACAACAGCATGTGTCATTGCAGGTAAATATTCATGTTTGTCCAAAAAAGGCACACAAGAAGCTGTCTTTATCTACACCTAACAAATTCACCTGCACTTATTTTTTTACCTATATTTATGGTTGATTACATTCAGTGAGATTTCTCTGTCATCCTTTTTATTGCATCAACAGTCTAATTTTACAGAGTAAATAGTGCACAACTTTCTGCAAATGAGACAAAGCATATACATGGCATTTGGACACCATCTTGGGCAGTAAGAAATACCAACTTAAATCCATTTAAGAGTTTGAAGGACTTAAGAGTGGGTCTTGGGTTTTTTCTTTTGGGTTTTTTCCCTTTCCAATGAGTAAAAAGAAATGGGGAAAATACAATTCACACGTCAAAGCAATGTTACCTAGGTCTGAAAAATATGAAGCTAGATATTGCAGCCATGTAGTAACTCATTTGAGTTGTATGTTGAAAATGTGACTCTGGCACTAGGAAAGCAAACTTTTTAGTCCAAACTATGATCATGAAAGACATGGCATGATATGGTGGGAGAAACAGCTGAAAATATACAAATTCTAATCTGAAGTTATGTAACACAAAGCAAATATTGTGAAACTATGGACTAGGACTCGTATGCATGCTCAAGGTTAATTGTTTTAATTGCACTATCCATAAAATGGATGGCAACACAGAATTGATGGTATCAAGGCAGAAGAGGAATGCACTGGATCACATATTCAGTGAAGGACAGAAAGAAGGAAATCTCTGACCAAGTGCAGGCAGCTGGACCCCTGCTGTGCTGACCACTGACATTCACTCACTTTGATGCTTACCACCTAAGCAAAATGCCCCAGATGGAGAAACTCATGTCACAGACCTATTCCCAAACTGCATGGGAAAGTCAGTGAACCCCGAGAAGTTCTGGAAAACTGATTTAAGGCTAAAGAATGTGAAACAACTGTATTCCAGACAGTTGTAGGCTGGGGTTCCCACAGTAATGAGAAAGCCTCATCAACTCCAGGTACATTGCCAGAGGAAGAGGGAAATTCAAGCCAAAGTAGTGAACATAATTTTCTTTGCTTAGTTTTAGGTATTGCCATGTCCTTATGCCCCAGATAAGAAATAATCTGCTTCAAAGATGAGATTTTTGAAAATTCTTTTTGTGTTGCTGAAAAGCCACAGTCTTGCCCAGCAGGAAAGGGAGGCCAGTAAATATAGAGGGGAAAAAAAAAGCCTACTTACAGTATCAACTGCAACATACCTTCAGCATACCTTTAACTAAAGTTCTCTCTATTGATCATTTTAAGAATTACTTGTCTTAGAAAATGAGATAAGTGCTCATATTTTCAGTGTTCTCTGGACAGATGATCTAAAGTTTTTAACAAACTTTTGCAGCAATATCCCTGACACCATGGTCAAGGATTTGCCAAAAATTCCCTGTAATGTATTACTCATTTTCTCTGGCGTGTAGTACTTACTCAGAGCTTCCTTGTCTGAACATGTGCCTACAGATACAATTTTAAAATAAAAACATGCATTTCAAGTTTTTTTTAAATCTGCCCTTCTTGTTATCAAGGTTGTGTAAAACAGATTGCTCCTACATAAAACATAATTTCCAAGCTACAACTGTCATTGCAAATGGTACACAACAACAGGTGAGAGTGTAACCTAACAATTCTGTATTGATTTACATTAAAAAGGCCACTCTAAGCTAGTGCTAAGTATAGAAAAGAAGGTTGAAAAATAGTGCACTTTTTATTGTTTCTGGAACCACAAACTGGCCAAATATCTTATCACACTTGGGAAGGTGCATGTGGATACACTAAACACGTGCCAGTTCTATACTGCTACATAAATGAATTTTAAAAAAACCCACTGCGTAACAAGATCCTGAACTCAGTAAAATATCATACATATTTGGATTACACTTTTTATGATATGACATGATTTCCACTAGTATTTAAAAGCCTTTTAAAAAAACCCTCTATTTTAGGGAGACTTCCTGACAAATTTTATATATGTGTGTATATATATAATAGATAAAAATTATTATGCGAAATACAATTATTTCAACATATTGCAATCTGAAATTAGTAAATATTTCTGAAATTCAATTGTCAGCATATCAGCCCTTTTTCTTTCATAACTTCACTAAGACAAACAACTAGAAAGTGGTGTACAAAAATGATCTAATTTGAAACTTCTACAGCTTGCATAACTGAAACTACTGCATCTTTGGACATAGTCAGAAGGACAAAAACACCCACAAAAGGTCAAAGGGGGTTTCTTAACAATCTCCTATGAAATTATTTAAGGTTCTACTACATAGTGCAGTATCCAGCAAAGATAAAAATGCTTCAGAAATGCAAAAGAGCAAGTGGATAGGAAGTAAAAAATTGAGAGCGAGTATGAAGACATCCCATGTATCACATACTCAATATGTGATTCAACTCCTGAATATAAATGGGGGAGAATAATAAAGGGAGTATTATCAGCTACTCAAGAAAATATGTTTTATTAATATTAAAATATTTTTCTTTCATATTCAAAGCATACCATTTCACTAGAACATTGCTTTTTTTCACCAGTTAACAAGAGAAAAATTCTAGAAGAGAACGTGAAAGTAATGAAATACTTCTGTCAGCTTTGTTATAAATTCTTATACAAATTCTTACACTTAACTTGTTATCTGTAATTTACTTCTGAATGGGTATTAATTTATCAAAATGATTTCATGTCTGCTGATAGACCCAACAATAAAAAAGGGTCATCACTTATCTTTATTTTCTGGTAAATGTTTTCTTAAAAATGATCTTGAGGCTAGAGGGCAAGGCATGAAATGAAAGATGCATTCTTTGTCAAGTTCCTGTATTCAGAAGCAAGATGGCAGTATTGCTGAAGATCTGATGTTTAATTATGTTGTTGTTTTCTCTATCTAAGCATAATCAACATTACTGACCTACTAAATGAAGATTGCACTGCAAACTGCAGAAGCTTATAGAAAAGAAAATCTTCTATTGACTTAAGAATTAAGGGTCTTTAACAGGACTACAGGTTTAACACTGCATTGTATAATTTAAAAATAATTCTAAAGCATAGAATACATTTCTGAGTGCATTATTTTCACTGTATTATTTATTATATTGCAGTGTCTGGAAAGTGCTTAATTTGAAGATTTTTTTTCATGGTAATTTTCAGGTAATGAACCTGTTTAACACATGTTGAAGAAGTTTTGCATTCAAATAAAAGGTATGGGAAACACAGTGAAAGATTAAGAGGCACATCAAACTAATTACAGCAGAACTGAACTGATGCATTCTCTGAAGTGATTTCTAAGCAGAAAACAGGCCACAAAAAAAAAAACGAAATACCAAACTGCACATTACCTTAAGTGATTCTGCCAGTTGTACATGATTATCATAGACCAGAATGTCCACTGCTAGATTTCTCAGCTGATGGAGAAGAACTTTTTCTCCTTCCAGGTCTTTTGCTTCCACAGGCACCTTCCATGTGGGGTAGGGACATTTTGTGCCATCCCAAACCTGCAAAGCAAATGAACTATTTCAATGTTCTCAGAACAGTTTAGATTCAGACTTTAAATAACTTTTTTATTATTTTGATTAAAAATTATTAACAATAAGAGATCTTAGTTGTAGTCTCAGTCTAAAAGTCCTTAAAATACTTGAATTAGACCTTATGGGATTTTTTAACTCCTTACTCCTTACAGAGCATAAAATAAACTCTACAGAGAACATAATCAAGTGTTAAGACCTGGTATTTGTTAATATTTAAATAAAAAAGAAAAATAACAGCTCTAGCAAAACCTCAGCTGCTCATCCAGCACAGAATGACACAATATTCTGAGCGGGAAGGGACCCACAGAGATCAAGTCTAACTCTTAAGTGAATGGTCCATATGGGGATTAAACCCTCAACCTTGGTGCTTTCAGCACCATGCTCTGACCAGCTGACACAATCTTAGGGTCAGCTGTTGCAACTATAAGATTTCATCATATGCAGAATATTTTAATCCTGCTATAGGGGTTTTTTAACCACTCCAGCTACAGTATGTGAATACTGAGTGCACAGCATATATTGACTTAATTACTGATGATCTCCTATAGCAGTATTTACTACTAGTTATCCAGAACATATTAGAAAAACACCAGTACTTACCCTATATTTATTAACACGGATTCTAAAACTTCTTTGCCTAAAGCTAAATCCTTGATAGACTCCAAGTACTGAAATATCAGTAGTTATTTTTCAGCTATCAAAGTGTTGTGAAAGGTAGTTTTACTGACAGGCTTAACACCTTGAAACTAAAATCTTACTTCTTAACCCAAACATTATGCTGTAAACTATAGTTTCCTGAGTTTCTGAAGATATACTCTTCTCAAAGACTCAAAAATAATTGTTTGCTATGCTCGCATAGTAAAACAAAAATCTAGAAGCATTTGGACTTCTGAAATGCTGCTTTTCATAGGATTTCATACATATAGGTTTAACAGAACAAACAATTTTCCAATTTTCAGGCAGTTTGTGATACCAAGGTGCTTTGTCCCATGAGTTAGGCACTGCAGAGGGAAAGAAAAAAAGACACTAAAGCCTAATTTTTAAAGGATTTCAACCCCTTATGCTTAACTGCCTTGGATCAACAGACCCACTGGAAAAGATCTAAGAATCAGCAGAGCCATGTATAAATGCACTAAGAATAACTCACGGAATACACATCCAGAATCAAGAGATAAAAGGGAAAACTGTTCTCAGCAAAAATGACCCATGACATCAAATTATGTTGCCAAATAAGAGTATATTCTGAAGGACCCAGATAATGAGGTGGTATATGCTGCCACAGATTAAAAAAAGCCTGTTATCTTCTGATCCTGCACCATGAAATACTTAAAACCACCTTTGAAAGAGAGGTTGTCTACTGCTTGAATTATCATATCTTTCCCAGAACTCAGCTTGAAAACAGATTTGGTGCATATATACTACAAATTTAGTCACTCTGACAAAGTAAAGAATCTTAAACTTGTCAAGTGTTCCATTATTTTTCAACTGACTTTACTTGGTACACTTTGGTAATTCTACACTGGAGAGATGATCTGACAAATGGATTAAAATAACCTGCATGCTCCCTGTTCAGATAAAAGGATGGTGATAGTTTTAAGGATAGTTTTAAAATGTCCTTCACCAGAGGAACTAACACGGCTGGCACCAGGGCACCTTTTAGAGGAATTTATAAGCTAGTGAAGTTTCTCTAAAAAAATAAAATCTTTCAAAATAGTTGCGTTTGGGTTTCTCCTTGCACAAATAAGAAAACAGATAAAGCTCTCTACCTTAGGAGCTTGGAAGCTCTACTTTACACTAAACATGAAAACATTCTGGTTTCAAACTGTCCTGGATTTAAAAATGAATACTGGAATAAAACCCAAAACTGATTAAATTAATTCTGAATAAGAAATAACAAACTGTTCTATTTCTAGTCATGAACAGATTAGAGCTAAAGAAAAGTCACTGATAACATTTGATCACCATGACTGGAAAACACTGAAATGGGAGAGACCAAATGCCTGTTTCTATCTTCAGCAGAATATGCTCATACATTACCTTAATGTACACAATTTAACTGACAGATAGAAAGGAAGAAAAGATTAATAATAAAACTTTTATGAAAAACATAAATGACAGAGTAATTTCTAGTGTGTATTCTTTAGTCTCCATCAACATGAATAACAAAATTCTCAGAAAATGATAAACACTAACAGCTCAGTGATACCATCTTTGTGCCATGTCCAACTCTGCTGCCGTGCAAATAGGAATTAATTTATCAAGTGTAATTTAAAAAGTTATGCTACAGGAGATGCACAAAATTGCTGAAATTCATTTTAGTTGTCTTTGAAGCACTCTCCACTAGGTACATGAGAACAATACTTACAATAATAGTAATAATTTTTCATTGTATAATCAACCATTAATTTACCTGATATATCTGGAATAAAATAAATGTAAAACATTATTATAAAACGGATAATCAAAATAATATAATAAAATAATTTTTAATGATTACTCAATTTGAGCTGATATTGAATTGGTTGTTTTGACTTTTTATATTTAGCAAATCAATAAAAAAATCAGAAATCTGTCTACAAGTTTTTAGAAAACTATCATAACCAGTATTTAATATCAGAAACGGATTTTGCCATTGTTGAAAAATTGAGAAAATTAGCAACAGAATATTAATGCAGCATTTTTAAGCTTGCCCAATATATTGTAATACATATTTAGGTATTTAACATTTTATGCTAAAAAATTGATCAACCATTATCTGACCTCAGACTTCTACCTTCCTAAGTCTACCCTAAAATTTCCCCAAGTCATCACCTCTACTATACAAAAGTGACAAAATCGACTTCAGGTCTTACAACACAGAAAAGTGTGTAAAGAAATAATAATTTAAGAAAGCACTTGCCTCTGTCCTTGCAAAAGGTCCTTCAATGCTGAAGATACACTTATTAATGAACAACCTAATTACAGTCCACAAAGTCAGGAAAATGTACTGGGTCTCATTTGACATCTATTTCACAAGGCATAATTAAATGGAAATGCTTGTAGCATTGCAGAATATGTTATAGCATGCACTTAAGGTTTGTTTCTCTGTAGTAATGCATTGTTCTGTATGAGAAAAATCTTTGCTGCTTCAGTGAAGGAATAATGCCAAGTGCTATTTCTCAAAATATTGTAACAATACAGTTTAACACAATAGAATCAATAACAATTTATAAAGTCACAAAGTGGAAAATAACAGCTTGATCATTACTCATGTTTTAACAATCAAGTACAAAAATAAATATCTAGGAGTTTTGGAATAACACCAGATTGATATATCTGAACTAAACCCAGGAATATTATGGAGACCTCCTTTTTATTTAGTTAATGTTAAGGATCACTTTTAGAATCTGCTCTCCTGTTCCATGGCACTTTGCATTTTGTATCTTCAGCGAGCACTGATGCCCAAAGTGCTGATGTATAACTAAAGGAAGCTACCTGAAATTCATCATAATAACATAATCCATTCATTCTTTTTTAGGCAGTGCTACTTACTGCACAAAGCATATCCTTTAATCTAGAAAAACAAGCAGTAAATGCTGCTAACTAGAAAACAAGGATAAAGTTTAAAACTAACATTTTTCAAGGTTAAGAAATCTTATGATACTTATCTACAGATCTTTGTAAAATGATGATCTATACAATACCATCTGAATAAACCTCTCTAAAAAACCAGATCAGGTGATAAACTCCAAAAAACACCTGGGCTTTCTATTTTGTTTCCGTTGAAATAAAACAGCCAAGGATCACAGATTTGCTTACACTAAAAATATTTATCTACATAACATTATTTAAGTTAATATGTCTTTTTATTGAAAAATGTACAACAATATCTTAATAAACCTAAAAAATTATTTTTAAAAAGGAAGTCTACCTTTAGAAGAAAAGAAGATCCATCCACTTTTGCTTTTCCTACCAGCTGGCAAGTGAGATCAAAGAACAGCATTGGCTGAACACCAGACAATTTTGTTGCTTGTCCAGAGATGGAAATATTACGGGCTGCCCAAGTCCGTAATTCTTCTATTGTTTTCTGTTCTTCATCCATGAAAGTGTACACTCTGCTAGAAGTTCGAGGAACTACTGGAGCTCCTACAGTTCCATCAAATGTTAAGGATGCAAATCCCCCACTGGTAATTCCCTGCATCTGTCCATTGTATTCCCTGATCTGTAATAAAATATGAATGAGAAAAGAAAGGTTTGCACTGCATGGATAAACAAACATGTTTTTGCTTTGTCATGTACATGGAAAATGGACCACTGATCGTTTCTGTCCCTGGTTCTGTTGGGAGAACAGAGTCAAAATAAAAACAAAAACAAAAAGGTAAAATTAACATTAATAAAAAAACAAAATGTATAAGCAGAAATATAATCTTACATGAGAAATTTTTGAAGAGGCAGACTCACAACTACCTGTAACATTTATACCTACAGCATCTTTGCAGAGTATTTTATTTGCATGCATCGAAATATTTGTGTGAGGAACATATCAGGATTGCTCTTATAAATGGGGACACTAAGGCACAAGAAAAATTAATTTTTAGGGGTTACACAGCAGAGTAATGGCAAAATTATTATGGATTCCTGTCCTTGGCCCTTCACGATTGCCATTTCCCAAAATAACTGAACTGAAAAAAAATTATCAGTTCAAGGAGATTTTTATTTTTCCATACAGCAAGCAGTGATGAGCTCTCATTCCTTGAATTATGAATACAGCTATCACAACTATTCAATGTCAATTGCCCTGCTCGTGGCAGGTCTCCTGAATCCTGCTCATTTTGCTGTGTATCTGCTGCCATATGAAACACAGTATTTAAAGTCTTCCTTCAATGAATGCTTTAAAGCATTCCTTCAAGGGTCTAGTCCAGTCTTATTGCTCCCTGCAATTACAGATTTATCTATACCAAAGCACTGCATGACCCATTATCTAGAAATCTGAAACAGCCTGTTTTGATCCATCCCCTTTTAATTAATGTGGGGTTACCAAGTAAGAAGTAACACACACAAACACGACATTTGTGAGACAGTCTAGTACAGGATTCCCAGTGCTCAATTTCCAAATGGTTAAAAATTCCAATGATTTGAAAGTGCAGATTATGCAATGTGTGTCAGAACTTCTAAACAGCAAAACACTGCCAATGATTTCGGCCTATATTTTATAAACATGGTGAAATTCAAAAAGCACACAAATCAGCCATTCATTGACCTTGGAAATTCATAAGCAAAGCAGTTCAATCTTGGTGACAGGAACTCCTTTAATCCCCGCTACTCTTACATAATGCATAAATGCATTAAGGGTCATCTCTAAGATAAACTTTGATTTACTTAAGTATTCTTCAAACCTGACCAATGGAGCACATCAATTCAAGATGTAGTTTTTTCTTCAGTGAAACACTGAAAAGCTGAAGGAGTTGGGGAGGAAGGCTGACTGCCTTGGGAGACAACTGTCTAAGATAGGGAGAGTCAATGTGGAACACTCCCATGGTTCTCTGCTCAGTTATGTTAATTCACATCTGTCTGTTAAACCCTGTTCACTCCCCAGTTCCAGAATGTACTATCCTGTTTGCTCCCCCATTGGTCCTCTGCTGTGAATCCCTCCTATATGTTCATTCCATTGGTTTAAGCACTGTCCAGTCCCTCCAACTCCGCCCTTGAGCCCCTACCTGATTGGACCCTCCGTACCCTGATCCCTCCTCCCTTCCCCCGGTTAAATACTGTATTCCCTTTTGCTCTGGGCTCCCACCTCTGGCCTCCCTCCAGCGTGTGGTTGTGCTCCTGCATCCCCCCCAGACCCTCCTCCTTTACCTCCCCTGCAATAAACTCTCCTGGAATCAGCTCAGTGGAGAGTCCTCCTGCTTTCTGGGTGAGATCTACATTACACTATCCGGGCTCGGACGGAAGGTGGGCTGAGGGAGTTGCCCCGATTCATGCGGGTGCCCTGACAGCACCGGTCCGGGAAAGCCTCGAGCAGGCAACCCGCAAAAAGCTTCAATCTTTTAACCTCTACATTTAAGTATTGAAAATACAAGAAAAGCCAATGGACAAATAAGGAAAATACATGATTTCATAATCAATTAACCCCCCATTATCTATGACCTAGAAAAACATGTTCCCCTGTAAGATGTTTTCTAATATAAACACACACATTTACTTTAGTTGCTATCACTGGCATGATATTCCATAGCTTCTCTAAACAGGTAACATCCAGAGGGGATGAAAACTCTCATCACTTTTACCTATTCATCCTCTATCAAAATATACTTCAAGAGTCTTTTTCGTATCTTGTCCGACATGTCAAATGTTTCTTGAAGTGTTTTAATTTTTAACTTACCTATTCATTTATTTCTTCACTAGTTCTTTAAAATCACCATAAAAATATCTTGATTTCTTTCTTAGTAAAAATCCTGTCCTCGTCTTCTGTGAAGGTTCTAAGCCTTTTACAAAACCAGAAAGAAAGTACTTTGTCTCCCTGGGCTTCCACCAATACTTCACCATGAGTTGTTGTCCTCTTTTCCCAAATCCTTTATGTCATGCTTTGAGCATTCAGGAGGCTGACATACTGTACTTCTGACATTTCCCAGTACCCTCATTTAGTGAATTTGAAATCAGCCTTAATGTTAAAAGAGGCAATTATAAAATAATAATAATGATAATAATAATAAAAGAAATTGTAAGAAGGTAAATATCAACTGTCATGATGAGAAAATTACCAATGATCTTTAGCAAAATCAGATGTCCTCAGGCACAGGCAGGTGGCCTCTCAAATGCAAAGAGAATTCAACAATATTATTTAGTGAACAACAGAAGAAACAGGAGAAGAAAATGTAGAATGGGTTACAGAACAAAGTATTTCACAGCTGGAAAATTACTTATGTTGCACCCACAAAACAGATGATGGCCAACAGAAATTTTCTGGTCTTGTCCTTTAAAACAAATCATTGCTAAAGTCATGAGGGATCACTGGAGTGTAAAATGAACAAAATCTATGGACAAATATTCTTTCATTATGGCACTCTTAAGCAGATCTCAGATCAAGTTAAGCATTGATACTGTAAACATGCTGTATTTTCCAAACAATTTTGAAATTGAATTAAACTTATAAAAGAGCCAATCTGGGACTTTTGCATATGACAACAATTTCCCTCCAGTAGATTTTGTGTCATTTCTAGAGGATGTGGAAATATTTTTTAAAAAATTGGTGGGGGAGGGTGAAGCAAGGGGTTAGCAGGGAAGCAGGGCAGACTGCTCTCTCTTTAAAAATTCCCTGAGAATTTTAAATAATTTCAATAAATAATGGTTGCTGAATAAAAGTATCCTTTGGGATAAAAACGGAGCAGATAAAATGCATTTGGCTTGTTTGAAGCAAGCAAGTAAATTCCAGTACATATTGCAGGAGTCTTTGACATAGTTTTTGTAAACTAAAGAACAATAGGTGAAATGTCACCTTAACAAACTGCATGGACAATAAACTCTAATAATTTCTATGGGGTACAACCCTTCATTCATTTCACTAAATGGAAAAGTGTGATAGCAAATAGTGTATAAAGCTGGAATAATAGCATCTCCACGGTAGCTTTCCATCAAAACTGATTGTAAAATTACAGAAGGGAAGGACTATTATGAAACCACTGCAGGCACAGATCATCTTAAAATATCAAAAAATGCCTAGGGAAACAACATATACCAAACTAATATATATGTTTTTATATTAAGAAGGAAGACTTCATTTTTTTTATGATTGTCACTGATGATACTTGTATGAAGGAAAGTATACTCTCAGAAAAAAATCCCACCGGAATGCATGTGGTATATTTCATAATATTTTGTAAATGTTTTCTCATCTTAAATAGTCTAAACAAATTTTAATAATACAGGATGCTGATTTTCTTATATTTTAATAATGTAATCCTGGTTCACTTGTACCTCCAGCTGTATGAACAGAGAGATACTAATGAAATAAAAAAGTCATTTGGAGTATAAATTAAACTATTTTGAATATGTTTAAATATCACAAGAAGAAAACTGAACTACCAAAACTATGTGCAGGCACCTTCTAAAAGAAAATTAACAAGGATAGTCACATGGAAGTGAAATGATTTTTTTTAATGAAGACATGATAAACACATCTAGGTATTAGGACCGTAAATGATAGCTTCCTGTCTAGCATTCCTGAATTGCTGCCAGCAAAATAAGATTGTCTGAAACAGCTGTAGCAATGGAAGCACAAATTAAAGAAGAAAATGAGCAATACATTGTATTTTATTTACCAATTCAATTCACCTAAAGATAAAAGTATTTTGTGGAAAAATTTGTATGCAAGAAGTTTATATACTTAAGCCAGTTGAAATAATTTCTGGTTTAGTAATTTAAAAAGCCAGCAGGCACTGTGATACTGCTTTAGAAATATTCCTCAGAGAAAGTGGCATAGCTTATTTAAGGAAATTCTAACAGGGCAAAAAATTACTATTTTGGAATATTTTCTACGTATTTAAAACCCGATCCAGTAACTTGACCGAAAGTACTGATATGAAAATCTTATTTGCAAATTGCTAAGACTTCAAATTACAGAGACACTCTATCACTGCCTACAGTAGTATTTTCTGACATTATTTACTATAGCAGAAATACTTGTTTTTAATTTAAATTCCATTCAAATGAGTTGCATGCCTTACAGAATTTCTGAAGAGGAACTAAAAGCAATAGTAATACTGATATTTCTGAGAAAAAAAAAGTTGCTTTTTCTGTATTAAAAGGAATCTCCTAACTACTTACTAAAAAAATTTAATTCCTTCCATTTTTCAGAAAAATAATTTGAAAACTGGGTAGCAGTGCAACAGACAACACGCTCTCCAACATCTTTCTTAGTAGAAAGTTTCAAACGCAGTTTTGGCCAAGTTTATCTATTTGGACCACATTTACTCAGAAGATCCTAACAGTCCAGGAGTAATATTCTGCCAAAGTTTAATGTTCATGCAGTATGCTAGATATCCAAACTCCAGACTTTCCCCCTTCAATCCTTATCAACTTGACAGCTATGGCTAGAGCTGCCCAGGAATAAGAAGTGAGCAGACACTTCTGCACTGTCTTTCTCCCAGTACCTTCCATATTGCATCAAGTAGAAAGAAGGAAAAAAATCAACTTTCATTGGACTAACTGGATTAAACTAAAGGAGAGAATATAAAGAGACAAGGAAACTGCTAGCTAAGTGCAAAAGTAAGATTGCTCCTGGAAATAACAGCAGGCTGTTTAAAGATCAAAGTAAGTAACACAGTGGAACAAATGATATGTTAAATATTACTAGATTTAGGAGAGTGATGCACATGAAGAGAGAACAGAACTAGTAAGAATAACAAAAAAAGGGAGTGTGATACTTTTATGTTGTTATGAAGCCATGCTCCATATATTTGACATTCAGATTCCCCCTCCTCTGTGGATAAACACCTTAGAAACTGACTGGCAGACCATACATCCTACACTTCTCAATCTACTGATCTATGAAAGGAATAACCGTCTGTACTGTGGCTATTAAATCCTTTTGCTCAGAGACTATGCTTTTACACTGTAAATCTAAAGAGCTTGAATCAGATGAATATGCAATTAATAGCATGCATGGAATTTGATTTTCCTGGTGTTCTTCTCAATTTTTTTATTCTAGAGATCTAGGATGCTGCAGTGGGCATGGTGTATTTGGTCAGAGGTTGGATTTGATGATCTTGAAGGTAACTTCCAGTCTTAATGACTCTCTGATTCTCTGATCTAACCACAAAACTAGAACAATAGGATTAAAATCCATAATTATCCCAAGATTAGTAGATGACAGTGACTGATGTCTGTGCAAACTCAGTTCAGCTCATGGTGTCTTTATTTTATGATACCATGTTCCATAACCCCCTATTCCATGACCCTATTTTTCTACAGAACATTTTCTGACACGGTACATGACTTGATAAGTGCAGTGGTGATGAAATAATACTGTCTAAGAAAGAGGGTGACAATTTTACAATTCTTCATTTGTTACAGCAAATAGCGCCTATGTACAGAAGAATTTAAGGTTAATGACAGTAAGCGAGGAGAACAGCATCAGGATTCCTATGACAAAAAGCTAGAGAATTAAGGCTTTGCAATTGCTGCAGAGTCTGCATTATGCCAAGGAAGCCATGCACAAGAAGTTTATAATCAGAGGTCACTGTCTTGGTCTTCATTCTCCAAGTGTTGCACATGAATCACACAGCTCTGCAATCCTGTGCATCAGGAAAAAAACCCACCAGAACACATCCTGGACATCCTGACTGCATTAAACAACTAGAGTACACCGAACAAGATGAATGCCAAAATAAGAATGTGCTTCACTTTTTCCAATTCTCAAACATTAAAATGGAAATCAAATAACTATTCTCTTCACTGGAAGTGAGGAAATAAGTTCCTGTTTGTGAATCTGTCAGAGGTAATAGGGAATACTAGAGAAAAGCCAATGAGGAAATTAACCATTCTATCATCATGGCAGGGTTTGAGGCATTTTAAGAAAGGCAGAATACCAGCTAAAATTCCTAAATCAAGGGAGAATAAAATATTGCAGGCTTAGCCAGTACCCCAGCAGATTGCCCCTCCCCACTCTTTACCAGTGTACCATTAGCCATTATCTCTAAGGTACTAAGAGCTTTCACAGTGTACAATAAACGTGAAGGTCCAAGAAAAATCCACCTGAGAAAACTTCTTTGCCATGAAGATAGAAGGAGAAGACTAGACAAATAGATCATAGGCCTGGCTTTCATACTGGGAGATGGGGGGGCTCACCTTCCACAATCTCTGCAGAGCACTGATTGCGGCTGTAAGCCCAGGTACAGTACTGTGAACCACTCAATTCTATAATTCATGAGAAATCATCATAAGATGACGTGCATAAAGATGCGCTTCAAGAAATATTAACAGGAATGTAATTAAAACTAGATAATTTTCCAGTTCAGTTACAAAGACACTTAAAATTTTCCTTCTCTGCAACAAATACTAAGTAAATTAAATTACCCTCTATTCAAAGTAATTCCACCAAAATTCTCCTCATTAAATTCTTATTAGCTTTGACCATCAGATCTTGCCAACACCTCTGTTACTATGAGGAGAAGTTATCCATTAGAAGCCAATAGTGTAAGTCGTAGCAGTGATTTTTAAAATGTGTTTGCTATCAATGTCAACTTCCTGGAAGTCCTTTGAAAGTGTGTCTGGGGCAAACAGAATGTGAGCACACACTCTAAAGGCTGTGTATATCTATCCATCCTCATTGGTAAGCAGAGCTTTGACAGACTGTGGCATCTGCTACCCTGGCTTGCTTTCCATTCAGCAAGCTAAGAAAAGGTGATTAAGGCCTGAAAATAAAAGCAGGAAAGAGTGAAGGAGGAACTGCAGAAAATGTAATTAGAAGTCATACCTACTATGCAGCTTGCGGCTGAAAGACAAAGATATTTGTACCTTTTATCATCCTTTTGTACAATCCTAAATTTCCTAGATCTCTTTAAGTTTCCTAGGACACTCTCAAGAGTGTTCACATATGCAAACTGGGTTTTTTGTTTGTTTTTTTTTTACTGTCCTCTTTCATTACATTCAATTTCTGCTATAATTATTTTACACAAAAAGTAAATACAAAATTATGTATGGTTATGCTGCAAATTAATGGTAAAATCACATCTTTGGTTCTATTATGCACCTCCTTAAGTATGGTCCAGCATTACAAGGTTTCCATTCAGTCCTGTTAGGGTGGCTCCTCTTCCCTATACAGCTGCAGCAGGCGTAAGAAGAACAACCAGAAGAAGCAGTATCAAAGCTATAAATAGTTTCCCGCATGCCCTTTGATACAGAAAAATTGGGAGTAATGCAGGAAAACACTGAAGCAGCAGCAGAAGCACACTGTAACAAGCCCAGAATCACCCCTTTACTGGAGTGATTCTCCAGCTGACCTAAACTGCTCCACAAGAGAAAATCTAAAGAAACGCCTCAATTCTATCAGTTTGAAGAGAAATAAATTGTGCTGATTTATGTCAGTTAAATTTTATCCATCTAGAAGTACCACATTATTTCTGTCAAGTAGTTTAATACATATTGTTATTGTTGAGAAAATGTCATAGCTTACTTTCAGTTTTGGTCCATACCATAATCGTAGCTGTTTTGACAACCAGCTGCTTTACCCAATGTCTCCAAGAGTTAATTTCTGTACATGCAGAACTAAATTATTCCTATGGCATTCTCACTGCAGAACAGCAAGCACATAAACCCCCCCACATCCTAGTACATACCTTTATCCTATGAAATCGAACAATATCTCCAACTTTGTAAATTTTTGGTAGAGAATCTAGGTTTCCACTAAAAAGACTGCATGTTAACTTCACATTTGATGGGTCCACAAGTGTTACAACTGAACAATAATCTGTAAAACATAAAAGTGTCTGGATGAGTAACAGGCATTATGGAATTATTAATACACAGATAATAAACTTAGGAGGAACACTCCTATGGCCAATCTTTTTCTGCTATGATCTGTGTAACTTTTTTAAAGCTAATTTTTTTACAGTACCATAATAACTGAAGTGTGGTCCATTTTGCCAATAATTAGCTCATATAACTGAAAATGAAATGTGTGATTAAGCGCAGCTCTGTGTGTAAGAACACATAAACCTTTTTCTCTGTCTGCAAAAGGCATGCTATTCTTTCACATTTCAATTACTTCTACAAAATGAAGAGCATATGTACAATTTAATAAAATAATTTTCTAAGATTTATTTTGCACAGCTTTCTGAAAAGGTAATGAGCTCCACAAGCAAATTAAAACATAAATTACATATCATTCATTTCAACAAAATATGCAAGATAGATATAGATATACCACAAAAATAGAGTCATACAGTGGTAGATAGAAAGTAGAGTAAAAATATAAAGTATGCCTTTCTGAAGTTAAACTTCATAGAATTTCACTTCTAATAATGATCTAAAAAGTAAAATCAAAACAAGGTACAAAGATGACAATGCAGACCAGCCCAGAACACAACATTATTTGTGGATGACATAAACAAAACCTCTATTTTCCATTTCAGCTTACGGAACATGTGTCCTCTGATACCTTATAAATGTAAAAAAAGTAAAAGTACATTTGCTCTTTCCCAACATGGCAGCTGGTAACCTACCTGAGAAACCAAGTAGCAGCAGAAATAAAGGCTAAATCCTGGCCCTGATCTGATGTACCTCCTATTGTCCCTCCAAGAGACACCTGTAACCATAGCCAGAGACTAGGAAGGAGGGGTGCCTGGAGTGAAGCTGAACCTGGGAAAGGTGGAGGAATGGAGTTCTCCCTAAGTGTTCAAATATTTCTGTGTTCCTCAATATCTGAACAAGTTATTCGATGTTTATGTTAACTGGCAATGAATTAAATTCCCCAAATCAAATCTGTTTTGCCCTGACAGACACTTTCTCATCTCTTAAAAAGAAAAACCCAAACAGAAGAGAAAAAAAATCTAAATGATCAAAAACCCCAACTTCCCTTAGCTGTAATTCTATGAGGCACATAGTGATAATGACACTACGCCAGTTTATACAGCTAGGAACTGAACAAAGCTGTTGTAGGTCTAAAACAAAGTCAATAAAGTCCCCATCATGTACATTATAAAGTTGCAGACACATAAGTTGTTGCTAGACAGCTTTGAAAGAGAATGCTATCAGTCTAGTAAAACTGACAGATTTGCCTTATATAAAAAAGCTGCAGGAAGGCAGTCATAAAAAGATGATTGTTACATGTAAACTCTCTGAACAGATTCCTTAAACATGAAGGCAGGTATGTAAGACTAGATTAAAATACATACTTCAAAAGAAATATTCTTTAGTTTCCAGCACAAATAGCCTTAAATTTTGCTAATCTTTTCAACTTAAAAGTTTAAATTCCCTAGTGATTTGAGTGAATGAAGTGGTGAAAAAATCCACTCTAGGCTTACTGAGAGATAAAACTTTTCCTACAGATACAAAAACCTTCTGTATTTCTATAAAACTAGCACTCTTCTTCCTTCCCCTGATTTTTACACAGGCTCAATAATGATAAATCATCATCTTTTGCATTCAGAAGTTGCTGAGATCACTTTTCTCCACTCCCACAAAGGGCACAAGGTCCACAT